>JARJHM010000283.1:0-371144 GCA_033356055.1 Carex pumila | reverse complement strand
ACCCACACTGCTGGCTTGAACTCAATTCGGTTGAGAATTTAACTCAAACACTAACTACACTGATATGGATTGCATCAGCATTGCATGCGTCAGTGAATTTTGGGCAGTTTGCATATGCAGGTTTCGCACCGAACCGCCCAACACGGTGCAGGGAGTTTATCCCAGTCGAGAATACCCTAGAGTTTACGGCGCTTCAGAATGATCCTGAGAGGTTCTTTTTCGAAATGGTACCCGATCGGTTTACAACAACTCTGGGGCTAGCATTAATAGAGGTATAATGAAACATAATTAACCAATAAGTATGCTTTCTTGAATTGCAAACCAAAAATGGTAGTGTGTAGATTAAATGGGAATTGGATTAGTAATATATGTACTATATAGGCCAATTGGGTGAATGGTGATTAAAATTCACCAAACCTTAAGTAGACACTTAATATGCACAAACATTAAACAAAATAACGCACAAGCTTAAACAAAATGCAAAGTATGTATTTGTTGTGCAACAACAAGTTT
The DNA here is from genome assembly GCA_033356055.1 of Carex pumila. NCBI lineage: Eukaryota > Viridiplantae > Streptophyta > Magnoliopsida > Poales > Cyperaceae > Carex > Carex pumila. The sequence goes on along the minus strand of JARJHM010000283.1, from coordinate 370,631 downwards.
GGCCAGTGCTACAGTTGCTGCTTATATTTTTTTTGCTCTTCAATTTTTTCATGTTACCAATTCAATATACAAAATCTTTGCAATCTATTATATCATTGTTCAAATTCTTGCAATGCCCAATAATCATCAATCAGCTCAACTTACAATTCTTTGAGTTGTATATGAATACTCAATGCTGACGATAAACTCTGGCACATTATAGGTACTCTCATATCACATGTCTGACGAGATATACCTAGGCCAGCGTGCATCATCAGGTTGGACAGATGATAATGAGGTGTTGAGGGTGTTCGAAGAATTCACAAATGATCTAAGGAAAGTAGAGAAGAATATAAAAGAGAGGAACAAGGATGTCAAGTTGAAGAACCGGATGGGGCCCGCAAAAGTTCCATACATGTTGATGTATCCAGACACTTCCAATACAGCCGGGAAAGAGAAAGGGGTCACAGGAAAAGGGATTCCAAATAGTGTGTCTGCTTAATTAATTACCCCCCAAGGTTTCTGTACAAATATGGTTTGGTGTGTTTATACTGCACTACTGGCTGGTATTGAAACTTACTTAGGCTGATATTAGTGTTTGCTGGTATCACTGTCCTGTCAATGTTGCTCGTGTGACTGGTGTTGTACAAGACTTGTGTTTGTTATTGGTTGTGGATTTGGATTGGAAATTTGTGTGTACTTGTGATGTGATTTCTTCATTTGGGTTGATAGTGTTGCTCCTTTGGCGCATGTACGGATAAGTTGGTGTTGATTTTGTGGTATGTTATTTATCTATGTAGTGCTCGCTAATGATAACCCACCTGGCTTTTCTACAGTTGTCAAAATGCCAAATCCTTATGTGTTTGGGTTAAGTCTCAAGTTCAAGCCTTAGAATAATTCTGCATTGTTTCTCTTTATTATTATTATTTTAGACTAGAAAAGCTAACTTCGACAGCAATATCCATGCTCTAAGAATGGGTCAAGTAACTGTAGAATTAAGTTGTATGAAATAAAGAATTTAATTATCATTGTAAATATCATTTGATTAGGCACTCAAACAAGTTACATGAGTTCAACTCTTTTAACATCCTAACATCATAATGGTATTCACTATATATCCGACGTATTTTCTCGAGAAATCATGTCACAACCTTGATTAAAGATTGATAAGTATGAACAATTAGAACAGATGTAGAAGGATTTGGGAATAATCGATAATGGCAAAGTTATGATACACAGAAAAGGAAGAGAACATTATCTTAATTTGATTGATTGTCTACTCTGTTATCTTACACATATCCTCCTATTTGTAACGGAGTTTACAAAAAGAATGAATTAAAATCATCTACTAATTATCTCTAATTAGTGTACACTCTCCACGTCAGCTGCCAAATAAGCAGTTCGGAGTAGGGGTGGCAACGAGGTGGCTTGTTACGAGTTGGATTCAGCTTGAACTCGTTACGAGTTGATTCGTATTTGATGCCTAGTCGAGTTAGATCACGAATTAGTGAGCAAGTTAGACCTCAGCTTGAACTCATTAATTCTAAACCGAGCTAGTGACGAGCTGAGTCATTAACAGTTCGGTCTAATAACGAGCGAACTGTTAACCAACGAGTCAAATGCGAGTCACAATCAAAACTACTACTTTTTTGCCACCCCTAATTCAAAGCTTCGCCACTTCACCAGTTAAACTGTATTTTCTAAGGAAATTTTTTATTCATAGAAATTAAGAAAAAGGTAGAGAGATAAACAAAAAGAGTACAGAATTTGTAATATTGATAGAAAGATCGGTACAAATTCTACTGATTTTAACAATCAAAACAGTTAGAATAGATAGAATTTGCACCAGTTCCTAACTCCAAAAATATTTTTTGATCTCAAATATATATATATATATATATATATAGAGTTAGGCTGGGGTGCTATGGATAGCATAGTGGCCTCTATGCTACGGCTCAATATTCGAGTTTTCGAAATCCAAAAGGTCGATCCGAACCGTTCATCTTATTCTCCATATTAATATCTGCTTGGAGACCAAATTTTATAATTTTCTGATTTTTTTTATTATTTATTAAGCCACTTTGAAAATCGCTAATCCAACGGTTTTACTGTTTTGTGCAGTCACCGTTGGATCAACAATTTTGTAAAATAGTTAATAAATAGTAAAAAAATTCAGAAAAATGTAAAATTTGGTCTCCAAGCAGATATTAATATGGAGAATAAGATGAACGGTTCGGATCGACCTTTTGGATTTCGAAAACTCGAATATTGAGCCGTAGCATAGAGACCACTATGCTATCCATAGCACCCCAGCCTAACTCATATATATATATATATATATATATATATATATATATATATATATATATTATTAAAATGTTTTGATCGGTAGCATGTTTACCCATACAAACTATAGAAATATTTTAATATAACAAATGTTTAGATAAATATAAATTTTACCTATCCTAACTCTATTTCATACAAAACTGTAACGAATTCTTATTCTGTTGTTGCGGACAGTTGAGAAAATAGATTACGAACGATGCAAATTCTACCTATCCTAACTGTTTTGATTGTTAAAAACGGTAAAATCTGTACTCTTTTTGTTTCTCCCTCTACCTTTTTTTTAATTTCTATGTATAAAAAATTCCTCTTTTCTAACACCCCTTTCACCCTCTTCTCCGGTCCATAATATCAATTGATCTTCATTATCTGACATCTGGGTCCCTTTATTCAGCCTCAGCATAATTGGTATTAATCGCCATGCTAACTAACTTGGTCCCATCTTTAAGTGATTTGACAGTCAAATCCTATGGATCAACAGCTATATCCAACGTGAATGCGTATTCTTTGCATTAACTCAGAAAGAAATCTTTTGTTACCTTTTGCCTATAACATAGGCCATAGAGTCATCTAATATTAGTACGGATTTAATAATCTTAAAATAAATTGGATGATTAAGATACATTAACTCAAAAAGATTAATTTTTGAGTCAATGCAGAGAGGATGCGAATTCACCCAACTTCATCTCTGACAAATCCATTCAGAAGAATTTTGTCATGACATGCTCTATGAAATGTTCTGCTGCATATTTACTGCATTCTATACGCCACAGAATCAACCAATCTTATGGAACCCTCGGGCGTTGGATCTCTCTGACGATTCTCAGAGGCAGAACTGGACGGCTGAGATTGAACTAGAAGTTCAACGATGCATCAAAGATACGCGACCAGAGGCGGGTGCTTTGACCTTTGAGCCTTTGAGCCTTTGAGTTTGAGCAGCGTCTAAAAGTCTCCGAGAACACCCAAACATTGCAATTGACGAAAATAACCCTACAATTCTTTGGAATCACAGGGTTCCTGCCTACGGGTTTTCAGAAAAAAAAATGATCACAGGGTTCTGCAATTCCAATCCCAACCATTCATTTATTGAAATGACCGAATCTCAAAGAAATTAGCTTTTGTGCACGAATCTCAAAACATATGAACGGTTGGGATTAACATCCCTGCAATTCTTTGGAATCACAGCAGATTTATTTCCCTGACAGTAGCCTCACACTTGTTCTCTCGTTTCCAGTGTTGTAAAAAAGGGCCTTAATGGCATATTAAACGGTTGTTTAATCGTTAACGGCAGTCAAACCGTTACGAATATACTTAACGGACAACTATTTATCGATGAAAACGATTAATCAGCTATTTTACAGTTTAATCGTCTGTTTATTTCTGTTTATTCCCATTTATTCTAGTGAAAATTTATTTTCACATTGATTATTTTTTTTTTGTGATTGTTTGATAATAAGTTTTATAAATCATGTATCGTAGTTTTATTTATGTTTGGATATAAATCCAATATTTTTTATATTTTTTTTCTTCTTACTTTGAAATTGATTAATTATTTTCTTATTTTATACTATATATTTTTCTTATTGATGTAATTTTTTTTAATTAGTTCGATGTATTCATTATAAAACTAAGTTGTTATTATAAACTAAATTTAGTGATTTTATGATGAAATGTTTCATTTCTTTCGATTAATATATTATTAGTATTTGAAAAGGCATAATTCTTGAATTTATTTTTTCATTAAATAAACATGTTATTTGCACATGTAAAGTGTTTATGTGTTAAAAAAAAATAAGCGTAGTATCATGTTATAATAATAGAACTAAGTTAAATTAAGTTTATTTCATAAATTTAATGAGTTAAATAAATTATTTTTAATAAATTATGATATATATACATAAATTTAATAAAAAAACGTTAAATTGTCCGCATAATTTTGATTAATCGGCCGCATACTAATTAATCATTTGACAGTACCCTGTCGGTCCGACAATCGCACAATCACAAACCGTTATTTACAACAATGATCGTTTCTCATGTTTACTGATCTTAGCTGCTTCTTTTGCAACTACATCTAACTGTAATTACTCGGTGGTGCAATTGCTAATGTGATTGGGGGTTTTGTAGGTTCTTAAAGAAATATTCCAGATATGATTGGACCATGGGGCTCATGGTCGACTGGTCTGTGACTTATTCTAGTTATTGTACACGATTGATCTTTGCACTCTGCTTTGTGACTTGAAAAAAATTAAGACACAAATTATTGGTATCGTCATAACAAGTAGCCAATAGAATAGGAAATAACAGCAGGGCAATTTTGTCCAAAAAAATTTACGTGTCGGGCAAATAGCTAGTTCAAATAAATTCTCATTCAGGCGAGAGTGCGAGACCATCCTTCGAATCTGTAATGACATTTTATTGCGGTAATGCCCCTCAATAGTCGAATCAAACCCCTGCTAACGATATCCTCCTCTAGATCTGCATCTCAATCATTCCTCAGGGACACACCATCGCTATCTCTTTTTCAACTACTACTGAACCAATGCAAATCTCTAACCGAGTCTCTCTCCATTTTAGAGCGTCTCAACACGGTTCCGGTCCGATTTTGGAATTCCTTGATCCAAAACGAGATAGCATATGGCCGCCATGACCGTGCTCTGGCAGTCTGTCGCCAGGCGCTCCGTGCTGGTGTAAAACCGGACAGTTTTACCCTCCCTCTTGTCCTGAAAGCATGCGGCGAGCTCCCTTCATTTCTCAGGGGCAGTTCCGTCCATGGTTTGGTAATCACGAACGGGTTTGAATCGAATGTCTTTGTGGGTAATAGTTTAATAGTCTTGTATGCCCGGTGTGGTGCCGTTGAGGAAGCACGGAAGGTGTTTGATGAAATGATCCAAAGAGGAATTGATGATGTGGTTACTTGGAATTCAGTAGTTGCAGCATATGTGAAAGATGGTGATGCACACAACGCCTTGAACCTTTTCTCTGAAATGCAAAGTGTTCCTTATTTTAAGAATTGCACATTTAGATCGAATGTCATGAGCCTAGTAAATGTACTACCTGCTTGTGCCTCTTCAAAGGCCTTAAGACAAGCACGGGAAATTCATAGTTATGCCATTCGTTCAGGTCTATTCTGGAACATTTTTGTTGGAAATGCTTTAATTGATGTGTATGCAAAATGTCGTACCATGGGAGATGCTTCTAGGGTTTTCAACTCCATGGAGAAATGGGATATAGTTTCGTTCAATGCCATGGTTACGGGGTTTTCCCAAAATGGAATGTTTGATGAGGCATTTGGGGCTTTTAATATGATGAGAAAGGCAAATATACCCTTAAATGTGGTCTCATGGAGTGCCATGGTTTCTAGTTATGCACAAAGAGGGCATGGTTATGATGCAATAAATGTGTTCCGCCAAATGCAGATGTCTAGGTTAGTGCCAAATGAGATCACAATGATTTCTCTCCTTTCAGCCATTGCCGCAGAAGGCGCATTGGCTCATGGTATGGAGACTCATGCTTACTGTATTAGAAAGTCCATCAACGTTCTCATGATCAAGAACGCCCTTATTGACATGTATGCGAAATGTGGTAGTTTTGGTAGAGCCAGATGTTTATTCGACTCTATACCAAGTATGAATCGCAATGTGGTGACATGGACTGTTATGATTGGCGGATATGCACAACTCGGAAATGCAATTCAGGCCCTAGAACTTCTATCTAAAATGGTTTCTGGACCCTACCTTGTGAACCCTAATGTACATACTGTATCATGTGCCTTGATGGCTTGTGCTCGTCTGTCATCTATTCGTTTTGGCAAACAAATACATGCTCACATTGCTCGCCGTAGCTATGGCTCTGAGGCACTTCATGCGGCCAACTGTCTCCTAGACTTGTATGTGAAATGTGGAGATGTGGAAGCTGCACAGAATCTGTTTGACAGTATGCCCCAGAAAAATTATGTCACATGGACCTCTATCATGACTGGATATGGAATGCTTGGCAGGGGTGAAGAAGTCCTAAAATTATTTGATGGCATGCAAAAGGAGGGTCTTAAGCCGGATGACGTTACATTTCTAGTGGTGCTATATGCATGTAGCCATGCCGGTTTGGTCGATGCGGGTTTGAAGTATTTTGAAAGCATGTCAAAAAATTATGGTGTGGTCCCACGTGCAGCACACTATTCATGTGTGGTAGACCTTTTGGGCCGTGCCGGTCAGTTAGACAAAGCATGGAAAACAATTTGCAATATGCCCATGGAACCCACTTGTATGGTATGGATGGCTTTGCTAAGTGCATGCCGAGTTCACAAAAATGTCAATCTAGCTGAGCTCGCTATGAAGAAGTTGGTTGAATCAGGGTCAGATAGCGACACATCATACACTTTGCTATCAAATATTTATGCAAATGCAGGTCGGTGGAAGGATGTAGTCCAGACCCGCATTAAAATGAAGAAATCAGGAATTACAAAGCAACCTGGCTGCAGCTGGATTGAGAGCAAAACAGGAATTACAACATTTTTGGTGGGAGATAAATCACACCCTAGGTCTAAGGAGATATACGAAGTTTTGGGAAAGCTGATGAATAGAATAAAAGGTCTTGGTTATGTACCGCAAGTTGACTTTGCATTACATGATGTGGATGAAGAGGAGAAAAGTAGCCTTTTAAATGAGCACAGTGAAAAGGTAGCACTTGCATATGGGTTGATGACTACACCAAGAAGTGGTACAATTAGGATTACAAAGAACTTGAGGGTTTGTGGAGACTGTCATAGTGCAATTTCCTATATTTCAAAGGTGGTGGAGCATGAGATTATTTTGAGAGACTGTAGCAGATTTCATCATTTTAGAAAAGGGGTCTGTTCTTGTGGAGGCTACTGGTAGAAGCAGAATTTTGCTTTCTCTGTTTTTTGGTGGCTTTGGGAATTTGGAAGAAGGATTTTAATTTCTCCTTTTCAATGTTTTTGCTGGCAGATACTGGTAAAAGAAAAAAAATGTTTTAGTAGTTTTGGTACTTATTTATGTGGTTCCGATTCATTGTTTTGTCCTTTTTTAAAATTGGTTTTATTGTTGGCGTTCTTAAGAATTTCACACTCTACTCTTGTGTTCTAGTATTTTAAGAATTTGCCAAGTTTTATTTATTGTTTCTTTAAACGGTAATTTGCACTAGAACAAGCGCGCATATGCATCCTAAAATTAGAGATCTAAGCATTCCCGGTTAATTCAATTTATCATTGCCTCATCGGATATTGAATTACACGCGCTTCCATGAATAACTACAAAAAAAATAATTTATACAGACACTACCAGCTCCACGTCATGCTCAGCCTAATACTCCATAATCAGAAAAAGCACTACTAGCTCCATGCCATGCTCAGCCCCTACTACATAATCAGAAAAAACACTACTAGAGCTTTTCACAAATCAGAACGAATAACTACAAAAAATTTAATAAAAATTCTTCCTGAATTTTAGAACCACAAATGGGGAAAAAAAGGAAACACAGACACTTTTAAGTTGGACCGAATAAAATAAGAGAAAATTTCCAGTGTACCATATAAAATAAAATAAAATCCCTAGGAACAAAAGCTCATATACTAATTAATCCCATGCACAAACCAGAATTGACGATTCCATCCGCATTTTTGTTATCCTTTTGGGTCTGCTCATAACAAAGAAAAAGATTAAGGAATAACTTAAAAAAATAAAAATAAATAGTGCAGTGGAACAAGTTCCATCTCTCTGTGGAGCGAGCTTTTGAGAATATCATCTAAAAGATGTCGGGTGTACCGGAGCCCTTTAATTATAAAAAAAAAATAGAAAAAAATAAGACAGCTTTATCTTGGTCAAGAAATTCCACAGCCAAGATGCATCTCAAACTCCGATATCATTCCAGGTTTCCATTCTGCCTGTACAGGTAGATTGACCAGTTTGATACCAGATCTTTTCCGATCATAACTATTTCATTCCCTTTAGAGAACAAATCAGAGATGCCAGGGTAAAAATAGAAAGAACATTTATGAAGCTACAGAGGAACTGCACTACAAGGCAACTGATATGAAACCAGATTCTCTCAACTCCTAATGTTACATTAGTTAGGAATAAGAAGCCCCAATACAAGTTAACCTGAAATGTTAAGTCTGCTATATTCTAATATAATAAGGGGAGCATAAACCATACAGTTTGACACTTTGACTTAACCCTCACACAAACCATACAACACAAACTCCAACTTCACATGCATGGCCTTGGAAGCTTAACCTGCGAGAAAGGATAGAAAGCAGCTTATCAAAAAATAAAAAATAAAAAGTGGAAACAAGGAGGATACAACTTCAAATGGAATCCAAGAGTAGACTGTACCAGTCGGTAAGTTAACCAGTTGACTGATGTTATATCTCATTTGTTCTTTTCCTTACTAAAACTATTTTTTGTAAAGTTAATGTTAACAGAGCCTAATTATGATTAAACAAATGAGATAAATATACCAAAGTATTCTATAGCAATATGAATCAAATGAGAGCAGGAGTGCAGGACTCTCATTTTTCCGCAACAAAAAGTATTCTATAGAAATGGAAAGCAAGTACAAAAGAATGAGACCCAACAGTTGACTAGACTGATACCAAAATCCAGGTGTGGCAATTCTAGGTCATAATTCCAAGGATGATGTAAAGCACATTTTTATTTTACCTGATGTTAATTAGCTAACTCCTATAAAAGCAGACAAAAAGAATTAACAGTCAAGAATTAGCCCAATATCAGCCCGGCCTTCATCAATTAAATCTGCAAAGAAGCAAAAGGCAATATAACACTTAAGCAGGGTTAAAAGAAAAATTAGAACCTCAGCTAGAACTATAACAGTACTGATACAGCAATCAATCCTATTTATGTCACATATTTCTTTTTCTTTCTAAGTGTTTGTCCTTCGCTCTCCTTTAGGTAAGAACACACCAAGAAAAAAAAAAATAGAAAAACAGTACCTGTTTGTGAGGTTGAAGTGCTTTCAATTTCATTTTTCCTGTTGCACCTTTTTTTGTTATGGCCAATCTGTCCACACAAGCTGCAATGATTAACTGGCCCCAACGAGCCTTTTCCTCGCTTCCGCCTCCCACGTTTCTTGTTACTACCATTAGGCTCATAAATAATACCTGTGTACTCTGGCCAATCTTCTGAACTCCCAAAAGGATTCAACTGCGGGGCCCACGTTTCCAAAAGCTGGCAAACACTGTAAGCCTCATCTATAAATTGGTCACTGTTGAAGGATCCAAAAGCACATATGGAGAGCATATGGGAACAGGGAATACCGGTAAGCTGAGGTTTCTGACAATCGCAGCTCTTCTGATCAAGCCTGACTATGTGCTTCACCCCTCCCTTCTGCCGCGAATCAACTATCTCGGTTTTAGTATGGACCTCATGTATGCCTGTTCCGAAATGGCAGCCTGTGATTTCATGCTTACTGGCTTTGACTTTCCTCGACTCGAGTATAACCATTACTTTATTGGACCAGAACTGTTTGTCAGATTGGATTGTGCTGACGGCTTCTTTTCTATCGGCAAAATACTTGGCAGATTTGTGAAACGTCAATTCCACAATAGCAGTAATTGGTAACTCACATATGCCTTTGAAAATGTTGTTGAGGCACTCAGGCCCATTGGTTGTCATTATCCCGTATCGACGGCCACCATCTTCACACTGTGCCCAAACATGGTAAGCACTCTCCTCATGAGGCTTCGTACCGACTTTCACTAACCAATTGTATGCTTCCTGATTAGCCTGAAGAATATGCGACATTCCCAGCTGGAATTTGCTTGGCTGATTTTGTTTGAGAGCCCACTTGACCAAATCGACCAATTCTTCTTTTCTGAACACTGCTTGAAAACTTTGACAAAGGTATCGGGAGCAGTACCGATGGAAGGCTTCCCCCGTGCCGGTAAACCAACCGCTATCTGGTTGGTCAAAGAGCCTCAAAATGTAGTCTTGACGATCAGAAATGACGCACAGAGGACGTGGTCCCACCACTTCCCTCCGCAACCAGCTCATGAACCAACCCCAGGATTCATCATTTTCCGTCTCTACTATGGCAAAGGCCAGAGGAATTAACTGCCCTTCTGCATCATAAGCTACTACAAGGAGCAATTTACCACCATATTTACCAGACAAGATAGCACTATCAACACCAATGACAGGTCGACAGTGGGTGAATCCCTCAATAGCTGGAGAATATGCCCAAGAGACACCTCTTAACAACCTGACCTTCAGGTCGTCAGTGCTATCAGACCACCAATTAACCTTTGTTCCTGGGTTGGAAGCCTGAATGGCATTGAACAAAGGAGCAAGCAATGTATATGATTCTCTCCACTCCCCAAAAAGGTGAGCTATGGTTTTCTGCTTCGCTAGCCATGCCTTGTTGTAAGACAAAGTGAATGGGTACCGCTTTTTCACGATCTCTTGAATATCTTTTGGGCTGGTATCAAGGTTCTCCCGTACCACGTTACGTATCATCTGTGCTATGAAGGTACTGCTCAGGTTCCTATGGTCCTTCCTCTCCTCTTTATTGGAGCAACTGTGAGGACCTCTAATAAATCTTATTTTAAAAGACACTCCATTGCCAGTTGGCACTGCAGAGAGCCTCCATCTACAGTTAGGCCATTGCTCACATTTCAGGACATAAATCTTGGAACTCGCTCGATCTGTCACGACCATGCGATTCTCTCTGATGTGGTAATCCAACACCACCCACTTCAAATGGTCTAAGCTACTAAACAACCTGCCAATGTACAGAGAGGAGTCGACCGGCTCAGGTAGCCGGCCTTTACCATCCGAGAAGTGATAATCAGCCGTCGCTGATTGCATGTCTGGAACATCCTTGAAAAAACGAGCTGGTGGGTCCTGCGACCGCCTAGCAGAATACTTCGGCAGTTCAAAATCAAGCGGAAAATTCTCCTCATCCCCATCAGATTCTTCACCATACCCCTGCCATTCCTCGTCCTCTTCCTCCCCAGAATCTTCTTTTTGAGAATCAATCTCTGCACGAGCTCCAAAAAAATCAAATCTTTTGGTTTTATTAACTTCTTTATGGGGTTTTCTCTTTAATCGTTTGCTTCTGACCGGGGTGACTGGGGTACACTGGTTTGAGCACTGAGATGGCCCTGGCTGGGTGACCAGGTTGGGTGGGGCCACCACGGCTTTAGTCGGGGTGGTCTCAGAGCTGGACCCTTTTGAAATGGAATCCACAAATAACTCAACCATGTTCCATTTGGTGTATCCTGAGATGGTGTTGTCTACTAGCATGCGCCATATGCTCTCTTCGGTTATTGGCATCAGTACAAACCAGTATGATCCCGCTGTCCCAGCATTCCACCGAGCATTGATGCTCAGATTGTTTTTCTCTCCATCTAGACCAATTTGCCTAAATATGAGTTGTTTCAATTCATCAAAGGTCATGTTATCTTGAGCAGGGTATGTGACTGATGGTGGTTTGCTGTAAGTTGATCCCATCGATCCATTTTCAACCGTACCACCAGAGTATATATTAATTGGAAACATATTTCACATCACCTGTTCAAACAAATTAAGAAATTTATTGAAGACGCTACTTGCATTAAAAATTAAAATTAAAATTAAAATTAGTGCCTTGTACGATACCATATCGAGCGATTTTTGCTTCTAGATTGTTTGCGACTGGTTCTTCAGATTAGAGGTTTGGGATAGCGTCTTGTATGCTCCAATTCCATTGCTCCGTGAGTGAAAACTGAAAAGTGAAAACAAACAAAAGGAGAAGGGGAAGGAAAATGGTCTCGAGAACAAATTATTTTGGGCTGGCCTGTATATTCGAGTTACTGTTCGGCCAGTTATTATTTGTTTTCTTTCACTTAATTGGAGTGCTGTGGAACTACTCAAGGAGGGTGTTTTTAAGTTCACAAAAAAAAAATTAACTTAATTTTAAAAAAATTTACATTAATTTTAAATAACATATTTGAAATGTTAAAATCTATCATAAATGTGATTTATCTATGTGCAAAAACTTAAAATTTTTGAATTAATTTTGTATAAAATCAAGCAATTAAAATTATAAGATTTGTAAATTTATTTTAATGTATTTATTTTTTTATTTTTTTTACCACTTGACTATATACAAAATTAATTCAATAATTTAATTTTTTTATATATAGATATATTATTCGTAAGTAGTTAAGTTCATGATTCGAATGAAATCAATCCAATAAATTTTAAAATTAAATTCACAGAAAACTTGATGAACTTAGCCTAGTTCTACTCCACTTAATTGAACTATATAAACCAAAGATATAAGTTTTCATCTTTTGTGAAATAAAAGATTTAGTCGGTGTTAGCCGTACAAGAAATATTTACATGCGTGTTTTTTTAGAAGTATAGAAATACACTATATCTCTTTTTATCTTCTTATTTTATTTTGTTTTAATTAAATTTATATTTGTTACATCTTTTTCTCTATCTTCCATTATTTACATATTTCAGAAATTTTATATAAATTAATTGAGAAAAACAATCAGATTTTGCAAGATATGGCCAAGAAAATTTTAAATAAATTTACCATAAGTTGTGAGTGATATCGCACAAACAAATACTTAAATTGAAAGTTCTCAATCTTATCAAAATATGTATTTGTGGTTTTAGATATAATTTATGCATCTCATTTGAAATAAAAAAAATTGTGTAATAAATGTTCGTGATTTTAGATTTGTAAAATATTCATAGTTTTAAATTTATCAAATTTCTCACATATTGTTAAAAATATTGGTTTAATAACTAAAAGATGAATTAGGAAATTGTTATAGGAGATAGCTAGATGCTCCCTTATTTGAAACGGGCTCTACTTATGTGCCTCTAGAGGAGTTTCTGCAAGGATAATGCTTCTTTCTAGTTTAATAAGATTAGATTGTTTGTAAGCTGTTTTCAATTAATGAAATGGGCAGTATAAGCTGCCCAAAAGATAGTGACAGCTATTTTAGCCTTATACAGCATTTGAAAAAGCATTTGATTGATGGACTGCGTAAAGCCAAACCAGCTCTTATCAATATCTTTGCTCTTTTTTTGTGATGTACTTGAAAGTTCACTTGTCAGTGTATGCTCTGAAAATGTATCCCAGCTTTCTCCACAGCTTCCGTGCTAAAGGTCTCACAGGGAGTAGTTAGTTCTGGTTAGTGTTTCGAATTCGGTTCGAGTTGGGTCCACACAGTCCAAACCCATCTGGGCCATGGATCCTGCGAGTCTACGGGTTCAGCCGGGTCTCATTTTGGAGAGTTAGATCAAACTCATGCTAGACCCTTGTTCCAAATTTAACACAGATCGGTCCGGGTCAGGTGGGGGTCAGATCCGAATCTGATTCGAGTCTTTTTTTTTTTAAGACACCAATTTTTTTTAAAGAGCTAATCAACTAATAAATTAAAATCATTATAACATATCTAACCAATCACAACTAAAATTAAACATAATATATTAAGCATAAATATAACATTCTTAAAATAATCTAACCTATTAAAAAATAAATCCAACACATTAAAAATAAATCTAACATATTTTGAATTAAATCTAACACGTTAGAAATAAAACTAACATATCTAACCAATTTCAAAATAAATCTAACATTTTTAAAATAAATCTAACACGTTAAAAATAAATCTAATATTTTTAAAATTAATCTAACACATTAAAAATTCACAAAGCATTTTTAAAAATTCAAAACAGAAATAAATGTGCAGTTTCGGCCTCTGTTCCTAGCCGAAACAGGCTATTTTGGCATTTCCAGAAAACTGTATTTTCTGCAAAGGCCAAAACTGTACAAATCTCATGCAATTTTAATTCAAAAACTGGGGTCCAGATACAGGTTAGTACAGGTCAGTGAGGGTTTGTACGGGTCCTGGTACAGGTTAGTACGGGTCTGTGGGAGTTTGGTCTGGGTCCATCGGGATACAGGTTAAGCCTATTCAAATCCATCTCAGATCTAAGCTACCAACCATCCGATTTGTGGCCTAATCCCCTCTTCTTTTCAAATTAAAAATAAAAATAAGGCATACACTAGCCTAATCCCCTCAGATACAGACCCACCCTATTAATACATCGAGTGATTCTAAAACAGATCGGACAGATTATTTATCTCACAGAACAAATGCAACACGAGGAGAAAAGATGGGATTTTATACAAGAGAAGGAATCGCTCAAATTTACATAGAGGCTGTCTCTAGAGAGAAAAATCCCCCAACCAATATGCTACAAAGAATCCTAATGCAACACTTCAATACAAAATGCAATGAGTCCTCCCGCTAAAATTCCTCACAATGCAATGGTCAAAGCAAACAACGCAAGGGCTAGAACAAGTTTCTTCCTACTACCTCCATAATCTGCAGTTGTGTTTGCAATTTGTAGGTTAAGGTCCATAATAGAAAATAATACACGCACACTTCATGAGTTTAACTTGTTCACCACTACCTCAGTTCTGAATATATTAAAGCTTATCCCTGTAATTAACTAAATCCCGGTGCTGCTTGGGAAAGGAGCTGATTTTAGCTGGATATGAACCCTAATAAACCATTTAGACTACATGTTATTTTGGTCCAATTTACCTTTTCAAAATTATTACCCTTTTTTTTTTCTTCTTTTGTTTTGCCTTTCAAGCATGTAGGTATATAGTATACCATTCTGATCCAATATATATACACCATTCTTGACAGTCATAATTTGGTTCATGAATCACTTCTTCATAGCTCTAGCAGTACTTCCCAAAATCATTTTAAAAACATATTTATCAGCATAGTGAATGAAATGACATGGAACAAAGAAACATATCTATTATTTAATGGGACAGAAATTTAAAAGCACACGGAAAAAGTAAAAGATTATGAGCTGCGAGAATACAAGTAAATAATTAGATGAAGTACCTTGGCTTCTAGAAGTTACGGGAACAGGCAGCGCTGGTAATGACATTTCTGGAAAATGAAGAAAGAAAATAAAGGGAAGTTACAATAGAATAAAGAGAGGGCCTGGCTATAATTTTGCTGTTTATGATGCGCATACTGCAGTGTAGGCAGAATTCAGAAACATGATATAAAAGCTGGGCTAATGAATGATCAAAATTAACACTCTAAAAACAACACAGTATATATGGTAGAAATGGTATTTAATGTCAGAATGGAACTATTTCATGTACCCCAAAAAAGATCTCATATACCCTGCAATATGAAAATTGATGTCCCCAAATCAAATCATTGTAAAGCCATCTAGTCAACTCTCTCCTTATTTTTTAATGTATACCTCTATTATCCATTTACACTATAATGCATTAATGCATCATTCAAACCAAAACATTTCGTGAAACAACCTACAGGTTATTTATGCTACATTTAGGTGGCCAATTAAAAAAACTCCAAACAATATAAAGCTTATAAAAAGGATGAGAAAGAGCAGTTCATGGAGTCAAAAACAGAAAGGAAGAAATGAAAGAGGCAGACCATATTAAGAAAAAGCATTATCTAGATGATTTAAAATTATTCGGTTTTGTGGTGGGAATTAAAATCGTAGTTATAACTTCCAGAATAGAAACAGAGCTAAAAAGGAGTTAGAAAATAGCGAACATCCCCTCACCTGGGGCACAGAGAGAAAGAGAAGAGACGGATGAAGAGGAAGGCCATGGGGCAGCAATGTTGTCACTTAAGTCGCATATAAAACTCATCCCTGTTGTATTGTCATATATTATGTCTGTCGGTAGGCTTCTTAAAAGGCATCCTGCAATTTAGATAAACAATTTGCATCAGTTAGAAGACCTAGTCATGGTACTGATGACCTGTATTTGGCAATGTACCTGCCAATATTGGTTATCTTAAAGGTCCCAAAATAATTACCAAATAACAGTTGGGGCCTTTACCAGCCAGATATTTTACTCACAGCATTTCTTAATTTCAAAATTTATCCAAAGCAAAAAAAAAAAATAGATATTTGGTGGACCATACCTTGTTGTCCAAATGCTGTTCCCATTGCAACACCAAGACCAGCAAAAGGAAGAAAAACGGAAGAATGAGGTTAGTCGATCAGCCATCATTACTAACTAGAAACTATTTTAAAAATTGAAACATCAAATATGTATATAAAAAAAAAAAAAAAGGAATTTAGATCAGACAAATATGTATAAGTATTAGTCAGGGGGGTAATTTTTTTCATCAGGCAAGAACGCCCAAAACTAAGGAAAACATGCGGTATAATGGTAGTGTGGACAAGGTGAGCTTGTGATTTCACATCCTCAGCACCTTTTCTGCACCTGGCCATTACCTGACGTACCCATACCATTCACTCAATTAAATAATTCTCTTCTGAATATACCAAATGTATTTGTTTCTTGAAAATACATGTATAAATGTCAACACAATTTTAGATTCATTCAAAGAGCTGAAGTCGTTTGATCAATTTCGTAAATACTCATTAGAATGTTTAAGAAATAACCTCAATGTCGTACTGTTTCCTCAAAATAGAGACTTAGTTTTTATATTTACTCAAAACATAAACAAACAGAAATTCAGGGACTAATAGTTTTTAAGACTTACCCTGAAGGCTGAAGTCTTTTAAATCGATATTACACAATCCATACAGATCAGTTCTCACACCAGATTTCTGCAGCATTGATCCAAACATGGTTGCGCAGTTAATAGCCTGAATATTTGTTATTATAATCTGCTTTTGTCGGGATTTGATATATGCATGGAAAGCAGAACAGCAAACAGCGGGGTCAGGAGATGACATGTTGCCACATGCTTTTGTCACTGGAGATGGATCCTCGAACTCCAAGGGGCAAACTGCAAAATCACATTAATTTAGATTTAAAGATGAGGAGGTAAGAACATACGTATGTTGGCCTATACCCAATGTAGGTAAAATTGGCATTTGTATCCATATCCAAAACCAACACCTGTGCAATACTTGTATGATATGTGTCCAAGCACAATCTATATATTTTAAATAGTTTTGACTTGATATGTGTATGTGCACAAAAGACCTCAAAGCATTCGTGACCTGCATATCTTTCATAAATGCCTTTCTTTTAGTTTCTTGTGTCTATTTTTTTTTAAATAAAAAATTTATGTATATAATTTTATAACCTGTGTATTATTATCATTTGAAAATAATTAAATTATGATTAGATATTTATGCACAATAATAATACCTATTTTGACTTGATAGGTAAGAACATACCTATGTAGGTAAAATAAGCATTTGTATCCATATCGGACATGTATTGAGTACTCGGAAACAGACATCTGTGCAATACTTGTATGATATGTGTCCAAGCACGATCTATATATTTTAAAGTGCTTTGACTTGATATGTATATGTGCACAAAAGACCTCAAAGCATTTGTGGCCTGCATATCTCTCCTCTATATTATTCATCTTAAATTGAATTGGCTGTCCAGAAACTTCAACGGCTGGGATTGATTGATCTAAATTTGGATTGAATCTAAATCCTCCAATCAAATAATCTGCCTTCCTTTGATTAAATACATCCTCTATATGTGTAGAAGTCTAAATTTAGTTCAAATTGGACCCGCCACATGTATAGCCACACGTATTACCACACGTGTTTAGTTTCTTATATGTCTAATTTAAAAAATAATAAAAAATTTATGTATATAATTTTATAACCTGTGTATTATTATTATTTGAAAATAATTATATTATGATTAGATATTTATGCACAATAATAATAAAGCATTTATAAAGGATGTAATGTATCATAGGTTTTTTTCAAGACTAAGGACTTGCACGGCACCAGATTTACATTTTAATATAAAAGAATTAATGGTCTTATACTAATTGATCAAGTTTCCTTTTTATTTTTCATTTTCTATCTATTTCATGCTTTCTCTAGATTTTGAAAGAATAGAATTTCTGAAAAGTCGCTTAATATGTCCCATGTTTCCAATTTGGAATACTACAGAATTTGTCTCCGCAGCTAAGTAGCATTAAAAATCTCATCGGAAATGGAAATATTCCAAACTTCTAACATTGATTGTGGTAAAAAAATGATTACATGTTCTTTGGACAATAGAACATGTACAATAGAACAAATGCCCATGTGACCTTTTATTTTGGTATTACAATCAAATCCAAATATCATTTGAATTTATGCATTACGATAATCATACCATTTACCTTGTTGTAAATCTTGATTAATGTATCTATATCAAACATTGTATATTTAGATCCATTTCGTACAAAGATCATTTGACCAAAAATTAACTGTTCATTGTAATTGATTTGGCGGGTTTATTATCCAACTCTTAGAATATTAAAAAAAAAAAAAATTTTACAAATTTCAGCATAGAATGCATTTCTTCTATTCGTATAGAACAACATAAACAGTTTGAATTTATCATCCAAAATTTGGATTTTGAGTTAACATTAAGGTAAAAGTTGGCTGTGATTGAGCACCAAAAAAGTGGCATTTGGCTGCACACCTATATAATATATGACCAAGACTTCTCATATCTTTTTTTTGGCCTCAGATCCTGTGTTAAAATAACTTGGCAAACAATAATCAAGTGAGGAGGGGGGAGACAGTACCTTTATTAACCTTACAACCTGTCATCATTCGAAAAGCCGAATTAGCTGTCTCAGGTGACAGCTTCCTCGCAAGCCATGCATAAACCACTCCTTTACAATCACTCACCAAATCTATTCCTGCAATCCCACTTCCAGAAAAGTCATTTCCTAAAAACCCAGTTCCACCCCCTTGCACTGAGATCTTCATTGCCGCCTCCATGATGGCAGGCCCACATGCTGGTCGGCAGCATTCCTTTAACGGGTCCACACTGCTACATGCATCCAAGAGCTTGCTCACATTAACTAGCTTCTCAAACGAACTCACATCCTTCACAGGACACATTGTACTAGTCAGGTTCAACGCTGCGATAGTACATAAATTTGGTATATTGGAACTAGCACCCTTGGAAGCTAAGATATTCATCATATCAGAAAAACAATCATTCGCAAACCGCTTGTTCAAAACCAGGATATCACTATTCGAGCCATTAGTGTAGGAAGATTGGAAAATGTGCATGAGCGAATTTACTTGGGGGCAACAGATGACGTCTCCGACAAAGGCTGCAAGTGGCACTGAGCAGTCAGAGGCAGTCTTTTCTATGATTGCGGTAATTTGGGTAAAGTTTACTGGACACCTTCCAGTGAGGTTTGGCTGGTATGAGTTAGGGAAAGTAGGGTACATTGGGGATAGGGGCTCAGCCGGGTACACATTATGGGGAAGGGTAGATGGAGAAATCTCTATCGGATCAAAGATGCCCATTGGCGGGTCAGATAAGATGAACTTGTTTTCTGGGTCCATATCTGATTTACGAGACAATGCATGTTGGAGGTTGAAAATGTAGATAGCGAGCAGCAGTGCTCGGTAATAAAGTGTACCTAAAGTTTATTTTTAGGAAAAGTAATGATAAGTCTACATTATGAAAATATTAGTGCCCAAAAAGGGATGAAAAGCATCTCCTGCTTCTCATCTAAAAATAACTTTAGAAACAAAGCAAGGATGCTGTTTTCATGTTTCAATTGGATATGACCAAACTAGTGTAGCATTGATGCAGTAAGGTACCTATACCACCCTTTATAACTTGTATAAGTAATGTACCCTTTAGAGTACAATATCAATAGGTCATATCATGGTTTTGTCTTTTTATTTGTTCTGTTGGCCAGAAATTGATAATTAAGAATACTAGTTCCTACAAAAAATCCATTCATTATTAAATGCCAAATGAACCCTAAAAGGAAGAAGGGAGAGATAACTAGTAAGTAAGAAATCAAACAAACATAAATATTATGATAAGCCAAGTTCAAAACCCTGTAAAATCCAGCATGTGTTCCATGCACGTACAGTTACAGATATGTAGAGTGATGAATGAGAATTACTTAATATTGGAATTGCTTTGGTAACTTACATCGGAAGTTATAACTGATAATAAGACACTCCATCTCACTCTAGCCTTTTCAAAACAGAAGCTTTGACTCAACATTAAGCAGTGCAAACGGGCCCAAACCCGTTCACCCCTTCATGTCATAACAGGTTCAAGGATGGGGGTTAGATGGCTAGCACAAGACCTGCATTTGTTTAGCATGATAAATATCACTAAATAAATTGCAATATGTTTATGTGACAGGCAGTAGACGGCAACTAACTTGGTACTGTACCAGTTCAGTATAATCTCTAATAAAGCATTTTCTCAATTCTGGTGATTGGTCCACTTAGTCTTACAAGGTGAGGAATATTTTTTTCATTAATTATGCCCTGATAAACCAACAAAATTAAATAAACAGCAACCTAATTTCTTAAACTGCTATGATTGTCAGTAGCATTTACATGTAACAAATTGGCAACATCTCAAATGGGAAGGGCACGGAGTTTACTGAGAAATAGTACGTTTTCAAAAGTCAAAATTTTATAATTAAAATACAAATGAAAAAGAAAAACGAAAGTTAACTGACAGTCCAATAAATCAGAAGCCAAAGAAACTTGAGCGAGAATGTCAAAAATAATAACATTGTTAACAACAGGAGCTGTTATAGTAGTAATAAACAAATACCATAGATTCTCAAATCACCAGATCAAAATTCAAATGTACAAAACAAGCAAACCAAAAACTACAAAAATTAATACCAGAAATTACTTCCTTCCGGATTGGGTATTCACGACAACTTTAAATAAAATCAGAGTTTCATATCTGTAAATCAGTTAAAATTTTGCTTTAAGTAGCAAATAGAGAAGTAGCAACAAGTAAGAAAAAAACAAAACTTTTGTTTTTAAGTGGGTAATCACCAGACCAATGAAAAAATACAATGTGGCTAAGCTATTACCTTTCAATGGCAATGTATTTCGACCAAGAACCCGGATCAAAGGTCAAAAACAAACCCCGAAAAATGGAAGAAAGAAGAAATCCCAGAGAGATTGCCTTTATGAGTGGGAATACACTGGATCCAGCCCAAATTCCTTGATTCGTGACCTTTTTATTTTTCTCCCTTCAAAAAGTAGAGCTTTCGCCTGAGCTTACAACGGTTTTTCCACTCAATCAGCTTTCCCCTCTTGTTCTTCACCTTTTTGCAACCCTAATCTCCCTTTCTCTCACTCGGACACATCGCAAGTTGCCAAGTTACTTCAGTGATTTTACAGTGGCTTTCTTGCATGTAGGCCCTTTAAAAAACATATTTTGATGTTTCAACCTCCGAATGGGGAGTTAATTGTTAATTTGTTATGCTATGCTGTATGCCCGTATATCTTTGCCTGTGTTTGTTTGGTAAATACAAAAATGGTACTGCTCATAGCGGTTATGCTATGCTGTATGCCCGTATATCTTTGCCTGTGTTTGTTTGGTAAATACAAAAATGGTACTGCTCATAGCGACAAGATTGACATATTATATCTGAATTATATCTATATAATTTTTTTTTGCTAATGATGAATCAAACGTCGAATTATTTGGTTGACTGAACTTTGACGAAATTAAATCTGGATAATTTGCAAATTTTACGAATTTTTTCTGAATTTGAAGAATTATTCGCAATTTTTTTTCAGAATATTCTTTTTTGTTTTCTTTTTTTGATTTTGCTCTCTTGCAAGTTGAGATCTCTGATCCGGATAATTCTGAATTATTTTCGAATTATACCCGAATTACAAATTTTTGATCTCACAGAACTGAACCCGAATAATTCTTTGTCACTATGGTACTGATCAAATAGTGTTATTTGAATGATAAAAGATAAAATAGTAAATGAATGATAGTATTTGGATAGTTGTTAAAATAATTGTACTTTTTCAATATTTGATGGAAACATTGTAGTTTGTGCGTTTCTTTTTAATTCTAAGACAAAGAAATAAAATAGGAAAAGTAATAACACCATATCAATTTGTGTCAAACATCTTTGTTTTTCTCAAAATTTTCAGATGCAACTTCTCAGTTCCCACCTCAATTGCGTTTATACTTTATTTTCCTTGTCCGTTTATAATGATAATGGAATTTGCTCAAACATTTTTTTTCTTCATTGAGCAGTGGAAAATTCCTTCCGATCAAATAATCAGAGATTTATAAAGAGACGAAAACTTTTATGTATCAAGAATTTGTTCATTAGTGTATCATTAAAATCCTAAAATGTTTTGCTAATTTTTTTTAAGAACCAAGAGTGCATTTAGATATTATGAAAAGGTAGGTGAAAATATTAATAACTTCAAAAACTACTCCCTACTTGAATTATTCAGGTTCAGGAAGAATATTAAATAATTTAGCAAAAACGAAAATTTAACGCATATTTAATACAGACATGATATTTTGAAATGGGAGGACTATTCTGCAAAATGTGCTCCACGGATTCTTAGGAAATAAAACGCCTTTCTGTCGTATCCTCGTTGGTGCGCTGCATTTGACGGTCAAGATTCGTCTACGAGGAAGAGAGAGTCACTGACACATTGACTCGCTGTAAAACTACCCTTCCGTTTCAACAGAAAACGGAGATGTCCATTTATGAAAACTACTAAAATAAAAATGGACGGATGGTCTCTATCACGATTCACGATCCCTGTCTTTCAGAGCCTGGACACTGGAGGTACTTGCAAGTAGAGTATTTATACTCGGGCGGGTACGGGTACCCCGGGTATACCCGTCTCAGGTACGGGTATATCTCGGGTACAAGGGTATTCGGGTACGGGTATGGCGGGTATAATTTTCAAAACCCATACCCTACCCGAGTTATACCCTTACCCGTGTACCCTAGACGGGTAAGGCGGGTACGGGTACGGGTAGGGCGGGTACGGGTATTTTTATTTTATTTTTATTTTTTTGCTGTTTTTTTTTCTGGTTTTTTTGTTTTTGTTTTTTTGTTGGTTTTTTTTCTGATTTTTTCTGGTTTTTTCTGGTTTTTTCTGATTTTTTCTGGTTTTTTCTGTTTTTTTTCTGATTTTTTTGGGGGGAAAAATCAGAATTTTTGAATTTTGAAATGGATGAACAGTAACTCGGGTATACGGGTGCTAGGGTACTCGGGTACGGGTTAAGTCGGGTACGGGTAAAATCGGGTAGGGTATAGTCGGGTATTGGTCTAAAAAAATGGGTCCGGTCCGGTTTTTACCCGTACCCGCGTACCCGAGTACCCGACCCATACCCGAGCTCGGGCACGGGTACCCCAGGCGGCGGGTACGGGCGGGTATACCCGACCCGGGTAATATTAGAACTCTACTTGCAAGCAAACCATTGGCTTGGGGCCCCGGTTATAAATCAAGTGCGCGAAGCTATTTCATTGACTTCCAGTAGCTCAATAGGACATTTCAGAGGGTTCCGGGTATTCTAGAGTAATCCAAATTTTGAGTTTAAATTCGGACTCAGGCCAGATCTAGGATTTCCGTCCGAGTCGATAATTTATATGCAGGGTCCAAGAGATGAGCTATGGTTTTTACTCTATGGCAAAAAAAAAAAATTTTGAAAAATCAAACAACAGATCCGAACCGCTCCACATGATCTCCATATTGAAATATGCTTGGAAATCAAATTTTATATTTTTTGAATTTTATTTTACTATTTATTAAGCCACTTTGAAAATTACCGATCAAATGATTCAAATTTTTTTATTTTTTTTCTGTTCATTCGGATTTTCAGATTTTTCAAAGTGGCTTAACAAAACAATAAAATCAGCAGCCACCGTTGGATCAATAATTTTGTAAAATACTTAATAAATAGTAAAAAAAATCAGAAAAAATGTAAAATTTGGTCTCCAAGCACATATTAATATGGAGAACAAGATGAACGGTTCGGATCGACCGTTTGAATTTTAAAAAGTCAAATTTGAACTGTATGTATTTCGGATCATATACATTCGAATGCACATTAGTTACTATCTCTCTCTCTCTCTCTCTCTCTCTCTCTCTATATATATATATATATATATATATACACACTAGTAATCGTGTCCATGCACAGCAACGGGAGCAAATTATGTAGTAGAAAACATTACGCTCCTTAATAAGGAGGAGAGATAATTTAAATCAAATTTGTAAAGAAAAATAGTTAAATACTATATTTATCTACAAGATAACACATGTGAACTCTAGTATAGTGGTAAGAATTTTGGTACCAATAGAACCCAATTGGGTTCGAATCCCGCCTTCAGTAGAAAAAAAAGAAAGAAAAAAGGGTGTGCAGTGCACAGGCTTGGTCCGCAGGTGTCATGCGTGGTTCAGAGGCGTGTGGTCTACAAGTACTGGGATCATATGCGGCGCAACCAATGCATACTTAAGTGAAGCTCATAATTTGGAAAATTCATCTATGTGCAATCTAGAAATTCAACAGCTAAGCATCATTCTGAAAAAAAAAAAGTAAATCAGGACCCTTGCAGGATCTAGACATTGAGCTCCTTAATAAGGAAGAGATATATATATATATGAGCAAAACTAGGGTGTGATGTACTCACCAAGAGAGGTTGGTGAGCACACCCCCAAATGACTATCGGATTGACTCCGAACTACGAATCTAAACCGTTGAAATCCAAGTACTTGGTGAGTGATGCATGTACATGTAAAATTTTTTAAGTTTCAAATTCATTTAGTACATGGTCAAGCAGTCAAAACAATGAACATTTTATAAATTATTTTTTAATTATTTTATGTATTAATTTTTCATCATTGTTTTGATCGTTTGACCATGTGCTTAATGAATTCAAAACTTTAAAAAATTTGCATGTACATGCATCACTCACGAAGTACTTGGATTTCAACGGTTTGATTCATAGTTCGGAGTCAATGCTATAGTTATTTGAAGGTGTACTCACCAATCTCTCTCGGTGAATACATCACACCATAGTTTTGCTCTACACACACGCGCGTGTGCAAGGGCATGTGCTTATATGAGGTTGGCTTCTACTTCCATAAACATACGAGGACATATGCTTATCAGTCATTTTTGTGTTTTTAATGTCCAAATACTTGATCTGAAGCACTAAACATGTTCTCCATACTATAATGTGCTTGGAGACCAAATTTTATATTTTTTGGAATTTTGTTATTGTTTTTTCAGAATTTTTCAAAACAGTCATAAAAAAATATGAAAAACTATGTTTTGAAAAATTCTGAAAAAACAGTAAAAAAATTTCAAAAAATGTAAAATCTGGTCTCCAAATATATATTAATATGGAGAACATGTTGAGCGCTTCATATCAACCATTTGGATATTAAAAAAAGCAAAAATAACTTATAAGTATATGCTTTCATATGCTTATGGAAGTAGAGTAGCTAATCTCTCTCTATCTCTCTCTATGATCGATCCAAACTGTAAATTGTTATATTCCAAAATTTTAAAACACGATTAAATTGCTAAATCGATAGGGGTGAAAACGGAGTCGGATTATCCGGCGGATATCCGCTCCGTATCCGGATATAATCCGAATCCGAATAATCCGGATTCGGATAATTCCCGGATACGGATTCGGATAATTTTCAAAAATCCATAAAAGATCCGGATACGGATACGGATTCGGATATGGAGTCCTAAACGAAGCGGATATCCGGATTATCCGGATTCGGATAGTTTGGCCGGACCCATATAAAAGAGGAATAAATATTTGCTATAGGTGGGATTTGAACCCATGTCCTCCCATCTCAATGGCTTTAGACTAAACTTCAAACCACTACACCTCAACATCTTTTGTTACCATACACTTATTTGATATATATATATTATATGAATAGATTATCTCCCATCTCTTATAAGTTCATTAATATTTATATTTAATGTTTTAATTAATATTTGTATCTTAAAAGTTCATATATCTTAATTATCCGACCATTATTCGTTTTATATCCGTATTTGAATCTGTATCCGTAGACTATCCGTTCCGTATCCGTATCCGTTTAAGGCGGATTTGGTTTTGAATTTTGATATCCGTTTACTATCCGTATCCGTATTCGTATCCGCTCATTATCCGACGGATGCGGATATGGTATCAGCACTATCCGCTCCGTATCCGCTCCGTTTTCACCCCTATAAATCGATCATTTCGCTTAACTAAATTTTTTAATTAATTTAACGATCGTTCAGAAAAATTAAAATAAGACCGATTAAAACGAATCTAAAATGTCGAAATATAAATGAAGTATGAAATTATGTATATTAAAATTTAGATATTAAAAAAAAATTTTATATATATATATATATATATATATATAATAAAATATAGCACTATGAATAAAATTATAACTATTCAGTAAATTAGTAACTTAGAAAATATGTTATAAATTCCTTTGAATTTTTAGAAAAGAAGAAATTGATGTAATAAGATTTGTGTGAATAAATAAATAATTGAATTCTAAATAAGAGTATAATTTTACGAAATTATTCATACAAATAAATTATATAAATTATAAAACTCGTTCATTTAGGATTTTTGGAGAACTAATTGAATATATATATAATTATATAAAAAGAGATCGAATTATTCGAATCTTAAATTGAGAAATAAATATACTAATTATATGTACCAATATAATTACAAAAATTTATGAACTTTTGATTTGAATTTATGAAAGAAACATAATTTAAACTAATTAAATGTGACCATATTAAAATTTTAAATTGTTTGAACCTTTGGATTAACTCCAACACGACTCTTGAAACACCCATTTAATAAACCCCCTCTCCCCTTTCTCTCTTCCCTCACTGCCCGTGAGACCCCCTAACCCAGCGCCCCCCCTCTGCTTTCTTCTTACGCCAACCCCCCCCCCCCCCCCCCCCCCCCCCCTCCTCTCTTCTCCCATTCACACAAGCCAGAGGGCTCCGCCCCTCTCCTCCCTTTTTGCCGCTACAGCGGCCAGCCCATCAACCCGCCCCTTCTCTGCCTATTTTTCAGCCTCTCCTTTCCTCTAGTGAAAACACTAACCCGCACCCTCTCGCTGACCCGCGGCCCCACCAGAAAACCCTCCCTTTCTTCTCTCCCTAACCCGTGGACCCCTCTCCCGATTGACCTCTCTCTTGTTGTTTCGGTTGCCGTTGAGTTGAGATTTTAAAAATCCTAGAAATTTGGATTTTTGGTGGTGCTTGCCATTTCGGTTCTGCTGGTGCTTTCTTGGAGTGCTATGGTGCCTGCTTGTGCTCGAGTGAGACGGCCGCGAGGCGAGGCGAAACCCTCGGAACCAGCCGTTTTCCTTTGACATTCTCTTTCGGGTAATTTCTAAAATTTCGCTTCTAAAATTCTCGATTTGTGCCTTGATGAGTCGATTAATGCCGTAGAATTTGAATTACTAATTTTCAAGTGCGGGTTGTTGATTTTCCCGACTCGATCGAATTGATGATAGTTATGTGACTTGTTTGCTAAGTTGAAGTGTCGCTCATGTTAGTACTTAATTCCTTGTGAAATTTTGCTTGAATGATAATATGGGTTTAAACCCTTTATGTGCACTGATTTGCTCGTGCCATTTTCATGTGCATATCTCATCTCTTTGATATGTGATGTAAATCACTTGAATTCTCTTTTATCCTTTGACATGAATAAATTTGATTAAATGAATTAATGGGACAATGATCTTTCTATAACTGACTAGGTGATGTTGGGAATTTATTTGGAATGCTTGATCTGTTTTGCTTGTTTTAATCAAAGAAACTTGTTACACACCCTCTAATACAAAGCACTGCAACAATAATTCTAAATTATCTATCTCACTGGTATAGCCGGTACAACTACTAGTACGGTTTGTGTTGTTAAGAACCAAAGTATAAATTTTATAAGATAAGGGACTGACTTGCTAAGTTTTGAGGTCATTGATAAATTCTCCTTGTTAGAGGGACTAAATTACAAAATAGTTATGCCTTTTTGGCCGACAAAAATAAATAAATGAAGACTTCAATTTTGATTTTGGGATAACCAAATTAATTAATTTAACTTGATCTTTTGGTTGGATAGATAAATAATAGAGTGGATACATAATTTTAGTTGACCTCTCTCGGCTTAGTTCCAAGAAAAATAACATTTATGTAAATAAGAAGGGGCTGCACAACTTGCCCCTGGTTTGAAATATATAATAGAACCGTGTATATTCAATATGTAGACTTGATTAAACTCTTAAATTACTGATTAGTTGAATATGGCATAAATGAAATAAATTGTATAATTATTATTAAATATAAATTGCATATCTAGCTTATTATGATTTCAATACAAATTATCTTACATACTTATGTAGCATGTATTAACTCATTACAGGATATAATAATGGGATATGTTAATGTATATTTTAAGGACATAGGAACACAAATAGTATGTAGCCTGATCTATGTATATCATGTAGTTTTTCACTAAATTAAATTGATCACACCTCATAAATTATTTGACTTTAGATAATTCCTCTTATCAAAGGGGCTTATGTGTTAAATTGGAAATTTTGATTGAATGATTCGGCTGGAAACCGAAATGGTATTATAATGAGATGTTATGAATTATATATGATCTTATTTTATCTTGATCCTTTAGGTCTGTGATATGTGCTAAGAAAATTTAACCTAGTCTCTTCTAGGCACCGTAAAAAATTTAAAGGTAATAATGAAATTTAAGTATATTTATTATCTAGATTATGTTCATATTATTAGAACACTTGATTTCTGTTGAGCAATAAAATTTATTATCAAATAAGACATCGGAATCTTAATTAGAAACAGTCCATGGAGCACATTAAAATAAGCAAACATATTTTGAATGTATAAATTTTCTAAATAAGTTTAATTAGCATAGTTAGGTTATTATATATATAATCTAAAATGGCAGGTTGGTATATAATTTAATAACATGCAAGTACTTATCGTAAAATAATAAATGAAGTTTTAAACCTTATTTAGAGTGATCCGATTAAGTTCAAATTGATTAGCAATTAAATTATAATAAACAATTTATCTTCAAGTTAAAACAAGTAATTTATCTTCAAATTAAATTATTAAAAATATAAATTATTTTAGGATTAAACTAGATTAATTTAGATCAAAGTAAATGATCAATATCTGATGAAATTATAAATTTAGATTAATGCTAAGCTCGATGGCATGAAAGTAAATAATTAATATATTCCTAATCGGATCAGTCAGACTGACTGAATCGGTAATTTTATAAAATTGAAATAATTGAGAATTTGACTTGCACATTAACTGGGACGAGGGTTAGAATAAAATTAGCATAGATGTTAATTATTTTAAATTACGTGATCACAGATCAGTCAACTTCGTATGAGTCCGACCCGTGGACCGATTCGACTGACCCGCAGTTCGGAGCATGCGCGGAGCACGCTGTTCATTAGCGACAGACTCCAACCCCCTCAGTGTGGGATATTTGAATTATCTTTTTCGTGGGCGTACTTTTACCAGTCGTTCCATCTGACTTGACATTCACACTTTATTTTTAAGTAGTTGCATTAAAACTCTAAAGCATGTTTATCCTTTCCGCACTGTAGGTAGAATTGCATAAATCCTGAAAAACTCGAATTTACTGTATTTTAAGAGTAGAGTAATTAAATAATATTATATATATATATATATATATATATATATATATATATATATATATATATATATTATTAGAATATTAGGTTATTAGATTGTCTTCTTCTCGTAGAAGACAATATACTATTATTGTACGTGCATACGCATGCATTGGTGAGAGCTGAGTAGGGCCGAGTGACTTCGTTCTGTTTTGGTGTCACTTGGCATGGGACGGCCTGACAGCCACTGAGCCGAGTGTCACTTGATTCTCGGATGACCTTAGGATTTATATTATATGTATAAACTTTGCTTATATATATCCTTTTCGATCATTTTTATCATTTTACGCGAGCAGTTCTGATCTTGAGTTTTGTAGCATTGGTTACCCCATCACGGTTCCGATCTCGAGTTCCGTGGTGGCATGTTTTTACTTTGAGACTGCACAGTTTCAATCTCGAGTTCTGTGTAGGTCTGTTTTACGCTACCGCATGGTTCCAATCTCGAGTTCTATGGCAGATTTGTCTGCACGGTTCCGATCTCGAGTTCCGTGGCAGAGTGAGTGCACAGTTCCGATCTCGAGTTCTGTGGCACTGGTTACCCCACCACGGTTCTGATCTTGAGTTATGTGGTGGCATTTTTTATTACTTGAGACTGCGCAGTTCTGATCTCGAGTTCTGCGTAGGTCTGTTTTACGCTACCTCATGGTTCCGATCTCGAGTTCCATGATGGATACGTCTGCACGGTTTCGATCCCGAGTTCTGTGGCACTGGTTGACTATATTTTTACGACTTGCATTGTATGATTTCTCATATTTTATATGTTTGATTGATGAATCGTTTAGGCGAGATGCACACCGGATTTAGATATAACCATCGGCTAGTGTGCTAGTGTAATGCTAATCTTGTGGGCAATGTGCGATGTTATTAGGCAACGTGTATCATTGTTCCTTAATCACAGTCCTTGGATTATATTATTCAGATTCTTTTTGGTGAAAGTATAACCATCGGCTAATGTGCTAGTGTAATGCTAATATTGTGGGCAATGCGTGATGTTATTAGGCAATGTGTATCATTGTTCCCTGATCATAATCCTTGGATTATATGATTCATATTCTTTTTGGTAAAGGTATAACAATCGGCTAGTGTGCTAGTGTAATGCTAATCTTGTGGGCAATGCGCGATGTTCAACCCGAAAGGTATACACAGAGTTTCAGTACAATGATTAATTGTACCTTTTAAAACCTTGAGTTACTCTCGATTAAGACTGCAAGTGCACAACCCTGTTCGTATAGTAAAATCAGGTATCGATCCACAGGGACGGTTTTTTCTAAACTCTTACTCGACTTAGTTAGGTACTAGAAGTGTAAAATGTTGGGTATTGGTTTGTTTATATTTCCTAATTTCAAGTGACGATTCAATTAACAGTAAATGAAAGTAATTAAAGGTTTTGGTTTTGAACAATGATAAAATGCGTTCCCAGGTTTCGGGTTTCATCCCAAACTTTGCTTTCTCTGGACCTGTCATACGACTCGCATCATCTCTGATGCATGTCGCTTGACCCTCGAGCTGAGCTGACATGTGTTCGTATCTAAGTTGATTTCTTGTGCGAGGTTTCAACATGTAGCTCTCACCTACTGGTATCTAACCTAAATTGATTGTCTGGTTTGCTAGAGGTATCCACAACCTTTCGATAATGGAAAGTTCACATCTTGGTTACTATTGTTCTTAAATTTACCTCAAATACTCAATCACAATTGCAAGAAACATCAAGGTCAAATTACTATAAGAGATGCTATAGACATCTAACAGTAGACAATCAAGAATCAATCAAGCAATCAAAATCAAGTAATCAAATGAATACTCAAACAAAGAATCACACAAGTTCAAAACTTAGATCCAAACAACATGCATTTCAAAGACAAAGTTTAGAGACTACATCATAACCTAGGAACTAAAGATCTCAAACATGATAAAAGAAAGCATAAAAGAGGAAGAAAATAGGCAGATCATGATGAAGCTCGAAGATCCAAGGTGGATTGGAGAGGATCTTGCAATCTTCTCTTCTTCTCCAAGCGATCCTCTTCTTCTCTAAGCAATCTCCAATCTCTCTCTTCTCTCTTGATCTCTGCTCTCAAAATGATCTGGAATGTGGGGGGAAAGAAAAACTCCATAAATTCTAGCACAGGACCTCCTTTTATAGGCAACAGATCTGACTTGAGGTTTATCGGGTTTAATTTGAATTGGGCGGCAACTTGTAATGCGACTCATTTCAGGTGGATGCGACTCGTATCATCTGGTCTTCAAGTGAGGAGTGAGGGTCGCATCGCAGGTCGCTTTGGGCTTTGATGCGACTTGCATCAGATCTTCCTGAAATTTGCCTGATTTTGCCCGATTTCGCCTGATTCCTACAAAGTAAGAATCAAAATATAGCAGTACCACATTCTATGGATATTCAATGTAAAAGACACTATCTGTTGGTTCAAAACATATATTTTTGTATGGAAACAAGTCGAAATAATAAGTCTAATAAGGTGATATCACGTGATGTCATTAGGCAACGTGTATCATTGTTCCCTGATCACAGTCATTGGATTATATTATTCAGATTCTTTTTGGTAAAGGTATAACCATCAGCTAGTGTGCTAGTGTAATGCTAATCTTGTGGGTAATGCGCGATGTCATTAGGCAGCGTATATCATTGTTCCCTGATCACAGTCCTTGGATTATATTATTCGATTCTTTTGATACCATTGGCACAGCACGGGGTGATTTACTTAATTTCATATTATTATTATTATTATATTTGTTCACAGTGCTTTGGTACTGGACTCCGAATTGATTATTATCCGATATTGTATTTTGACTTTGGGTTTATTTCGCATATTGGCATATTAGAATAATCGCATCATGGTATCAATTAAAAGTGTTTTATGACTATTAGATATTGAGATAGGTTTACACTTGTGCATATTTAATTGTATTCATAACTGTACGAAATTTATATATATGAAAGTGCTTTGACCATAGAGGATCCCTGAGGGGATAATTCTGGGTCACATACTGGGTGATTCGTCGCTCACCCACAAGTTGTTTCGTGGGTTTTAGGTACAGAGTCTGGCGGTCCGCAGCAGGAGGTGCCAGGAGCTGTCCCTGATGGCCACACCGTTTGATTTACTTTTATTTAGGGTTTTGGGTAGGATCATGAGTATCTGTATTTTTGTATTATATATGGAACTCATTAGATCATGTATCCCATTCTATAGATGGTGTTATTTTGATCCGAGATGGATTGAATTATATGTTATGTATGTGTATGTTTATTTATTTGCTATGTGACTGATACTTGATAGTAATGTTATTTTGCTTCCGCTGTTGTTTGATTTATTATTTATAATTAGCCTTGCGTGCTTAATGATTAATTAAGCGCGAGGCGAGGTTGATCACACCTTAATCCAGAATTCCTGGTTTGGGGTGTGACACAAACCGTTAGATGTGGTCTCTATATTAAAATGTGCTTGAAGACCAAATTTTATATTTTTTTGGGAATTTTTTTACTATTTATTAAGTGATAGGCTGCAAATCAATGCTAATAATATTTATAACTCTAATTGTCTATTTTACAATCGATTCACAAGCGCATGAATCTATTGTATAGTATAGATCGGGGTGTTGATTTGCAGGGATGGTGTATTAAGAGATATAGGTGCAAGCTAAGTCTAGGTTATGGTTCCTTTAGGTTGGTTGGTTGTGTTTGATTGAGTGATTGTTGGTTGTTTTGGTTGTAATGTTGAGTTACAACAATGAAGTAGTATCAGATTAAGTGTTCAGAGAATAGGCTTTTAGGGAATCAGACATTCTATCATTCAAACTTGTTTAATCTAGGTTCTAGTCAACATAACAATTGCGTACGGTCTGTCACCAACCGCATGCTACTGCTAATACCTGTCAATGTAAAGTTACTCAGTACATGCGGTTCTGTCACTATTCGTACACAACTGGACAAACTGTAGAAGGGCTGGTTTCTACTCCAGTCGGAATCGCACACTGTTTGATTAGAACCATACGCGACCTGTACCGGTATCAATTGCAACTTGAGAGTTTCTAATCATGTTCTAATGTTGATTACTTGGTCAGTAATGCAACACTCTAATTGAAAAAGTCCTGGTTGGACACTTAATAGTTAATACAATCACATAAAGATTAATGATAAGTTATAATTACTAATATTACAAAATGGTCAAGTTCACAGTTACGTCCTTCCTATATGTCTTTTATAATAATAACAATCCACTACTAGTCACAGGATGAGACATTCATCTACCAAACTATATCCTAAAAGGTTTATAACTGAAGTTCGGATACAAGTGGTCACCCTTTGGTTATCGGTTGAGTCTTGGCTGCACACCCCTTGTTCTCTGTCATTTAAACTTACTTGTGGGCCCACTAATCCAAGCCAACCATCTCCACTTATTATATTCTCTCCTTCGCTACGTTTGGTTTATGAAAACCAAGTAACTAGTGTCACTATTTTGGCTTATGTACTCCACGTTCATACAGTCCAAGGATCTCTTCTTCTCAAACAATTATTCGAAAATTAACATAAAATTGCAATAAAAGAAAAAGAAGAGGGCAAAATTGATTGCTAAAATTTAATTCTTTGTGCATAGAAAACAATAAATAAACTCAACATGGTAGGGCATTTGTTTTTTTTCAGATTAGGGCAAGATCCAAAAACCTAGTAATTGGAAACTAATTTTGAAATTCCAGGGTATGACAACTGTCATACCCTGCAGTATGCTGGATGCGCCCCTGTTCGGACTTATTTATTAGAAATATGAACCAATTATATTCAAGGTAGAATGTACAAGTTCTTCTTAGGACGTGCTATAAACGAGGGAACGTAGAGGGAGGGAAAGAAGTTTTTCATTGTGCGGAGCTCGTTAAATTGAGGCAGATTGAGTAAGTTCACTTGCTTTAGAAGGGGGAATCAAAGAGGGAACAGAGGAAAGAGAAAGATAAATTATTGTTCGAAGGTGATGCTCATATAGAGTTTTAACGAAATCGTTCACTTTTGATTTGAGGTGTAAGTTTGAAGGAAGTCAGACTTCGCCTTCTACTTTCCTCTTCTTTCTTCTTTCTCTACGCACTACATTTATAGAGCATGTCTTTAATATTTGTGTTAGAGTTGATTAAACGAGCTTAGATTCAAACTCAAAATTTAAGTTACTGTAGTAGATCCCAATTCATTTCAAAGACAGATTAAATTAAAAAATTTAAATTACATGTTAAAAATTTTAAATGCATAATATGTAGTAATTGATATTTAAATCCCAGTTCTTATAATTACAAAGTAAAATTCTAATTATTAAACTATAAATATACATTTTAAGAAATAAAATGAAGAGAAAATCATTCAAATAAAAGGTAAAGTTATTTAAAAATATGAAATAAATAGTAGAGTCTTTTTAGCTTATAAAAAAAAATAAAAGAAAAAGGTGAAGTTGCCATATGGTCAAGTGGGAGACCCACAAATGATGTGCCAACTGTCAAGTAATTGAGCTGCTGCCTGCTCACACGGTCCCACCTAGTCTCTGCATCGTCTGCATTAACTCTAAAGAGCATCTTTTGAGTTAATAGATATCAGTTGTCCGATTATAAACGGAGTTCATCCTTCCCCCTCCTATAACATAGGAGTATCTTTAATTTTAGTGCTGATCTAATTTGCACAAATTTCAAAAATGATCAGACGGTTAAGATACATTAACTCAAAAGATTCATTTTTGAGTTAATGCAGAGGATACAAACTCCAGAATATATTTACAAGCTCCTTTAGGTCATGTTTGGTTGTGGAGTAAAGTTAAACCGGATTAAATTTCTTACTTCAAGCTAAACCGAAGTAAGTTAACCGCATTTGGTGGAGTAAGTTAAACCACCTCTCTAGATGGTGTAAGTTACTCCGGTTTAACTTAAATCTTACTCCATCTTAAGCCACCTAAGTTACTTCTCGTTTGACTCCTTAAACGTAGAGTAAGGGGTTTACTCCACCTCTTACTCCACAACCAAACATGGCCTTAATTGTTAAGTTAGTTATATTTAGATATGGACCGTCAGAATCTGCACAAATAGTAAAAAATCTCCGTACATTCTGTTCCGACCGGATTGGTCCGAATTGGGATCGGACGGTCAGAAACTTAACAGAGATATTATGTTACCTCAGAGGATATGGACTCGCCAATAAGATCTCGGGTCGAGCTTTCGCCACCTTCCCTTCCAATTGACTCCGCATCTCTTCTCTGGCGATATTTCCCATGGCCGTGAAACCACCTATCACCTCTCCCGCCTCGACTCGCCTCTCTGGCTCCTCCCCAGCCCGATCCTTTCTCTCCCCGTGCACGGCGTCGCCTTTCAGATCGAAAGAATCGACGAGCTCTTTCGCTGTCTTCTGCTCCAGCGCTGGAAACCCGAACTCCGACGGACACTTCTCGAAGGGATCGTCGCTGGATTCGAGTAACGGAACTTCGATCTCTTCTAATGCTTCGTCCGCGATCGATTTTCTCACCCTCTGTCACCAACTCAAGGTATGCGATGATCTGTCAGAGGAAGAATTTGCTCTTTTTCCTTCTTTTTTGTCGTATATTTGTTTAGTTATTTGATAAGTGGGGCGTCTCTTGCATGTAGCAATTGCAATGTTTTAAAATGCGGTTTTGTTCATGCATGCAGAAGCCAGAAGGTTACCACATACAGCATATGCAGATTTTAATGTTGACTTATATATGCAGATTTTAAAATGAATTGTTGATGGACCCTACATAGTTTGGGAATATGTGTCCAAGGAATTTATCATATTAATTCCTTAGAAATTAGGTGAGAATAATACCGTAAAATCCCAATTTCTTGAAAGTCACTAATGATGGACAATGATTTTCATGAAAAAAATTCATGATAAAATTCTACATAAAAAATCATGAATTTTGATATAAAGATACCCTAAAAAGAAAAAAAAGCAAGAAAAAGGGGTGAATTTTTATGAACTTTTGAAGTTTTGGAAATAATTCTAGATGCACAGAATGGGGTACCCCTAGCAGAAACCATAATTAACTCCTAGGTGTCTGTATATGCGTCCGCATATTCAAATCTGCATATATGTGACTGCATGACATATTGTAGCAGAGTGCATATTCATATGCGGCCGCATTTAAAAACACTGAGCAATTGTGAGCTGTGACTAGGCTATTGCAGAATATTATTTGGCTAGAGGGTTGTCTCTTGTATGTAGCAAATGTGGTAATTTTAATTGGTAAAGAATTATTTTAGATGCATCAACATAGCAATTATAGAATGTGCTCATCTTGGTTTGTGTTATATGCAAAGCAACTTTCTCCATTTAAGATTGCTATAAATTTTTGACTGGTTATACTTGTGCTGATTGCTGTGAAGTTAAAATTGTAATTAATACCAAATTATGAAAGAAAATGGCAGTTTTTCATGTTATATAGGATAGTGCTGTTATATAAAACTTCAGAATTTTACAGCACTCTAATAGATAAGAAAATCCTCACATGCACCTTCCTTCGTCCTTTCATTAAATGTTGTTACATATGCTAGGAATTATTCTCTATATTATAATTTCCAGACAACAAAGAGGAAAGGATGGATTAATCAGGGAATTAAGGGTCCCGAGTCTATTGCTGATCACATGTACCGAATGGCAATCATGACTCTAATTGCTCCTGATCTCCCCAATATTGACCGAGATAGGTTGGTTTTTATTATGATTTTCTAAGCATAATATGAAATCTGTTGGGCAAACCTTCCCCTCCAGAAACAAAAAGATGTGAAATCTTTATAATAAGTGGTACTTTTTGTCTATTGCAAGAATTGACATGTTGGATGTCTGGATCTTCCACTACATTTGTAATAGTTTGAACCATGTGCATTGCTACCAGTTTGACTACTTGTTTGACCTATCCATTACCTTTTTCTTTCTTTCTTTTGGTGGGTTGTTTATTTGGTTAAGAGTTTAGTAATCTGAGTTAAGTTGCACAATTGAGTGTCTGACAGGCTTATAAAAGCTAAATTTGCACATAATTACACCTTGTGGAAGGTACCTGTCAACTTTTTATTATACCATCTGATATTTGGTTTTATTCTCATCTTGTGTTGAATAGGTGTATCAAGATTGCAATTGTTCATGATATTGCCGAAGGTAAAAACATCAGTCAGAATCAGATACCTTCTCAAGTTTGCTACTAGTTATTCTGTTACATGCAGTTCTGATTGAAGTTACTAATGTCCCCTTTTATTACAGCTATTGTAGGTGACATTACACCATCTGATGGCGTACCAAAATCAGAGAAAAGCCGTCTTGAAAAGGAGGCATTAGATAAGATGTGTTGTATCCTTGGTGGTGGATTAAGAGGTAATTTTACAAAAGTGTGCATCTGTCTATGTTTCTATTTCATTTTCAGGAACTTGTTTGGTAAAATTGTAAACGTATCTTATTTTCTACGGCTGGGGCAGTCATAAAATTGTAAAGAGATCTTATTGATCATAAAATATAAGCAGCAGAATGCTTATATTGTTCATGGAATCAGTGAAAGATGCACAATATGAAATATGTAGGTCTCAGTACAGGCAATGCAATAACCCCAAGAAAAGAAAAAAAAGAGAGGCAAAAGTGCTAAAGTAGGTTATAACCCATTTGTCTTATTTTATGCATTCTGACTTTCATTACTTTTTATCAGCGGATGAAATAAAGGAGCTTTGGGCAGAGTATGAGAATAATTCTTCCATTGAAGCTAGCATCGTGAAGGACTTTGATAAAGTGTGAAATGGTTTAAAATCAATTGGCTTTTTATATACTAACATAAACTTTGCAAATGTTGATTCTGTTATGGAGTGGCTATCATTTTTAGACATTGTCTTTCTTTGTTTGAACCTCATTTAATACCTTCATTTCTTTTGAATAGGTTGAAATGATTCTTCAGGCTTTGGAATATGAGACAGGTACGTTCTTATTGTTATCCTTTTTGCTGTTTTGTCCATTTCTTTCTACTTAAAGAGTGAAAATATTTAAAATAGTCAACTTTAATTATACTTCTCAATCACTTTGATTATGTGTTTTTTTTAATTTTTTTTTGAGCAGAACACGGGATGATATTGGATGAGTTCTTTCTTTCAACAGCAGGTTTTTAATACCTTTTCACTTCAGATTAGGCCATGCACAAACTACCTAATATTTCTTCTAGTTATTTATGTGTTTGTGTTACTATAGGCAAATTTCAGACGGACATTGGGAAGAGCTGGGCAGCTGAAGTTGTTAAAAGGAGAAACAGCAAGCCGGGAAAGAGATTTTGATTTTTTCTATTTTCTTATTTTTTTTTATCTGGACTGTAGTCGTAATTATGAGAAAAATGATTTACTAGTAATTATGGTTAAATCACAACACGGTATCAAAATGTTTTTGTTATTTTTCAGTTAAGAAAGATACTCCAAGACGAGGGTATCAAAATGTTTTTTGTTTTCTTTTTATGTTCAGTCTTTTTATTTTTTTTTTATAGTTTCTGCAATTGAACTAAGGGAGAACTTTCTAAGGGAGACGGTGGTCTTTTTTTCGGTTTCATAAATTGTCTAATCATTTTTAAGTCTATTCTGTCACGAGCACAATCCTACCCAAATGTAAAGATCGTATGGTATCATTTTTAGAGCTGGGTCTTACGCGAGCTTGTGCTCAAATTTTATTCCAAAATGTACACATTCAACAAAATTTTAAGTGAGAAATCGTACGTAAAAGCGAATGCGATTCCAAAAATAATTAGAAGCAAGTTGCAACCGAGCCGACAGCTCCGTGTGTGAAAACTAGAGATTGACAAAAAGGGGTTGTTGGCAGCCCGGCCATTTTTATTAATATCCCTAAAACAAATGAAAATTTTACAAATGTCCCTGTCCCCAATTTTTTTTTAAATATGCCCTGACCGCCCGGACCTGGGGCGGCCCAAATAACCTGTGAGGCGCCCCAGGCTGGGGCGGCCCACAATTGGGGCGCCTCATTTTTTTTTTTTTTTTTTTTAGAGAAATCTTAGTATTTTGATTTGAATAATTTTGTGAAAAAAAAGTTTTCTTATTTAGAGTGTATGCCAAAAAATAAAATATTTGATATATTTACGAAGTGATGTCGTAAATTTTTATAACTTTAATTTTTTATTTTTATTTTTTTTGGTGAATTTTGATTTTATT
Organism: Carex pumila; assembly: GCA_033356055.1. NCBI lineage: Eukaryota > Viridiplantae > Streptophyta > Magnoliopsida > Poales > Cyperaceae > Carex > Carex pumila. The sequence goes on along the minus strand of JARJHM010000283.1, from coordinate 330,564 downwards.
TGTCATTTGGATATCATAAGTCTAAATATAACACTAATTAAGGACTTGGCATTTATTATGGTTTTTATAATATATGTATAATATACACATATACACATATACATATACTAGTATTTTGATTTAAATAATTTTGTGAAGAAAAAGTTTTCTTGTTTAGAGTGTATGCCAAAAACTTGTTTAGAGTGTATGCCAAAAACTTGTTTAGAGTGTATGCCAAAAAATAAAACATTTGATATATTTATGAAGTGATGTCGTAACTCTTTATAACTATGATTTTTTTCTTTTTTCTTTTTTCAGTGAACTTTGATTTTATTTGTCAGTTAGATATCACAAGTCTAAATATAACATTAATTAAGAATTTGGTCTTTATTATGGTTTTTATAATATATGTATAATGAGGAGGGATCAAATGACACCGTTTTTTGGTGATATCGGATGACACCGTCCATTTTCATAGTCCAAACAGTCGATCCAAACCGTTCAACTTGATGGATATGTTAAAATGTACTTGCAGATCAAATTTTACATTTTTCTGAATTTTTTTTGGGTTTATTCAGAGGGGTTCAAAAATTCAACGGTCTAAATATAGCGATTTTGTTAAATACTTAATAAATAATAAAAAAATTCAGAAAAATGTAAAATTTGACTTCCAAGTTACTCTTAATATATCCATCATATTGAATGGTTTGGATCGACTATTTGGATTTTGAAATTTCAAAAATGAACATTGTCACCCGATGTCACCAAAAATGAGGTGTAATCCGATCCCTCCTCATGTATAATATACACACACATATACACATATACACACACAAACATACACAGACACATATACACATACACATATACATAATAAAAAATAAAAATTCTCAGCTAAAATTTTCTGATGCAATATGGTCCTGCGCATGCTTCACTAAAAGGGGCGTAACTTTTGATCTGTCCGTCGGATCGGGCTAAAATTTTGACAGGAACTCCACAGCCCAAAGCCGCACGAGAAACTAATCTATGATTGGTTTCGCCATTCGTGGGCTTAGATTCGCGATCCGAGTCTTCCTTCATGGACTTTTGGACCTTTCTTTAGAATTTTAGAGTTTTTAGGGTCTTTTATGTATCGTTTATGTATTTTCTGTTTTTAGGGTTTATATTTAAACATACGTCATGTCTTTTGGCGGAAGTTAGTTTTTGATGTATCAGTTTTATCAAAGAATTGAGAATCTGTGTGATCTCAGAACCAAATCTATCTTTCCATTACTTTTTCCAATTTCTTGAGTGTTGCATCATTTTCGTTCAAAATTATAAGAAAATATTTATACATAAAATTAATTGAATCTGTATAACTGTTATACGAACCACTGAAAATCAATTTCGTAAAAATAAAATTATTACATATTATATGAATTTACGACATCACTTCATAAATATATCCAAATGTTTTATTTTTTGGCATACACTCTAAACAAGAAAACATTTTCTTCACAAAATTATTTAAATCAAAATACTAGTATATGTATATGTATATGTGTATATGTGTGTATGTGTGTATGTGTGTGTGTGTATGTGCATGTGTATGTGTATGTGTATGTGTATGTAGATGTGTATGTAGATGTAGATGTAGATGTATATGTGTATATGTATATATTATGCATATATTATAAAAACCATAATAAAGCTCAAGTCCTTAATTAGTGTTATATTTAGACTTGTGATATCCAAATGACAAATAAAATCAAAATTCACCAAAAAAATAAAAATAAAAAAATTAAAGTTATAAAAATTTACGACATCACTTCGTAAATATATCAAATATTTTATTTTTTGGCATACACTCTAAATAAGAAAACTTTTTTTTCACAAAATTATTCAAATCAAAATACTAAGATTTCTCTAAAAAAAAAAAAAAAAAATGAGGCGCCCCATTGTGGGCCGCCCCAGCCTGGGGCGCCTCACAGGTTATTTGGGCCGCCCCAGGTCCGGGCGGTCAGGGCATATTTAAAAAAAAATTGGGGGCAGGGGCATTTGTAAAATTTTCATTTGTTTTAGGGATATTAATAAAAATGGCCGTTGGCAGCCAAAACGGGGTTGTTAGAAGAAAAAGTAAGAAAGAAGAAAATCCGATTTTGTAGCTACGTTTGAATAATCTGGGGAAGTGTCACACTCCGGAGGCGGAACTACTAAGTACTAAATCCAACAGATCCGCAGATCCGTGGAATTGTAAGCACTTTCAACTTTCAGAAAGTGTCCACAATAATAACTAACAAGGATAGCGAAAGCCATCCGCCTATGCCTATCTGAGCCCATCCGGCTAGAAAGTTGATGGGCCGGGTTGGCTCCCATTTCAGATCCAATTCGGATCCTCAGATATCTGAGGTGCAATAAGTAAATTCGGACCGTTCTTTTTACTCGGCACGATTCTCAAAGCATCTGATTGAGTTTGGTCCGGCTTAAATTAATCTGGACCGTTTGTTTGTATAAATTGCACCTAAGTTACCTAAAGGGATGCTGACTCTTTCGGATCGGATTTGATACGGTCCTAGAATAAGACTTGGTTAACAGGGACTGCCCCACATTGATTCAGAGGGGAGATTTCCTCCCGGGAGAGTATCCTCTGCAGAGTATTTTCTGTGGAGCTTTTAATCTAGTTCATTCGTTTTGATCGGACGGACCAAATCAGAGGGGTTTAAATTTTGAGATCTGATCTGGTTCATCCGTTCAAAAAGAACGAACTAGATTAATAGCTCCGCAGAGGATACTTCGTAGAAGATAGCGTTCCAGTTTCTCTCCTCTCCCCTGAATTTTAAAATTTAGTAGAAAAAATATATTTTATTTTATTTTGCCCCTCTTCCCTCTTTCTCTCTCTTTAAAACCATTGCTGAGGGATGAAGAAGAACTGAAGAGAAGAAAAAAACAACTTTCTTGTTTAATTTATGAGCTGGGCTTTAAAGACCTTTTATTTTATTTTTATATCTATCCAGAAATCAATATGAAAGATTATATATTATGGTGAGAGGATTTGAAAAGTTACAAGTAGATCCTTCAATTTTTTTACTTTCTACAAACTGAAAAGGGGGCGCATGGTTGGAGATTTGTCTTTGCTTTTTAAATTGAGTTATAAGAATTTGCTTTTCAAGTTAGATGCAGTTATTCTATTTATTTGTTTTTCCTTTACGTCAATATAACTATTTTAGACGATTTAATATATTACTCCTATCAATTTCTCTTAAATATATATCAGGCTTTATTATATTAGCTAAATCTATGAACCATGACAGCTAAAATTAAATACTCAAAATATATAATAGCTAAATTATTATGTTAATTATTTTATATATAGTACCTGATTAGTTATTGAATTTGAATCTGATAAGCTATTTGAATCTGATTTCTGTCTTTTCTTGACAAAATTTATGCGTCCACCCCTGTTGTCTAACCCAAATTTAGTATATATGTATTTTCATATATCTAATATATTATATATTTTTATTGAAGTACGACTTTAGCTAAATTGATCATCTAATATTGCAAAATCAAACTCCGTTAACAAAATTTGCGTGTTCTTTATTTTTAATTTTTTTTACTTGTTTTGTGTGAACCGTTTTTGTGCATTAAGACCCCCCCCCCCCCCCCCCCCCCCCCCCCCCCCCCCCCCCCCCCCCCCCTTTTTTTTTTTGAATTTTTGGTTAAAGAGTTGTAAATTAAGCACACAAAAAAAAAAAATCAAATTTCGGACATAAACTTGTTTATAATCCATCACAAAATCATTTGTTCAGTTTCTTGCGTTCAATAGTTCTTGCGGCTCAGAATTTGGAACCTTTTATTTTCAAAAACTTTCAGTCATATAAGCTGTAAACACGTGCATTGATATACTATTAGTGAATATTTTAAGAGTGAGTCTATGGTACTATGCATATTACGATTTGTTACTGTGCTACGGCTCTATATTTGAGTTTTCAAATCCTAACAGTCGATCCGAACCGTTCATCTTGTTCTCCATATTAATGTGTTTGGAGACCAAATTTTACATTTTTTGAAATTTTTTTACTATTTTTTAAGATTTATTGAAAATCACTGTTTTTAGATGGTTCAGAATTTTCAGATCAAGTGATTTTCTAAATATCTAAAAAAATAGTAAATTTTTTTCAAAAAATGTAAAATTTGGTCTCCAAATACATATTAATATGGAGAACAAAATAAATGGTTCGGATCGACCATTAAAATTTGAAAACTCGAATATAGAGCCGTAACACGGTAACAACCCGTGATATGCATAATACCATAGACTCACTCATATTTTAAAATGAAAATAAATATGATGTCAACCATGGGAACACGTGCATAATAAGATTGGGCTTAGATGTAGGAAATTCATGTTGATCTGATCCAAATTGAATCTTTCAGTCATTGTATCAGGAGGGTTGAATGCCTCATCTTTCTCATACCTCATAATACCTCATATTTTATATTTTCGTTTTTAAAGTTCAAATTGTCGATTCAAACCGTTCAACATAATATTTATACTAAAATATGTATGAGAATGAAATTTTATATTTTTTTAAATTTTTTTACTATTTTTTAAGATAGGTACAAAATCACTGTTTTTGAACCGTCAAAAAACAGTGATTTTCTACCCATCTTAAAAAATAGTAAAGAAGTTACAAAAATTACAAAATTTCATCTCTAACCATATTTTAGTATATATATTATGTTGAACGGTTCAGATCGATAATTTGAACTTTAAAGACGAAGATATAAAATATGAGGTAACATGAGATATGAAAGACACTAGGCACTTGTATCATATAGAAACTAATTTCTTTGGAAAAAAAAAGGAAATAAATGGCTAGATAATGAGATTGGGAACATAATATTATATTTTAGCATCTTCAACATTTTACAAACTACAGTGTTTTTCAATAGGGGAATTTCACGTATACCCCTGAAAAGCTTCAAAATTATGTATTCCCCTCTAAACTTTAAAATTACGTATTTCTCATTCTAAAATTCAAAAAATCACAAATTTACTTATTTTGTTGTCTTTTTATATTTAAAATTATTCTAAATTTATAAAATATCCATTTTACCCTTTATTAAAAGCATAAAACGCCCATTGGACTCAAATTTGAATTCAAAGGGTTCCTTTGTTGTACGATCCGCACATACCACATTAAGATATGTGCGTGTCGCTTCAAGATTTGTGTTGATCTAGTTCGCACGGATCTTAAAAATAATTATGATCCGTTGCAGTTGAATCTGTGCACGTCGCTTCAATATCCGCATGTGTTTGCTTCAAGATTCGTGATTATCTAGCATGCACAGATCTTAAAGCAATTAAGATGGTAGAGGAACCCTTCAGATTCAAATTTGAGTCCGATGGACGTTGTATTATGTTTTAATAAAGAGTAAAATGGATATTTTACAAATTTAAATGAGTTGTAATATAAACTATTTAAATTTATAAGTTTTCTAAATTTAGAGGGAAAAATATGTAATTTTAAAGTAGCGGGGAGAAATACACAATTTTAAAGTTTTTGAGGGGTATACATGAGATTTCGCCTTCTCAATAATGCTACATTTTCTTAACCAATAATCTGATATTTACAAAAAAAAAGAAAAATCATTCAAGTTTCAAATATGTGACTTTTCATACATAAAATATTACTTTTTACCACTAAATTTTCAAAAACTGTTTTTAAAAAAATGCTACTTAAAAATGAGAAAAGTTGTTTTTATGTTAGAATAGGCACAACTTGATCAAATGGTACCTGCTCCTAACAAAATCATTCAAATATCGCAACTCACATGCTGCATATACAATAAATATTACTTTTTCCGATATCAATTCTGTAAAATTGGAGAAGTCATCGTGATTAAGCTGGAGAAACCAATTTGAAAATGTTATTTTTTTTAGATATCGTAACTAACATGATGCATCTTTTTTCTCGGACGAGCGTACATAAAGCTAACACTGTGCTTAATTATCAAAAGGATTCCGTGAACATATAACTTCAAAATTTATTGAATTTGCTTCAAACTATAAATCCAAGCTATTGAAACTAATTTATTTTACAAGTGATTTGTGTAGATGTAAAATTTTCAAATTTATGAAATCATTTAATGTAAAGTCAAATAGTAGAAAGATGATGAAAAATAAATGCATTAAAATAACTCATAAATCTTTATTTTATTTTTTTATTGCTTGACTTTGTATTAAATGAATTTGAAAATTTTGTATGTATACACATCACTTGTAATGTAAATCAATTTGAACCGCTTAGAGTCGTAATTTGAACCGCTTATTAAATTTTTTAGTGAGTATAATACACGCTAGCTTTGTTGGATATCAATTCTGTAAAATTGGAGCAGTCATCATGATTAAACTGGAGATTGGAGAAACCAATTTAAAAACGTTACTTTGTATTACTAATTTAGTTTTAAAATTTCACATTAATTGTTGAATATAGCATATATATATTAAGGTATCCGCAAGTTATGAAATCATGTGAAATAAGAATAGATAATTATTTTTTGGTACAACTATGAAAATGACTCTTGTTATCTTGCATCATTTAATATCCACGATCACTATTTTGGATAATATTGAATGTATACTAGAATCATTCAAAATTTTTAAAACAGGCCTGTCTATTATACTTCAAGTATAATTTGGAATTTCACTATTTTTGCAAACAACATATGTTTTATTCTTGAGGAGGGATCAAATGCCACATTGCTTCATGCTCCAATTGTATCTCAACATCTTTATTTTTCATTTTAAAGTCAAAACAAAAAATCTGAACTGTTCCACATGATATCTACTTAAAATGTGCTTAGAGGTCAAATTTTATAGTTTTTAAATTTATTTACTATTTTTTAAGATAGGTACAAAATCACTGTATTTAGATGGTCCACAATTTCCTAAAAAACAATGATTTTGTATCTATCTTAAAAAATAGTATAAAATTTTCAAATTTTTTTAGAGAATTTGATTTTTAAGCATATTTTTACGTAGATATCATGAAGAACGGTTCACATCTTTTGTTTGGTCTTTGAAATTGAAGATAATGATATTAGGGTACGGCTGGGGCACAAACAATGAGGCATTCAAGCCTTCCTCTTTATTGTAAGATATAAGATAATTAATCATAGTGGTCACTGTATGTCTGTATATAGTCATCAATTTAATTAACATATATCAATTAACTCATAAAATTGATTTAAACAGTGTACATTTCATTATACAGTGATAAACATCCAACCAAAGAAAAGTTCCCAAAATAACAACATGGAAAGCTATATCAAGGAAAGCACTAAATAAAAAAAAGGAAGAGTTTGATAATAACATGAATCCTTTAATGCTACATAAATGGGTTTTGCAACCGCACAGGAGAAAATAGAAACATGAAGAGAGGCAAACCATCCCTCAAGATTATTATTTTTTAATATATACCCTCTAAAGTTACCATACACAGTTGGTGGTGGTGCTGCTTTGCATACCGGAGACGATCCACATTGATTTTTTTTTTTTTTTTGTATTCGGAACTTTGTTAATAATAATAATAATAATTAATTTCGAAATCAAACTTTTAGAATTTCTGAAGTCCAATTTTAATACTAGATAAAATCATAAATTTTAATCCACTTAAAAGGTTCCACAGCAGTAAAACACAGCTCATGGGATGTTAATGAAGAGGACAAGTGTTAGAGAAAATAGCATGTTAATGAAGAGGACAAGTGTTAGAGAAAATAGCTACCAAGGAAAAAAAAAAAAAAATAACCATCCTATGTATTCTTAAAATTTGACTTTCAAATTAAAAAAAATATTTTCAAAATTAATTATTATAAAAATATATTTCGTTTTTCTTTAAGACATCTTATGATAATTTTTTTTTTTTTCATCATGTACTTCACGGGTCTCCCTTTGTAAGCTCCTGTGTAATATTTCTGCTGGAATCTTTTACCCATAAATGGAAAAGAAAAAAAATCCAGGAGGGGACACAGTACACAGTATTACAAGATTTAAAAAAAAAAATTATGGATAAATCTCAATTACGGAATTAAATCCGATGTTACGGATGATCTGGTACGAACCAAACCCTGTATCAGTGAATAACTTTTGCCACTCGAGCTCATCTCGCTCTGCTCCGGTAAATATCGTCAGCATTAACAAATCAGAGAACAAGTGTGCTTCTTGGCATGTCTTGGATGAAGTTGATCCAATCACATTATCGATTACAATCACCTGGCCTCCGTCATCCGTCGAAGCAATTGCCTCTTTGCATCGCCGTAATACATTTAATGCAATCCTCATTGCACCAATCATGCAGGATCCACTAGAACAGGGAGATGACAAAATTAAATTTAGAAAATCACTTCAGGATGTTAACCTTTTGTTGGATGGTTTTATATTAATTATCTGACTGAATAATTATATATTATGTTATTGATGTTTTCCAACAAGGATATAACTTCTGTTATAATCCATTATAATCCATACTTATTGGTGATTTTTTTTCTTATTAGTAATATTCTCAACTTTTCTTTTATCTTTATTTGAAATAAAGATGTGATCAAACATCTCAACTTTAGATCTCTATAAGAGATTCTCTATTCTGACCTTAAAAAAAAAAAAAAAAGATTCTGTAATCTAGTTAGGTTTCGAACATGTAATATTCACACACAGAATATTCTTCTTATTTTAATTTGATCAAAATTTATTACTGCATTTTCTTTAATAAAAATGTAATATAATGAAACATTACTCTTTAATTTAGTAAACATTTTAGTACATATATACCAGTATAAGGATGCATTTAGTGCAGAAAAATAGCTTGCTAACCTTGAGAAGTGAGAACCACAACATCTGCCAGAGGAATGTAATTAGACATGTCGCCGGAAACAAATTTGACAGGTCCATCATTTGGAATGCCGCGTATCACATGAGGCAGCTCCAGAATAGTGCACTCGACGCACGGGAAGTTCTCAGCGATTCCTTTGGCCAGTGCACCGGTTCCTCCACCCACGTCAACTATAGAGTGTATGCCTTTGAAAACATCACTGACATTATTGACAAATGCGCCGATGAAAAAGCTGTTGGTTCTTTCCATCGCATCATTAAATATCTTATTGAATTTCGGGTTCTTGCTCATCATCTCCAAAAATGTGGAATCGTGTGCCATTTCGAACGGCTTTTGTTGGTCATCTTGCTTGAACCAATCATCCAAATGTAAAGAAGGTTTCACCATAATGAAATTGAGTTGCGAACGCACTAAAGAAAACATTCTAAAAGCTCCTCCATTCTTTAGTACAAGGCGCGACATAGTACTAAGGCCATAGATTGCCTCAGTTCCTACGCTAGCACCTTTTTCAAGGAGGAAGCCGACATGTGCAACATGCGTAGGAGACGGTGCAAGTGAGGTTTCTTTGTGGCGGGAAGGGACAAAGTGGCCAAGGGTCATAGGTTGGCCAAGATTGTTGATTGCATCCGCGATTCCGAGGTCTAAGGCACATCTCAGTGACATAGATTTCAGAAAACCTATTGTCAGGTTCCATAGCTCTGCTTGAGCTTGAACCAACTCAGAGAAGTCATTTGATAGATTGCTATCCATGGATGATTGTGTTTTATATATAACTGGTTTCTCTTTTTCTTTTTCTCCTTCTGGTAAGTATTGATTTTGTTTCTGCTTCATCTCACTTCTGTTTATAGGAAGATCAAGACGTAGTCTACAATCAATAATTGTCAACAAGACAAAGAGGACAAAATTTATCTCTTAATAGACCATATAATGTCTCTTTCAATATTATTATAAATTATAGTCTATCAATTAATTGTCAGTATTAGTAAAAGCCTCAAGCTTTTGAACATTTCGTTGTCACGTTGCAACAAAATAAATATGGAAATAATAAGTTTTTAAACCCAATTAATTAAGGTTTTAAGATCATTTTGATAGGTTCTGAACAAATTTGAAATATTTTAGTCCGTAACATGAGGTCTGCTATTTGTGGACTAAATTGTAATTTGAAATTGTTTCCATAACAGCTACTTAATTTCTTTGACAATATATTTTAAATTAGTGTTGTCATCACTCATCATGAAAAAGCATAGATTATTTAGTTAGCCAGTAAGCAAACTAGAGACTATATATTAGAAAATTCCATAGTTGTGCCTAGCATTAGAGAGATATTTCGTTACAATGCAAGGCAATCAAATACATGGCTGTTTTTTATGTAGCAACAAAAATATAAGTATTTTTTTTAATTAATAGTCCCAAAATCTACGGCGTGTAATTTTCTTCATGTTGTAAAGTTCCCTGAAACATCTCAATCACTGAAATTAACACTAACACATTTGAGAAAAATGTAAAACAGGCCCAATTTACAGCCCATGGGCTTGTTACTTTATAGTTACTACACTCCACTAGAGTCCGACTAGTATAACATCGGTGTCACATGACACTAACTTCAAAATTAATTAAATAGACTTCAAATGACTAATTCAAACCATTCAAACCAATTTGCTTTATGAGTGATGCATTTACATGCAAACTTTTTATATTTTCGAGTTATTTGAGTACCAAATCAAGCGGTAAAACAATTGAAAAATATATGTATTAAAATTAACTTAAAAACTCGCACATTTGACCGCTTGACTTGATATCAAATAAATTCAAAAAGTTATAAATTTTATATGTAAACGCACAACTAATGAAGTATATCGGTTTGAACAGTTTGGATTCATCGTTTGAAATTGATTTGGTAAGTTTTGAAGTTGATGTTATATAGATTGAAATGACATTGATGTTATAGTAGTCATATCTTAATGATTTGTTTCTTTGGCATACAAGTAATAGACTAATAAACCTTCATGTCAATGTTTGGATATCTAGACTAACAGTAATAGGGAATAACGGCAGTTGTGAATATAAACTTGATACATAAATGATGCATAATTACGAATGATTTTGATACATCGAGAAATCAAGCTTAGAGATGATTTTTTCGGCACGGACTGTCAAATTTAAAACAAATGAATAAATTGTCCATGGCGTAGAGATGATTTTTCTATAGCATCAACAAACAAAACAAAAAAATATTCCTATTATAGTATTATCCGATTTTGAAATAGTGGAAACTGGATTGGTCATGATACAACGGAGTATCATCCTAATGAAACAGCGGATACAAATCTCTATTATTTGCCTCAAATTTGCTTCCATTTGAAAAATAAAAAACACAATAAAATAATTAAAACACTACGAAAGCGTTGTAGATTTCAATTTTGCTTCGAAGAGGTCAAGAACTTGTAAATATTAATTAATGCCCATAGCTTTTACATGCCTATTTTTCATGCTTTTGATGTCATCAAAACAAAATAAAAGAAATTCACAATGTTTTAAAGAGGATTCAAATGCCTTGTGTATTTCATATTCTCCGTACTAAAATGTGCTTGAAGATTGAATTTTATATTTTAAAAAAAATTACTATATTTTTAGATTTTTTAGATAAGTACAAAATCACTATTTTTGAACCATCCAAAAATAATAATTTTATACCTATAAAAAATTTAATCTCCAAGCATATTTTTATATGGAGATCTTGTTGTGCACTTTGGATCTATTCTATAGACTTTAAAAGCGAAAATAAAAGATGTGAAACATCACAAGACATGTAAGACATACGAGACATTTTAACCCTCATGTTTAAATATGAAGAAGAAGAAAAATTATGATATATATCGAATATAAGGGAATTTCGGTGTTGGTGTTCTATATTTCTTATATTTTAGGACTTCTGAAAACTTATCACATTTGGAACGAAAATAAAGCATTTAAATTTTTAAGTTGACTTCAAAAAAAAAATGAAGACGTACGTACTTCCACATTCCACAATAAATCATGTTCACCATTTACCGAACCTCCTAACACAACGGGCCCTGTGACCACAGATCAGACTAATGACACACTGCCGAATGCCATCATTACTTGAATTCAGATCCAGTGCAATACCTGGCCGAGTACAATTAGACCTGAGTTGTCATTTTAACTTGGCATGAATCTCAAAACGGACCCCCTATCAACCCCTATATCTAAATAGACACCGAATTCCAATTGGTAGGCTGGAAGTTAATGGGCGCTAATTGTACTCAGTCAAGTACCTGGGAGGATACAGACTCGCATTACTTGGCATAACAACAACAACAAAAAAGAAAAAGAAAAGAAGAGAAGAGACTAATGAAAAGCTGAGCAATTTTATGCAGGAATAGGAGAGAGAAATATAAATAATCCATTTTAACAACAGTGTAGCTACAACTAAATTGTATCTTGTCTTGTTGTTTTCTCCTTTCAGAAGTTACCTTCATATCAGAAGAAACACGAAACACCAAGTTCAGTTGCCACAGAAAATATAATCTGAATCACTCAATACCTCTTAGTTTCTTAGTCACCACTGGACTAGTTCCGAAGTATATGGCCTCATCCTAAAGATTTATTTACATCTTTTCTGAATAGAGGAAAAACAAAAATTGAACAGTTAAAATCAGTATAAAAAAAGTTAGAAGCAAGTTGCAAAAGTATCACAAAAACTACAAAGGTTAAAATAACTATTAAAATGAAGAATAATCACTCAAGACTACAATAGTAACAGGTTGAATGCAGCATACATCCTTACTCTAGTGAAATTACTCAATGCCTGACTCTGAAATTTCCTCACCCATACCGTTTGGTGATTCTTTATGTACTACATAACAGCACATAGACCATTTGAGGCTTTGACTGCCTTTTTACCAGGTACTTGATATTAGAGACTTAACTTAAGACCCACCCGTTTGTAAATAAAATAACATGGGAGATACAAATGTAAAGGGTGAGAATAAATAAACTGATATCATACTGAACAGCTAGTATATACACAAACTCTATGCATACAAGACCTGAAGATCATGATATCTTACACCAGAACCTAACAAAGGGGCAGAAAATTGTTCCCAATGTTTCTAATGCTACAACAAAATGTACCTTAAACAGCTGTACTAGAGAAACTCTGCAGAACCCTGGATCCAAGGGAAGCATTCTTCAACTTCCAGTGAAATTCTAAAACCTAAGAAATTCAGTGCTAAATTTATTGTGTAGATATTATTCACATCAGCTTCTGCCCTTGACATTGGTCTGAGTTGCTTCCTATACTGGTTTGCTTCATTAACTGAAAGAATAAAAAAAAATATATGAGAAGAACAAAAGAGACGTAAAAATGCATTTCCCATCTAATGGATATAATGTAATGAAATATTTAATGGCATTATACAACAGCTCGTACATTGTTGTAATGGCCTTATTTCTTTTTGTTAATTCCTGTGTTACCAGATGCGGCTCTTGCCTGACTGTAAATATCTGATATGTATATACGAGTTTTGAGTACACATAATTAAATTAATTATTCTGACAATCCGGTTCAGTCAAAGATACACCATTGTTTGAATATCTGCACACAAACCACAGATAGTTGTGGCCATATGCAAACACCAGTGGGGAGTGCTTTCCTATACTGCCACCTTACTTTTTATATGGATGGGAGATTGCCAGATTAATTTCTTCCCACCTGTGGGGCTAAAAAGTGTCATGTAATGAACCGGAACCAAGTTTCCAACTCTCCAATCTCTATGCTTTGATTATAAAAATAGAAATTATACTCTGGTGCAAAAAAAGAAAAAAAAAAGATCTGTGCTGATGCTAAAAAGAAAGAATTACGTGCATTTTGCTTATGCCCTAAACTTTCTAAATATTCTATAATACTGAAAATATTTTATTTATTCCCCAAGCTTTAACATTTAATTATTTATGACCACAGGTGCAAGGTAAACATTAACTATTTGGTACTATAATTATTCGAGATTTAACATTTACTTAGTCGAAGTTTAATTAGTGACAAACCCTAGCATTCATTTTTTAAAATAAAACTAAGTATTATGCATAAAAAATAAGCAAAGTACATATATATAATATATCATATCCTTGGATTTTGTAAAATGCTAAATTGCCCTATCTGTATTGTATCTGATATGATACTCATATCCGTATCCTTGCAACTTACATTAATTCTAATAGAAACAGATAGCTAGTAAGCTACTAATTTAAAATTTAAAAGAAGGGAATACAAAAACTGGTACCAGGAGCCACGGGCCACAATTGTAACCATTTTAACACTGATGTGGCTGGTACCAAATAGGTAAGATTCCAGTACCATCCAGTGCACAAAAGTATGTAATTTGATCCTTGAAAAGTACCTTAATGTCCACAGTTGGACACTTCACATCAAACATGCTTCACATTTTGGAAGGCATACAAATTTGCTAGGTCCGCAGAGTTTTCAAAAGAACTGCTAAAATAATAGAGGTTCAACAACAACAAAAAAAAAGTAATCGCAATTACCTTGTATAAATATTTCTTCCTAAGCTTAATTGCCATGTTTATGCATCTTTTTACATTTATCTTCAGCGCATTATCATTAAACATCTGCGCAAGAAAATGGCAATCGATCATTTTAACCATATTAGTTTGATAACTATTAAATGACAGCCCATAATTTATGAAATAGGATTAGGATAGACAACCATTCATGGCAAGACAGATAAATAACGACAATGTTTGGTGCATATATGTAAAATAAATGTTCCGTTTGGCAAATACAAATCTCCAAATTAGAGCTCCAGAAATGTTACAAAGTTAAACCAATTGGAACCATTATTTCTGCCTATTAATATATTTGTTATATCATCACAATTTAGTCCAATTACACAATTGAGGATTGTGGTTACTTGCATTCAACAATAGAAAGCTAGATCAAGGCACAAGTACCATGTAAGTTTTATATATGAAAATCATCAAATTAATTGAAGGCTTGAATTGCTTAATTTGGGGCTTAGCTACAAAAAGATGGAACTCACCCTACTCCAATCACGGATGTTACAAGGCCAAATTGCTTTTCCTGGTTGAAGTAAAATATATTTTGAAGTTCCAAATATTTCAGGGGAAAACAGACGAAAATAACAACTAATACAGAAACACCTGCCTTAATAACATCATCAATGGATTTAGTCTCTCTCATGATCTTGTGCCGGTTGGTAATCAAAATAGCTGCAACACAAAACACAGCCAGCTCATCATCTCCAGCCTTACCTGTTGGACCCACTTCATGCTCATGCTTTGAGATCCAGAAATTTCTAGTAGCCCTAGATAGCCCGCAAAGAGGATTCTTCGCACCATTAGTCATGATGCCACTTACAGTCATAGATCTGGAGTTTTCTCCATTTTTGTTAAGGGACATTCTCTTGTGCTTTGGTTTTCTAATAATTGTATCTGATGGGATCGTATTGGGGGTAGAGAGGTCAATTGTTAATGCTTCTAGGCAATTTTGGTCTAATTCGCGGACAAATTCTTCATCAAAATCTGCAGCCCACATCATCTGAAATATAGGGAAATGATAAATTTATGATCAGCATCACACTGCATCCACAAGTTGGTGTTATACTGGAAGGGTACCAATCATCCTCTATATCATAGAACCAACACAGAACAGATTCTTAAACAGGTCTTATTTTCCAGTGTAGAAAGATGCCAGAATGGAATCCCGTATCATACCAGATGAGGTGTTTTGTATTATAGTCCTGGTTAAGTTAGAACTGGTTACATCAACCTCAATGACACTCCTGAACCCAAACTGAACCTAAAACAATGTAAAAATATATTAGAAATCAACTAGCCCAAAATGCCAACTGGCTTGTAATAAAGACTTAACCAAAAGTTCAACCTAGTAGGAGCCATGATTTATTAAGAGGGTTAGGTTGATAAGACAAACAGACAGGGGTAAGTCATTCTTTTTAGTTCCCAAATTCCAATATCTTTCACAAACAACAAAACATTATTGACCGGATTTCAAAGCCAACAACGAATCCAAACCAACAAGTAACTTTCAACGAAAAGATGTATGTTGTCGAACAAGAAAAAGTACAGAATACTAAAATTCAAAACCTCCCACATGCAGAGGGCCTCATCAAAGGATAACTCCCGGCGAAATTGCACCAACAACATGCGAAATGCAAAATGGAGGCTCTCAGCACCAATCACCGACAAATGCTCAAATAACTCAACATCAGTCAATTCAGTTATTTTCCACAGTGCTTGCAACTGTCTCATCACACCAGTGGGCCCTTCCATCTGAAAATTTTCCCTCTGTAAAAGAAATGTGAATAAGCCAGTCTAATTTAATGCAACTAGGAGAGACAACAGGTCATGCCCAGTCGGTTCACTTTTAAAAAGCTAATAAAACTAATCTGATTTAAGCCCTCAATTTCATGAAAATGAATTAGAAAAAAATTTCAAAACTACAGTTACTTGATAGATTGGCTTTACTCATAGCACAAACTCCGCATACTTCACAAACAGAACTGGCTTAACCAAGCACATGCTCGGGTTACTTCACAAACAGAACTGGTCTGACCAGAAACTGAATAACAGAAAACCAGTTACCCTTACCTGAAAAGACCAGACCAAATGAAACAAGACACAGAATGACTGGGCAGGAAAATAGCCTTAATGACAAGATTTTTTTTTTGTGTGTGGCATCTAGTCAGGGGCAAATCCACATTCAATGAATGGGGGGTCAATTGACCCCCATTCATTTTCATTTTTTTTGTATTTATACCATATTTTTAATATAGTTTAAACTAAAATATTATGGATAGTGTGAAATTGACCCCCATTCGTAGTAGAAAAATTTTATATGCTTGACCCCCATTATTTGAAAGTCTAGCTCCGCCCCTGTACCTAGTTACCTCACCTAAACCAGACATGACCTGAACCAATTACTTGTATGTGACATCTAGTTGCAAGTAGCTGTTGTGGAGAGGAATTTGCAGAATGCAATAAAAAATGTGTAAATTAAAATTATAGTAAAGCTACCGATCTTTGCTAAAACCATATCTCAAATTATCTCATTTTAAAAAATACTCCATTTATCCGATACAGGATTTGACCAAGTAAATCAATTATCAAAACAAGGAGTAGACATACCAATCTTCGCAATAGCATCTCGAAGCACCAAAATGCATCGGCATTATCTTCGAATAGAACAACAAAAGGGGAAAGCAAATCACTCATTCCTACAGAAAATTAGCTTGACATTGTTAAGAAGCTAATTTGTATACATAAAAAATATTAATTCTATAGAAGTTTCTAAACCTTGTTTACGAAGCACAGCTCAAGTAACCCTTCATTTGCATATGTATGTGTTTTGCTGATCAATTTAGCACATTTACCAAACTTGTTTCTTTTTCTTTTTTTATATATTATTTCGAATGTATATTGTGCAATGTAAATTACAAATATGTATTCAAGGTAAATTATATCTTATCAATAACAGACAGAATGCAGACTCTAAAGAAAAGTGATTTGTTTACACCAATTACCAATTTAGATACCCAAAAGAATGACAAATAGCATAAATTCCAAAAGAAAGACTCCAACAGTATTTATGTGAATAGTAAGAGAAGACCAAGACACACAATATATGTTTTACAACTTTACATCCAAATTATCCAAATTCTTATTTTTCCCTTTTAAATGCCACAAGTTACTAGCTTTATAACTTACCCTGACAGTATCCAGTCGAAGGATCAACCCATGCATAAACTGCTAGAATATCTGACATGCGGGCCATATTTCTTGAATCTTCATAAAACTGAAGATGGTTGTCTGTTCTTACCACATCAACAACTACAGAAGTATTATTCACACAAAGATAAAAAAAAATCTTAATAGGAAGGAAGTTCTTAACAGAAAAAACTACAATACAAATCAATGCACAGATTTAAGTGGTGCAATGACATAAATAGGAGAGAAAATAACTAAAAGTTAGAACCTTGAAATATCTTATGGTGTCACTACTATATCATACGCTTCAAGAATATCTGTGTAGGTTTGTTTGTTTTTCTACTCTCTCATTTTTCTGTACTTGTGCCATTTTTCTCGGGCTATATACAACTGAGTTTAGGAGAATATACAAATAGTTTAAGAGCAAGAAATAAACAGAAAATCAGCCACTAGGTTCATCTCTATCATTATCTTGTTTATCATTTGAAGTTTTGATTCACTGGAGTTTAATATGAACATAACCTCCTTTGTTTCTTCCCAAGGAGTTACCAGGCATTTCAACATTCTAGACCAAAAATAAAATCATTAAGCAAAATATAATTATAAATACTCTGAAAGCAACAAACCTATTCGATGAAGAGTCCACAACCATTCAGAAACCCGATCACCATCTGAACCAAAGCCATTCGATACAGGTCCCCCAAACACATCCCCATCTCTCCCAGTATTATACTCAGGTGCAACTTTATTAATCCATGTCTCACTCTCTCTCTTCCTATCTGCCTCCATAACAAGGTCTATATTATCATTAATCTCAAAACTATGCATGTTTTCTTCATTGCCTTCGTGGTTGTCCCAAAATAAATTTGCCACTGGTAGAGAGTCAAAGCCATACGAATCCTCGGCATCATATCTTGGCTCATCATATTTTGGCTCATCATATCTTGGCTCAGTATCATATCTGGGGAAATCAGAGGAATTTCCATAGCTTTTTCTCTTGTGTGCTCGTGAGGTAGCGGTGTAAGAATTATTGTTGTAACTGGTACTGGTGCGGTAAGAGGATCTAGTAGGGTTAGAGGAGGCTGGTTCAGGGCTTGGGGAGTGTTCCTTGGAGGTGGTACGCATGTCCATAACTCGTGATCCCACCACATAGGCCAGTTCACCGGTACCGATACTTGAGTGGATAGCTTGACATTGCTTGACTAGCATTTGATAGCGTTCCCTGTTTTATTTTCTATCACAAGTTAAACCAGACGTATGTGCTTAGAGCAAGCAAGTAATGAAACAACAGTAAAAAAAATCATACAAAACTACTAATGATTATACTTATAAAATGGCTGAAAAAAAATATGAACTCCTACAGTCATGGTAAGGGTTAATTTTTATTTTTATTTTTTATATTTACTTCATTTAGAGTTTTTCTTCAACTATGAAAGTCCAAGCTTCAGGTTTTCTTTAACTGCAAAGCAACTAGTTTTTCAATACTTCTTCCGGCTTTCTTGATATGTGAAGTGCTTTATATACATGGAAACTGGAATCTAAAATACCCTTCAGTCAAGACAAATCATTGGAAAATATTGTGTCCATTAATGACAAGCCATTAAAACAAAGGTAAGGTAAAGAATAAAATGAATAGATAAATTGCCTCTGGCTCCTAAATTTACTGAACCCAAATACCTGATCACTTCATAACCAGTTCATTCAAACTTGGGAATTCATTTCAAAATAATTTGCTCGCTTGAATACTGTTTCTAAGTAAGGTTACATAAACACAAGACTTCTTGGAAATAACCTGAGTAGTCTCCAAAGAATGACCTATAGTTTATTTGCAAAATATCTGAAAAATAGTAAACAAATGGTAAAAGAATTGAAACCTTCTAGCCATCCTTAGTCGGCTCCTATACTCGGACGTGCTATTCAATGCATAGCAACCAAGAAGAAATTCCCATACCTCTCCCCTTATAGATGGATCAACTCCCTATATATACAACACAATACTTATTCTAAATCAATTTAAACAGCTTTTACACCAAAGTTTACATAATACTGGTACACCGTCAGTAGGTTCATCTCTTAATTTGTGTTATCTGAAGGGGTAATGTTGTATAATCTCCAGCAATCTTTAAGCTATGTTGGCTTACAGCTAAAAAAGAAACATACCATAACTTTGGTTTCTCTTTACAGAAAAGACCAACCATAAAAGAGTGCGTTTACAGGAGTGAACTGAAAAAAGTTGATTTACTTGTAGGCTTATTTATAGAAATTCAAATTTAATGAACCTAGCCTAAGCTTCATCTATGGTTTCAAGGTATGTGTAGTACACTTATAAGCAACCCACGATTCTGTACCAGTGTGGACCTGACCCAGGTTTGAACTGGATGAAACTGACACTGTTATGCAAGGAATTGTGGCTTTGGTTCCATCCATGCAAAACTTGAATCAAACAGTTTTAAAATATAAGAAGAAAGAAAAGAAAACATACATAGAGGAAAAAACGACAGAAAGAAAAGAAAACATACACCTAAGATAATTAACTTGAGTGCCTTCTGGAAACCTATAGCCTTGCCATTGCTGTCAAAGGTTGTCTGCCACTTCTCTGGCTTTAGCACTTTGTGTCCCTATGTAATCCAAAAGAAAAAGAAGTAATGTAATTGACATGGCATTTGAGCTGAGAGATGGGACATGATGTATCCCCAAAGCAAACAATGACAGGCTGCAAGTAGATTTCAGTACACCTTTAAGCCTGGTATACTTTCTAATTTAGTTATCAGTCACTACACCAATAACAAGTATAACAATTTAGTTCGACATCATTTAAGAGTCATGATTACCTTGCAATTCCTCTTATGAAGCAGAATAGAGAGTTCACATACAGGCATATAAAAGTCGAATATCACAAAAACCCACCAGCCTTTTTTTTTCTCTTTTCATTATAACAATTCTACTGAAAACAAATGAGAAATACTAACACATCCTTATCACTACAAAAGTTGGGACATATAGTCCATACCTTTCCCTTTACTTGAACGATGTATAAAAGTAAACCCCCCCCCCCCCAACCAACCTCCCCAACTTTAAATCAGTCAATAAAAGAGAGCTAAGCTGGAACTTTCAACGATATATGGATGAAGGGTACACATGATATGTTCCACATTTTAGAGGGGACACAAAATCTTAATTTTTTCTTGAAAGGGCTATTGTGATATTTGATGTTTCTAGACAAATGCATAATTCAAACTAGAAAGAACTACCTTGGAAGGAGAGTGATGGAGACAGGGGTCACGCATGTCACGGACAATAGCACTGACACGATGCAAATTAACCATGCTTCCCCTCCCACACATCCACCTTGCATATTCCCCTTCATCTTCTGACATCTCTCGCTCCAGACCAGTTCCCCTTCGCACCCTTTTTTCCCTCTTTATTATAGTTACCAGCTAAGCATCAGGCATAGTGCAGAAATGAAAGTCTGGATGAAAATATGTTTCAGTATAACTATTAACCAGAGGATTCTTAAAAAGCGTTTCACAGATCAATTCCATGTAAACTTCAAAAATCAGGATCGAAACTTCATAAACTTATAGCCTCATGCATCTTTGGCATCAAATTACTTGACAGATCAAAAGACTTCATGACTTACTAGAAGGTAATTGCCTACTGCAAAAGCAAAATTACTTGAAAGATCAGCATGTGCTTTTTTGTGTACTCCCAGAAAAATAAACGGAGTGATGTGAATGAAAAACATCGAGTTGAATGGTTCTGTTGAGAGGGAGGTGGGGTGGAATCAAAGTTGAATAACCAATTTCAAACATGATATATTGTTAGGAGGGATTGGATTGAAATTTACCAAAAATTAAGATGAGCTAAAAATAACAACCTTCTTTTGGAAAAAAAAAAAGAGTACTATTTAGTGACGCTAGAGTTTCATATGGATATATAAACTAGAGACAAATCTAACCAATAGCCAAAAAAGGGAAAAGTTCCAAGAAAAGTAATCATCAGAATCCAGAAAGGATCTCTACAAGAGAACAGCAAACCCCTTGAAAAAAAAATTAGAGAGAATCTACAGAAATCAATCGCATGTCAAGTTCTTTGCTTTTATGCTTGTCTCCCATGATTTGAGTGCCTGCGTGAAGCAATAGTTCTTAATATAACAATATAATATATGAGATTTTAAGGTGGACCATAGTTTACAGAAAAGGAGAAACGAATAGTTCAATCTGTGCTGGCCATTTACAATATCTCCTTCAAATTATGACAACGAATGTTCAACTAATTCTATCATTCTAGTTCCAACCACGCCAAGGACTTTCAATAAAGAGGAAATTAAATCAAACATAAACATCCTAATTAAAATGAAAGAGACATGAAGCCCAAGCGACGCGAAAAGGGAGAAAATTGTCAAAGAACATTAACCAAATCTGATCTCGTACTTACAGAGACTGTAGAGACGGAGAAAACAAGTATAAAATTGAATTAAATGCAGCTAGAGAAATGGTAATTACCGAATAAGCAGAGACTAATCAGAGATCGCGAGGAAACAGAGAGAGAAAGATCGCGCCATGGCGAAACGAGTTGAGGTCTGGGGTTTCGCTTTGGGGCTGGGTTATCTCTCTCAACTGTCAGCGACTGGGTGTGTGAATTTACTCGGATTCTCCTCTCTGTTTCTTGTTATTTACTTCTCTCCATTGCAACATCCCCTGGAGTTACAGCTTTAAATAACAGAACATTTGTAACTTCCTGCAGCGCACGGACTATCTAATCAAAACAGGGTCCATGCACTGCGTGATGCTAAAATTACTGTGTTAATATCTTTACCCAAAAATCACGATGATAAAACTAACGAAATGAAATGGAAGCGCGTCCAATGCCATGTAGCATTTTTGCATAGTAACGTGCTTTCCTCAATAAATTGTTACTGTTCTGTTGTTTAATAAAATCAGGTACAAAATTTTGTAATATTATTTTTTATATTTCTATCGACAATCCTGCTATCTTTATGGAATTGCATATATTACCATGTAATTATTAAAACAAGCTGTTATGGGGTCAATTTCTTAATTACTCACTGCATTATGCTACCCAATTCGAGAACAAAGTTGGAACTACAATAAAGTTTTGTATTAAAATATGGAGGAGCTCTTATAAAAGTAGCTGTATTTAAGATATTTTATTTATTGCTTAAGCTTTGAAGAACACATAAGAGATTTAATTATTGCCAGGCTAATTCCTTGCTTGAGCCCACATAACTACCCCCACATTTGGGTCCTTTAGGAAAATATTATTTATGGCTAACTTTATCATTAGAATTGCATCGTTATTCAAATATTAAGAGAGATGATTTGGAGCCTCCGTACTTCCATCACCATCAGAATCATATGGGGTATTCTTTTTTATAGTATAACATTTTTCTTTCTTTCTTACTTTCTTTTTGATATAAATGAAAAGAATCAAGCCTTCAATTAATTTCATTAGATTTTTAGTTTGAGCTATTACATAATCTCATGCAACATATTGACATTTCTATTTATTCAAATTTTATTTTGACATTTTGGCTATCCATATGTATTCCCATTCTAAACTCTCTGTGCTTATTAAGACTGTAAACGGGACGTATTTAGAACAAATAATGGATGATGAAATACAAAATAAAATATGCTATAAATGGAATCAGTTAAGGAGCGAATAATTGACGGATACAGATTTGGATATGGATAAGAAATGAATAACTAATATATATTACTAACATATATGCATATTATAAAAATAAGTATTTAAGAATAATAAAATAAAAGGTTTAATAAAAAAATGTTTTTATATATTAGTTCATGTAGATATTATGTATATAAAATATGAGGATATTTTCAAAAAAATGGGAAAAAAAAAGAGAGAGAATTGGCATTAAGATGCACAAATAAAAAGTTTTAACAATTTGACATTGTCCTACATTGATAATTTATTTATACATATGGTCAGAGGCAGATTAAAGAAAACAGAATTGAGGTCAATTGATCTCTATTTAAAAAAAAAAATTATATTATATAAATTGACATATACTTTAAAATTAACTCCATTCTCAGTGAAAAAATTTTATGTGATTGACTTAATAATTTGAAAGTCTAACTCTGCCTCTAATATATATAGATAGTATATGTATTGATAGTATATGAATAGGGACACCTAAGAAACATATAAATATCCATTCCTTATACACCCTTGGTGCTTGTAGTTATCAAACGGCAATCAATCAGGTTAGTTGTGGTTGTTTCATCAACTAACTATAAATTACAATATCTTCAATTTCTTGCTACTGCACTACTCCCTCCAAAAGAATTATTCTGGTAAGAAGGATTGGAGCAGTATGTCCAACAAATACAATATGACCCTACACATTCCTCAAGTGGTCTCCCAATTTAATCAATATCTGCAATAAAAGTTGTTTTATTGCTGTGTGGAGGAAGTTAAAAAACATGGCCCCACAAGTTGCATAAATTTAACCAGAACTAATTTCAGGATTATATTATCACAGTACTACGCACATTTTTTTAGCTGCTTCGGACCACAAGTGCCAATTTGCCAGCAAGGACTAATCAATGTCATTTCCACATTATTAGATGGCATGATCTGCAAAATAAATACACAGAAAACTATGTGAAGTTACCACAATTTGTAAAGGATGAACAAAACCAAATGTTGTACCACTGACTGAAAGAACACAACGCCAGAATCTTACACATTTTTATTGCTAACTTGAGCACAAATTTACCTGTATAGGAAATATACAAATAAAAGGACCAATCAGGTTATGCCCTGCTACAAATATTAGGTTATTCCGGTAGCAGTTTATCCTTCACGCTCATTCAAACACGTTATTTTCATAGGCTTGAAACTGATCAATCACAGCTTATGAATCATACATATCACTGGGTCCCACAATAATCTAGTAACACACCCAGCAAAATATTTGTGAAGAACCAGATAATAAATCCCAAAACGAGGCAAAAAGAGCAAATCTTTAAGCCTTTGACGGAACATCTATGGTTTTACACCAATATAAAACATTTTATTACTTTGGGGTAAAGCAAAGTCTAACTAGTAAAGGAAACAAAAGGATCTATCATGTTCTGCCACGTCATCTAGGATGAGGTCTTTTCATCATTGGCTTTATCCTTCAAGCTCTCAAACTTGTCAATTGCTGTTTGTAACTCATCTGAACCACCAACTGCTTTCATAGTGTAGAAATAAACACCAAATACAAAAGCTGATAACCCACCGGCCACTACTAGGTTTTTGGTTTTTGGTGCCAGGCTGGCAAACGCACTTCCTGGAGACATTTTTTGGAGAGGTAAGCCCTAAGAGAGTCAAGAAAAGAAACCGGTCATTATTCAGCACATCTTTTAATAATTAAGGAAGAGCAATTCACCCAAATTCAAGAGCAATTGAGTCAGTTCATTATTCACCCCCAAATTAGCATCAGTTTTGCAATTTGACACTAAAAAAGCAAATATAATGAAAATAAAACAAAAAAAAAGAACTTCTGGTCAAACTGGTACAGTACAATAATGGTACATACCAGCCAAAATCACCACAAGTACAGTAATGACCCCTTGTATTAATTTGTACCTTGGCTTTTAAAATATTATGGAAAGATAATGATTATTAGCTTAGTTGAGCATTTTTCTTTGCTTTTCTCAACTTGTGTAACAAAGTAAAATTGAAGTCTACAAACTAATAATCAGGCAAACGATACTATCCATGTAAAGGACATTGTTAATTTCACCTCTCTAGGGGAAATGAACTTAGTGCAAGGTTCAAAGGCATGAAGTATCTCATGCTTCCACGAGTTGGAGAGGGTAAAGTAAAATATTGAATTGGAAACAAAATGACATTTTAATACAATACAAATTACAAAGACGTGAAAGTTATAGGATGTTGGAATAACAATGATGTACAATTTCGGACTGCACCGAGCACTAATAATACTATTTATGCACAAAGCAAACCGTTATGGTAATACTGTGTTTCCTGAAACTTCAATTTAACCCAAAATTTAGCTCTGAATTAGGGTGCCCACTTTGGCAAGCAATACTTAATTGTATCCAAATTTTCATCATTTAATCCTAAAATATGCAACTACACTCAGTATGCTCTACTCGAGACTTTTATTGGTCTTCATTTGTCATCACACCAATTTAGCCGCAGTCAACCTAAATTTTTGCACATCATTTAAAGAGAGAAGAAAAAAAGAAGGAAGTCCTTTGGATTAACCAGTACTGAATTTTCTGCAACCAAATTCTGTTAATGCAATTATA
Source organism: Carex pumila (assembly GCA_033356055.1). Lineage (NCBI taxonomy): Eukaryota > Viridiplantae > Streptophyta > Magnoliopsida > Poales > Cyperaceae > Carex > Carex pumila. Next base: position 304,616 of record JARJHM010000283.1, on the reverse strand, counting down.
ATTATAAAGTTCCTTTCAATTGCAACTCAAAAAACTTCTGCTATTGCAACCAGCAAAATCATTACTTATATGAAATTGCAACATAGAAAATCTATGCCCAACTCTAACAATCCCTTTTTAATTAATCAGAACTAAAAATCTGATAAATAAAAGATAGCAATAATATTCCTTATCAAGTTCAATTTCTGAATTCCTGTAGACTTTTTCAAGCCCAAGTTGCACTTGGAATTAATAAAATATAGCAGTTATGGTTCTCACTTCTGCAGAAAAAATTCTTTAGTTTGAAACAACAGAATAAGGATAAAGCAATTCTATCATGCAATGTGAAATCAGGATCCCTTTTCACACTTAGCAAATACAAAACTTTCCCCTTTCTAGATTTCTACTTACTATTATTTTAATTAAGCAATTTCATGCATAGACAATCCTCGGATGTATCCATAAAGGGTACAAGGCCAAAATTAAAAGATGCAAAATAGAAAATGTTAAGCTGGAAAAATAAAAACTTCTAAGCTCTAAAAGATACTTTCTCTAGGAACTGGAATGCCTATTCTCATTATCCTACTAATTCCAGAAGATAATCCTTATTCCAATATTTCTCCAGCGATCAAGTTTTCAGAAAACTTTAGGTAAAAAAGAACTATGCGGTAAGAAATTTTCTCACTTCTTTGCTGTTTGGCCAGTGCTTTCGGTAAGTAGGTCCTTGATTCTCTCATCATATACTTCTAACACACTAACCGAGCATCTAAATCTCAATCAACATAAAATAAATCGTAATTCTCAACAAACACCTAATTAGATGAGAAGTATCGAGTCAGTTATTCTCAATCTCAACAAAGAGACCACCATCTAGTATTCTAAATTGGTCATATCGATTAGGGGTTCAGGTATCAGGCACTAGGATTCCAGTGCATGAAATTAATTGACACCGAAGAGAAAAAAGATAAATTAGCATATGAAACATATCAAATTTTAGATCATGAGACAGTACCTTTGCAAGTGATAAACGCTCGCGCTGTGAGAGAGGAAGGCGACAGAGGGTTGCGCGCGCGGGAGAGATGCGACGGAGTGGGAGAGAGCCGGCAGAGGGTTGCGCGTTTGAGAGGAGCAGACGACGCGGACGAGAGAGAGCGAGAGGAGAGGAGAAAGGTCGAAAGATCTGTTGGGTTTGGTTTGTGGTTATCGGGTTTTGGATTTTAGAATTAACCAAATTCGTTTCACTCAGTCCCGTTATTTCTTCCGACGCGTTAATGAATTTATAATGAAAATCTACGGTAGATATGCCCATCGAAGGCATCCGAAGATTCGGAACTACACTGCTTCCTAGCGTGGAAGGGGTCCGCATCGTCTGCATTAACTCAAAAGAGAATCTTTTCAGTTAATACATATGGACCGTCTGATTGAAAACGGAGTCCATCCGGCTTATGCCTATAACATTAGGGGATTTTTAATATTTGTGAGAATCTAATTCTCATGAATCTTAAAACTGGTCGGATGGTTTAGATGTATTAATTCAAAAGATTTCTTTTTGAGTTAATGCAGAGGATACAAATTCGCGTGGAAGATGCGAAGTATCAAGTAACGGTTAATAATAGAGCAGAGCATAGTGACAAATGAATTATTCGGGTTCGGTTCGACTAGGTGAAAAATTCGTGATTTGGATATAATTTGAATATAATTCGGGTATAATTCAGAAATGATTCAGAACGAAACTAAGCTCTAAATTTGAGATTTTTTTTAATTTTGACATTAAATAACAACTTAAATACAAACTCTTATATACAAAAACGGTTACAAAAGATCAAGTCATGCAAAAGTTGAGATATCTCATGGATACATGTACACCTTCACGTGGTCCAGCAGCCCTAGAGGTCTAAACTCTTAGAAGAACGTGAAAAAGTAAAGGAATTCAAAATTTCTCCAAATTTTAAGTTGAAGGCAACGAGTTTTTGCGAATTTAACGCGAATAAAACGTAAAATTCGTCAAATATGCGATTAATTCGCGAATTGACCGTTTAATACAAGAATTGCCGTATTAAAAGCGAATTGATTCGTTGGTAGCTCCAAAATATTTAATTCGTGAATTAAACCCGAACCCTGTTACTATGGAGCAGAGCAGAAGAAAAAAAAAAGTGTAGTTCTGATAGTCAGGGAAGCAATTTTGGATTCTGATGATCATCAAAGTCGTCCAATGCCTTTTAAAATCGCGCGAGCTCCTGCTTTGGAATTGTGCGCATGAATTTTAACGCGCATCATACGCTTCTGATTCTGATATTCATCAATCCCATTTTTTTTCCTGATAGCTTACCTAAATTGCACTCGACCAAAAAAATTAGCAACTGTCGACTAAAAAATATAAAATTATAATTAGCTCATTGAATTCTAATTCAGTTTGTCATTACTTAAGTTTGATCTGACTCGACCTCAAACTCGTGTTAGCTTGAATCTGTTTATCAAGCTGTTGTTGAAAGAGGGCAAGCAGGTCAGATCAGACCATATCTCTACTTCTCTACTAACTAAAATTCTGTTTCACTATATTTTTTTAGTTAATAATGAAGAATGGAACTCCTCACTATACATCTAATTTCTACCCATGTCTCGTACAGAGTGGGGAGAGATTAAATTATAGCTTTCATATGTATTTGGAAGAAATTGACTCATTTTACTTTTGACGATCATAAGCAATATTTTTTTTGGGGGGGGTTGAAAGTCCGTAGGCGCAGTTTCATTGATAGAAAGTAGCTGTTACATAAGATTAGATAACTAGTGTATGTAAAAAACATACAGCTAAACAAAACAAAAAACGCACAGAGGTATGTGTATCCTGTGGACACAGATTGATCGTCCTTGCTTGATTAGAGTGGTGAGAGCCTAGCAATAGTATCATCTGTACAAATATCATAGTTGAAAAGACACTAAATCCAAATCAGATCGGGAATTGAATCGATCGGATTAAGACAGTCACCCATCAGCTGAGTAGTCATTGAATCGAATTAAACTGAAAACTAAATCAACCAGTCTAGGACACTAGTTGCAATACGTTTGCATAAATCTCAACCGTTGCAATACGTTTGCGTGAATCTCAAAGCTCAAATAATACTGGCCCCCCTACGTCACCCCCTAATAGACACCAAACACGTCAGTCATGCAAAACATGAGATATCTCAGAGGATACGCACTCGCGGGAGGTGGGGGCATGGTCCTGATCGCCATGGCGAAATATTTTCGCCAGGCTCATCGCTCGGGTCATTTTTTTTTTGTTTTTATGATATAATCTTACATGTTTACTTCAAATTTAATATTGAAGGAACATTCAATAAGTTATTATTATAAATTAGAAAAATGATTGTGTAGAGAAGAGAAATGGACCTCAAAATTGGCTCAGATATAAAAAGTATTTCAAATTTTGAATTTGTATCCGGAGCATCCTATAGAAATATGAATTAATTCGGTCCGAAGTAGAATGCACAACAATCCCTTTACACTATGTTTGGTTGTGGTATAAAGGGTGGAATAAGAAATTTAGGCTTCGTTATTTCACCAAACGTGCTTTAATTGAGCCGGACTAAGTGGCATAAGCAGATCTTTAGACCAGTCTAAACTAAATCACCTCACATGGTGGTTTAATTTTTATTCCGCCTCATGGCCTGTTACGTTAAAAAAATTTTAATAATAAAAATTAGAATGTTTCAAATATAATCGAAAATTTTATTAGCAAACTAGGAGTCAAAAATTTAAAACAAATATAACCTTGGTCTAAATTTTCGAAACAATCAAATTTAATCGAATCTTGAAATTTATATCTCATATAAATTTGGATCAAGATACAATCTTTTATGCATGAAAATAGGTATAAAAATTTCTTTTATTAAACTTTGAGGGTCTACTTAGCAAAATTTTCAAAACAACTCTCCTCTCCTCTCTTTCTCCTTCCCTCCATCTCTTCTTTGTTGCTGCTGCCCCCTTTTGTGTTCCCCCAAAGGACAGAAAAAGAGAAAGAAACCCTCTCTTCTCCTATAAAAATCCATAAGAAATTGAAGTTGAAAATTGTTGATTCTCTCTCTAGTAGCTATCTTGTTCTCCATTGGTACTCCCTTTCTCTCCTCTTCTCTCAAATATGAAATTCATCTCTATTTTCTAGGATTTTTGATCAAACCCAAAATTTGTGTATAAATTGTGAGCAATCTATCTCCATTAAACTTCTATGTTGTTAATTTGGTGTTCTATCTCTCAATTTCATCTTAATCTTCATTTTCTATCTAGGGTTTGGCTCAAATTCGAAAATTAGAGAAGGGTTGTGATTAATCTAGTCTAATTCAACAAATAAAGGTGTTAATTGGTAAGTTTTTCTCTCACTCTCTTAAAATCTGTAATTATTTTGATTATGATTGATTTAGGGTTTGTGTAGTTTGAAAAATTGATAAATCTGAATTTTTATGTGACATTGTCGATTTATGCAATGTTCTTGACTTCATGAAGTTAATTAGTGTTGTTGTGCTTGATTCAAACCGGCCCTTGCAAATTTTATATTTTCTACTAAGGCTTGAGTGTTTTGATCGGTTAAAACTCTCATGTTAAATTAAATTTGGTTATTGAGATTTTGAATAGATTGAATCAGTTTTGATAACCTTTTTATCTCAACCTACGTATGTCATTGATTAATTAAATTTCCTTTGCTTCAATGACTTGTCAACAATTGCTTGATTTTCCTTCTAAAATTATGAATTAGTCATGATTACCCTTGAAGGGTTGATTAACCTATTTATACAACTTTGAATAACTAAAATTACCCTCCTCTCTATGCTGGTATTGATTTCCAGTTCAATAGTATTCTGTTTCAGCATTTTATGGTATACTTGTATGCTATTTTGAGTTGCCCAAGGTCATGTCTGTAATTTTTCAGCATTCTGCACAGTTCTGCATTATTCTGCAACATTCTAAGGTATGTTCTGTAAATTTCCAGTATTCTGAACAGCTCTAGGTCAATTCTGGTAAATGACAGAGTTTGTAGTGTAAAAATTCAGGTCTAACAAGGTTTAGGGACTGATTGGTGATAGAAAATAAAATTATTTAGAAAACAGTCCCTGGCTAGGGACCTCTTTGTGACAAGATGTAAAAAGTTGTAGGATAAGTCTTTTCTAATGGGAATTTCATAGAAATACTAGTTGCAAAATGTATTAAACTTAAGTTATGTTTTCAAAAATAAATTTGAATAGAAGAAATTATTATTTTGAAGTTCATTTAATAATTTGTGAGCATAGATAGCTACTCAAGAATAAATAAATAGATGACCAAATTGCTATAAGTTGATTTATTTTCTTTGTTCCCTCTTTTGTGCATGTTGTTGTTCAATTGGAATTCTAAAAGGCAAACTTTGCATATTCTATGATGTCCAACGTATTGAATCAAAATAGCAAGTATTGATGAACAAACTTGATTTACAATTAAATTCGTGACTGCACAATGGGAAGATTTTTAGGCTGATTAAAGAACTAATTTGAATGAGCAATTCTAAATCATTCTGGACAAATGAGATATATAATAAATATTTGATCATATTTGAATGAAATTGCAAGGTTGAGCCTTATGGTCAACTTTGATTCCATGTGAATGCATTTGTAAAATTGAGCTGTATAGCTGACTTGGAACCAGACTTTAGTAAATGGTTAAGCCAAAGCACTACAGATGGGTGTCAGATAAAGGATCCAGCTTGACGGAACATCTGTAGGTGCCAGTAACCCTACAGATGAGGGTTTGATAAAGGGTCCAGCTCGGTGGGACATCTGTAGGTGCTACCAATCATAATGAAATGAGTTAGGCCAAATATGTGTTTGTTTGAACTTCATCTTGGAAATTCCTTAAGTTGCTTTTCATTCGATTATTGTTGTCGAGCATATGCATTAATTTATATATATTGTTATAGAACTGCTAATGTGATCTTGTATGGATTTCATTTTTGAACATGGAGTCTGATTGCAAGTCCAATAATTCAAATGTGGCAAATTCGCACTGAGAATTTTATTCTCACCCCACTCTTTTGGGTTATTTTCAGGTTTAGGTGCGGCTGATCCTGGAGAGGCACGCGAGTAGTAGGCTTATCGTATATGACACCAGATTACCTTAGCAGTTATTTTGTTATTTGACTAAAGAGACATATCTTGCTTTGTTGTATAGTGCTCTCTATGTCCGTACGAGATATCTTTTATATGATCTACTTGTAGCAGACATTTTGTACTTGAACTATATATATAAACTTGTTTTATGTATTTTATTGTGATGTGATGAAAATATTGTAATTGCCTTGTAAGCATACATGGAGTTGTATGCTTACGACGGAGCTCTGTCATAACCTATGGCTGCAGGATGTGACATGGCCTAACTTAAATGATTATAATAATATTTTATTTGTATATAATTAGTATATTATTGTTAATAATTATTATTAGTATATAATTATATAATTAACATCTTATATTGTTAATATATTAAATAATTATTATAATAATAATATATAATTAATATCCTTTTATTAATAATTATTATTAATAAATAATTATATAATTATTATAATAATATTACAATATATTATAGTTGTTATTAATATATTCATATTATATAATTAATATCTTATTATTAATAATTATTATTAATATATAATTAATATTTTATATTGTTAATATATTAAATAATTTATATATTAATATTGTATAATTAGTATCTTTTTATTAATAATTATTATTTTATAATTATATAATTAGTATTTTATTATTAATAATTATTATTAATATATAATAAATATTTTATATTATTAATATATTAAATAAATTTTATAATAATATATAATATATTACAGTTATTATTAATATATTAATATTATATAATTAGTATCTATTATAAATAATTAATTAATTTAAGCTTTCAAAACTTTAGTTCTCCACCAACTCTAACCAAACAAGAAATTGTTTAAGCTATGATTTAACTTTAAACTTCAACCAAACATAAATAATTTAGAACGGTCTAAATTGGAATAACCAATTTAGGTCTCCTTAGCTTTAAGCCACAATTAAATATGGGGTTAATGTTCATGTCAAACAAATCAGTCGAATCCAAACTCAAAATTTGAGTTACTTTAGAGTATCATGATTCCCTAAAATGTTTTTTTTTGTGCCAATGCTCGGAGGCTGATTCCCTAAAATGTTAAAGGGAAATAACCATAGTATGCAAACTCGGCCGAGTCAGAACGGAATCAGACGATGCAGATCTGATTTTTGATCGAGTTACGTGGTGGCCAAATTTTCATAGAAAAATCAGGTTAAATAGTGGTGATTCAGCCAAATCAATCAAGTCTCAACCAATTCTCACAATTTGGAAGCGATTCTCTACAAGATAAGACGATTTTGCTTTTTATTTGCGTCAATTTGGGTTTATCGGAAGAAGCGTAGTCAATTTGAGAAGAAAGAAGATGGACACCTGTGGGGAAGAAAGACCAATAGATGCATCTTAAATAGACTCGGTGTACAAGTCCTTAAAACACATAAATAGAAAAAAAAATAGTTGGTTGATTGTGAACCAAGAGCAACAAAAAAACTCGGATTGAGAGATAGGGCTACTTGTGCAAACTATTAGGAATGAGATTCGATGCTTTTCTTTCCATGCTATTCCCGTGCTCTTCTCTCTATCTCTCTTCTCTTACTTTGGGGCCCATGTGATTCACTTTATCTCTCTTCTCTTCTTTGAAGAGAGACATAGGGAAAAAATGGAGAGCAGACGGCTGCTTTTCTACTAAGAAAAGCTATGGATATGGATCCAAACTATTAGAGTGTGTTCGGATTTCACTGTTTATGTGGGAAAAACAAAATTCACTCAGACTGAATTTTTTTTCCCACATGAACAGTAAAATTTAGTTCAAAAATTTTGCAATCATATTTCTATTCCTATTCCCGTCCGTCTGCTGAACACGCCCTTATACTTGATCTTCATTTCGTTTTTCTTCATAATTGCTAATAATAATTGCCAACTCGGTTTTCCTATCAAATTTTTTTTGTCTATCTTTGCGCCATGTACTAAAAATTTCACCAAAATCCTACGTCCCAAAATCTGTTTTTTATTCATAGCATATTTAAAACTAAAAAGGTTAAATTCGTAACATTTACAAAATATCCAAAATTAATAATACCATGATTCGTTGCGACTCATAAGTTAGGATTCAAGCCCATAAGATTAAAAAGAAGCTATGCTATGTTGACCTGTTGAACTCTAAATGAAACAAAATCCCCACCAAGGCACCAACAGCTGGGGTCTAGTGGTAGGAGACCGAATTCTTTGCCTTCCGAGGGGCAGGAAATTTCTGCCCCCAGAACCTGTGCGGGTGGAGTCCATTTAAAAATAGTAACAAAAAGTTAAACTCTAAACAGTAATCAGTTCCACTCCGGTCCCACTCCACAGAGACTCTGAGGACAGAAATTTCCTGCCCTCCGGAGGACAAAGAATTTTGTTTCCTAGTGGTAGTCCACTGGAAAAGCCCTTGTTCAGCCTCCTAAAAGTGAAAGCTGCAACAGATTAAATAGGCACATTTAAAAAAGAAAAAAGAAAAAAAGAAAGATACTGAATCAATCAAGCCTTCAAAGGTGGTGAGTGGTGACTCGAGAATTAGGTACAGAAACAATTATAATGAGTAGGATTAAAATTCATAATTAGTTTTGTACTCTAATTATGTTCCATGTCTTTATTTTATTTTCAAAGTCTAATACTTGATATAAATAACTCCATATGATCTTCATATTAAAATATACTTAAAAACCAAATTTTATATTTTTCGGAAACTTTTTACCATTCTTTTATATAGATATAAAATCACTGTCTTCATTATTCAATCTCTATCGCAAAAACCTCTTGGGAAACCTGAATAGGGATGCAATCAGTGTCATCAGTGGTCTCCAGCTTTTTCCTTGATATTCTGGTCTACATTACCTGTCCAATACGAAATAATAGATATAATTAGTAAGACCATATTTCTATTGATTTTAAGTTTTTAACTTTTAATGTTCTCTCAAAGCAGAATTCATTTTTATGGTTCCAAATACACCGGCATACTGCACTCATTATCAACAGGAATTAATGCTGTTTTTTTATTTTATTTTATTTTGGGTAGTGTATTTGCAATGTCTTAAATATCTGATTGAGTGCCATTCTATGAAGTAATCTTGACATTTCTCCATCCAAAATCAAATTGTTTGAACAAAGGAATATTTCAGTAGTAGACGGTCTACTGTCTCAAGCAGCCCATAAAATTGACATCCTGTAATCCCTTGACCACCATCTTTTAATTAAGTGGTCTTTTGTGAGTATTTTTTTTTTGGAAACTAACCACATATAATTATTTTATCTTATTAATATTTTCTAATTGGTTCAATTTGTAATTGGATTTTCATAGGTGTTTTATATATGGAAATAACATATGAAGGGACTGCACTTAGGACTGCATTTGAAGCAGGAAGTGTTTTATATTTTTTAAATTGCTGTGATGTTTTGTTCTCATAACTGCCCAAAAGGCACTCAGTTCAAGATCTGATACAGAAACAATCTGAGTAACAAGGATCTGAATCTGCTGAAATCTGAGGTTGGTATTGTTCACCTGAAATCCCTGTAATCCGAATCCAGTCATCAAACTGTTCTGAAATACGTGCAAGAAAAAACTAACTGTTTCAAGATGCGTTCTTGAAAAAATTCAATGACTGGACTTCAAATTTCAGGAATTTCAAAGTGAACAGTACCCAATCTTAGAATTTCAGCTAATTTATTTCCAAGTAACAAAGCTGTGCACCAAACCTTACTAATATCCTGCTTCATACCAAATTACCAACTAGTGTTTCAATTCCAGCAAAGACCTGAAAACAAGAATGTTCAATAATAACAGAAAAAAAAAAGTTAAATACAAAAGAAGAAAAGTTACACCAACTGTATTTATTTATCATTAAAATTCCAAATTGAGATGCCTATTACTAGCATAATTAAGCAATAAGATATTTTACAGCAAAATTTAAATGAAAAAAAAATTAAGGCAAACATGTGCCTCACTGAAGATCTCAAGCCATTGGCAAACTACAGACTATTATTATACAAACAGTCACTAGTGTTTGGATCCCAATTATACTTTTCAATACATACTAAAATAACACTTAAAACTATATATATACCGAACCAATTGTGCCGAATTTTCAAGCTACTTTTTCAATCAATTGGCAACAATGAGCTCGTCAAAGCCATCATGTTCTGCAGTCTGATCTGTCATAATTACATCATCGTCCCCTGCACTAAAGTGGTATTTTTCTCCAATAGCCCTCAACAGTTGGTACACCTCAAACATAGTTGGCCTCTCTTTTGGGCCCGGCAACACACACCTATAAGCCACCTTCAAAAATTGCATAACCTCACCCTTTGAATTATCATCAGTCCCAATTATGTCCCTATCCACCGCCTCACCAAGAGCATTATTCTCTGAAAGGTGTTGTACCCACTCTACTAGGCTTCCCTTGAACCTCTCAGGTGCTCTAGAGACTTGAGTAGGTCTCTCTCCAGTGACCAATTCAAGCAACACAACCCCAAAACTATATACATCGCCTTTTGGGGTTGCAACAAGAGTTCTTGAGTACTCTGGAGCTACATATCCAAATTCACCAAACTCTCCATTAACAAATGTGCTCAAGTGGGTTTCTATCGGGTTCATCAACCTCGCAAGCCCAAAATCCGATATCTTCGGCTCAAAATTCTGATCCAGTAGAATACATTTTGAGCTTATATTACGATGTAGGACTCTTGGGTTACAGGTGTGGTGGAGCCATGCAAACCCACGGGCTGTGCCAATGGCAACCTTGAGCCGTACCGACCATTTAAGCTGCTTAAGTTGGTCATGGAGCATCCCGTTCGGCATGTAGTGGTACACCAAAAATTTCTCATTTTTGGCAACGCAATACCCAATCAAGGGCAAGAGATTCTGTTGCTTGATTTTTCCTAAGGTTTCCATCTCAGCCTTGAACTGACTCTCAGAATGACTAGAGTCTTGCAACCTCTTTATGGAGAGGAAAGTACTGTCTGGGAGGATGGCCTTGTAGATGGACCCGGTCCGGCCAGTTAGAATTATGTTGTCATTGCTGAAGTCATCAGTAGCTTTCATTAAGTCGGCTAACTTCATCTTTGAGATTGAATTCTCGAACATGGAAACCTATGCAACACAAAAGAACAAAATGAAAAAAATAACGATACAAAATAAAATAACTCTATTTTTATTTATTCATCTACCATGCTTACCAACACGTCGTACATGCTGGTTGAACCGATACCTAATCGCTTTTTAATAATCTTCAGCTAGAGTATTCTTTTACAAAAGACAAAACATAAAGCGTTATTATGCAAAATGCCTCAAATAAATAATACCTTAGATGCTTTTGCACTCTTGAGAACCTTAGCCCAGTTGTTCCCCTTTGGATCCTCCTCCCTCTTCCGCTTCGGCACTTTTCTCAACAACACGAAAACCACCACTCCAACCACTAAAACAACCACTACTATGCCAGCCACTGCTGACCCAATAATCACCCCAAAATTACTCTTCTTCGATGATGCCGCACATTTTGTATTCAATGGAAACCCACATAGACCTGAGTTGTTCGCATAGTTCTCGGCTGGGAACGTGGTTTTGAATGAAGGGATCTGGCCTGAGAGCAAGTTGTTGGCCACATCAAAGCTGCTGAGGCGTGACAGTGTGACTAGCTGTCCTGGGATAGAGCCTGTAAGGGAGTTGTCTTGAAGGTTTATGGAGTTCAGGTACTGGCAAAGTGACAGATTCACCGGGATTTCACCATTGAACGAGTTGTAAGAGAGGTCCAAGGAAGTTACAAATTGTACCTATTTGTAAAGAGGGGCAATAGAAGAGCAGGATGTCACTGAAAAGATTTCAATCCTGTCAAAAGAACTGAATGTGTGTAACAGAACTGAACAGACTTGTTTCTTATCAGAAAAAATCTGACTGTGCTAATGAGTACTGATACTGGAGAGTCCAATTTAGTGATTTCAGTCAGTTGACCTGATCGTAAGTACAATTCAGTCCTGTCAGAAGACCTAACTAGTACATACTAAATGCTGATACTGCAGATCCAGTCTCGGTAGCACACTGGACAAGTATGCACCAGTACTGGAGAGATCAGTCCTTTTAGAGGACATAACGGGTACAAAATGCTGCTCAAACCAGTCCATCAGAATATCAGACTGGAAGGTACTGATTCTGGAAGATCCAGATTTATAAGCATGTATTGGTACTGGTCCTATTGCAGTGTAATGGAGAATTATTGAAGCCCATTAGAAGGCAACATTCTGTTCCACTGGAAACCTGACTGCCACTGACCAATTACAGGAGTTCTGTAATTATGCTGGTAAAGTCTAAGACATGTACCATAACCAAAAATTATATTTACATATAAATTAAATAAATCTCATACCATGCTAGAGATGTTCCCCGGGATGGACCCTGTAAAGCTGTTGCGAGAAAGATCCAAACCCGTCAAACTCCCACACAAATTAAGCTGAGAGGGAAAATGTCCCTTAAGCCCCATGTTAGTAAGCCGTAAATTCAAAACTCTATTCTCATTATTATTCCAACATTCAATACCATTGTATTGACAAATAGATCCTGGAGTGGAGTTGGTGAAAGTCCATGAGCTCAAATAGTCATTTGGGTCAGAGATCTCGGCCTTTAAGGTCTTTAGGCAGCTGATATCATCAGCAGTCGTTGTACCTTGAATTAAGCTTATAATTAGAAAAAGGGCCAGAAAAGGCTCTATAAGGTTTAACAGATTAGGTTTTCTCATTGGAGTGGGGGTCTATGAAGGAACACGGGTCGTTGCGGAGGTTCTTCAAATAAGACCCTCAAAGTTTGGAATTACTGAACCTGCAGGAAATTAAAACATTAATTAGAAGACCAGTCATGACACCTTCCATCATTTTTGTTTCTTCATGATCATTACTTTCAGGATTTTAAATGTAGCTAAACCATAATAAAGCTGTCATATGGCAAATTTAGTAATTATTTAAATTTAAATTTAAAACACCAATTAGAGAGCCAAATTCAGTTGTACCACAGCACGAATAATGTACTAGGCTTCTGTGGTTTACAAGGTTTTGAGCATAAACACCTCTGCCAGCAAAGCATAACAAAGTTCCACACTAAAATCTAACTGCCTGGTACTGATGGTATATCACTTATATGTTCTTGTATTTTTTTATATATATATATTTTTTTTTTAATTCAAAAAGAACTATTACAGTGCTCATAACCAGCACTCACAGTAAAAGTACTTAACAAATTGTGCATATAATTTTGTTTTTGTTGTTTTAATTTTCTGTAACTAAAACTTTTTTATCAATATATCCGTTGGCAACCATAGTAAGGGGAATTATCCCCTGTAATATAATACTTAGGATTACAAAAAAATATGATTATTTCATAATACCATGTAACCAGTGAAGCAAGGAGATGAAAATAGACGCAGATAAGAATGAAATATCAATCTAATGGAAGAGATATGAAGAAAGGAGTACTTATTACTCAAAATACTTTGGTCAAACAGCCAATTTTGACCATAAAATACGACATGACTGCATGCCTCTGTAGTTTGAAAAATTAAATATACAAAACTAACGAAGCCATAAAAATTATATTTACAGAAATACAAGCTGAGTCTTTTGTTCAGCTAGAACCAAAATAGTTAATTGAAGTGAGCAAGCTAGGGCTCGGGAAAAAAGATTGAAAGAAAAAGGAAGAAAACAGACATGGAGCGAATCAGTAAAAGCAATACCAAAGCAAACGAGAACAACTCTTATACTAAAACAAGAAAGAAAAAAAAAATCCCCATGTATGATTACTTACAAGGAGAGACATAGGTGCTGGAGCGAATCGGAGAAAAACCCACTCAGGTCGTAAAAATCGGAAATAGACTGTGAAATTGGATTGTGTTGAGGCGTATCTGAGAGAGGAGAACGCGGATTCAAAGTTGAATACTTGAATGAATGAGTGGGAGAAGATTATTTGACTGGAAAAAGCTGTGGCCTTTTTTGTCTTGAGCTCACTTTGAAGTTTCACCCGTATTGAAAGCAAAGGGGAGACGACCTGAAGTCTTTGCGTCTTTATTGTTCTTAGTCAGAAAGAGGAACTGACAGCCCAATCAACTTTGCCCTTTTTGTCTTTCCTTCCTTGAAATTTCTTTAATTTATTATAAAACCTACTCTTTTTATTTGTGATGATTAATGAGTCTATTTCTCTGAGGTAAAACAATATTTGTGTTTGAATCACGGCTATCCGATCGGAATCCGGACCAATCCGGTCCGAGGTGAAACGTACGGGGATGCTTTAATAATCGTGCGGATTCTTATTGGACGATCCGGATCCAAACTGAAATATTCTGTTACCTTAGGTGATACGAATTCGTGATGATGCAGGTCCTCCGAGGCTAAAATAGTAGTCCACATCCTCTAACAGAATGTTTGAATTTAGATCCGAACCGTCCGATCGGAATCCGGGCTAATCCAGCCCGAGATGAAATGCACGGGATATCTTTAATATTCGTGCCAAAGCGATCGGACGGTCCAGATCTGAACTTAAAAGTTAAGTTGGATCAGGTGATATGAATTCAAAATATCGAATTTGTCTTCACGGGCAAGTATGTCGCCTGGATTGGTAAAGATTTCTTATCTTGTTCTCACTAAGTCAGTGTGAATCCGAAACTGGAATTATTAGGAATTATAATAATCAGCAATGAATGTTGCGTGTGGAATCGGATTCGGGCGAGTCAACTGACCGAGCAACCCGACTTTAATACAACGTAAAAGTAAAATTATTTTTATTAAAATTAAATCATAAATAAGTAATATGAAAGTTGGAGCACATATTCTTAAAAATAAAATATTTCACTAATTAGATTGGTTCAGTATGAGATAATTTAAGTACTAAAAAAGTTAATAAAATAAGGATAATTTTCTAATTTTCATTATTTATTATGACGTAATTTGATTCTACGATATCAGACATAACTTATGATAAATATATGCAAGTTTTTCTTTTCGTACCGAGCAAAATTTGATATTTTTTTCTCAATTTTTTTTTGTTAATATTTTGAAATTTGTAAAAATTTCAAGACATAAAATAGAAAAATAACAACTACGAAGGTAATTAAAACTAAAAAATAAAAAGGAAAAATATACAGTGTATTTTTATCTACTTCTTAATGATGAGTTTGGTTGCTGTCTTATCATGTGATATCAGTGGTACTTGTTATCAATTTAAAATTTGTCAGATTGTATTAAAAAACAAATCTAAATTATTCAAATTGATATACTTTATTAGTATGCATTTACATGTAAAATTTATAATTTATAAATTATTTTAATATCAAATCAAGTTTAAAAAAAAACAAAGAAAAAATAATGAACTAAAATTAATTTAAAAACCTCTCATACAAACCACTTGAATTGATAATAATTAAATTAAAAAATTATAAATTTTTACATGTAAACACACTACTCATAAAGTATATTAGTTTGAACAATTTGAATTAGTTCTTTGAAATTAATTTGATAGATTATAAATTTGCTAATATTAGTATGCCTGAAATATCAGGTCATTAGTTCAACAGAGTAGTTTTGACTTCATGCAGTGTACAAACTATATGTAATGTAGGGTTGTTTCAATAGTATGCGCACTGCATGAAACCAAATATACTCTGTTAACATCTTTACGCAAAATATTGGGAATCCAGTTTTACAGTGTGAAATTTTGTGCTTACAACGTTTGAATTTTTCACGAACCAAAATGCCCCTACAGCGAAGACGGGTAGCGGAATAGATTAACAGGCAAACTCGATTAGACCATTCTCCCAGCGTTTTTCTCTCTCCTCCTTTCGATCCCTTCGCGATACTCTTCCTCCTGGCGATTGACGATTCTCTAAGTGAAAAAAAACCTAGAAAAAGAAAAACCTGTGAGTGCTTCTAGCGAGTGCAAATCTCGTCTCGCTCCTCCCCCGCAACAATCTAGCTCACCACACTCCTCACACCGCGTCGTTTGCCCATTTTCTCATCCATCTCTAGTGGTGGCGGAAAGGCGCGACGACAGCTAGTGCTTTACTCGAAGCCTAGTTGCTGCCTCTGCGATGGCCTCAAGGAGAAGCTCAGCGTTGCTTTCTTAGTCGATGGGCCCCACTCTCTCCACTCGGTCGATCTGCAGGCACGAGCTTTACATGCCCCCTTTCCTCTTTCTTCCCATTTTAAGTTTCTAATACTTTAACACTTGTAATTTACAGTTGTGGTTATATACCAATATAGATTTAATTTGTTATGATGAATCAAAATCCATACCGGTAAATATTGCTCTACAATAAAAAGGCAACAGAAGTTGTCTATCTATGTACATACTGAACAACTGGTAAACTTCACTCTAGTCTTTGGTTTGTCCAATTTTGTATAATTTAAATTAAAATGTTCAATTAAAGTAGGATTATTTGGTTGATGATTTTTCAAAATTGAGAAACAATTGAGCCATTATTGTATCAATGTATCATTTTATGTATAAGTCGAGTTCTGTTAACTAATTATATCTATCCTTTGTTTACTAGTGTACATAAAATGAATGGGTGCTTATAGCTATCTAGTTTTATTTATCTTGCATTTGATGTTTGGGTTATGAACTTGCTCCTGTTGCAAAGGATGGAGAGTTGAAGTTGATGATGTAACCATAGTTTTATCCATATATGGATTTAGTTTCAATCCTTATGATTATTGAATATTCGTATAGTTTCAATCAATTTTTTTAATATGAAACTTCTTTAAGTTAAATACAAAGGACACCCATAATGCAACACAAATAGAGATGAGAAAATATTGGTTAATTTTTGAATTGGGAAAAGCAAATTAGAGTTGGGCGAATGTGCTTCATGAAGCAAATTTTGTTAGGTTTATGATTTACTAATTAT
Source organism: Carex pumila (assembly GCA_033356055.1). Lineage (NCBI taxonomy): Eukaryota > Viridiplantae > Streptophyta > Magnoliopsida > Poales > Cyperaceae > Carex > Carex pumila. Next base: position 287,604 of record JARJHM010000283.1, on the reverse strand, counting down.
TTTTTTAGTTGATTTTTGGACATGTATCAACGGAAGAGGACATCAAAGCCCATTCTACTTAAATGGATTGATAGGCCTAAATTATATACATATTCGATCTGATTTTTATCACGAAATAACACAAAATATCTTGTATTTTGAATATAAAGTGAATAGATTACACCTAGGATCAAGTTACTACGTTTGCTTGGTTTTAACTTACAGGAAATGAAGAAAAATGAAGAAAAATCGAAGAAAAATGCCCACTGCGAACACACGGTTTGGAATATGGGCAAAATAAGTACATAGATGGATTTCTGGACGCGCGCCAATTTTAAAAAGGTATAATAAGCTATACATCAAAATCCGTGCAAAATCGAAGAAATATGCCCACTGCGAACACACGGTTTGGAATATGGCCAAAATAAGTACTTAGATGGATTTCTGGACGCGCGCCAATTTTAAAAAGATATAATAAGCTATACATCAAAATCCGTGCGAATGCACGGATCTCGATGCAGCCGCACTCTGGTCGCACAGGAAAAGTCCGAGCCTAGTGCGGATCTCGATGCATCCGCAGTGCGGATAGTGAAGACGCAGTGCGGATCCCAGTGCGGATTGTTAGGACGCAGTGCGGATCTCAGCGCGAATGATACTGTAGCAGTGCGGATCCCAGTGCGGATGGTACTGTAGCAATGCGGATTGCAGTGCGGATGCACTGTAGCAGCCAGCCAAAAATAGAGTCTGAACTTAAAATGGTCATAACTTTTGACTCGTAACTCCGATTAAGGCTTATGACCACTTTTTGGAAAGCTAGCGAGAAGATCTACAACATGAGAAACTAAAAACTAAAATTTTTCTCAGTGCGGATCAGCCCATCCGCAGTGCGGCTCGGAGCACCCGCACTGGACCCGCAGAAAGCCAAAATTGCACGTTTTTGACAGTTTTTCTATTTTTGGTGCATCATGGACGCGTTTTGACAGCCACATGTGGACAAGACAATCCTGAAAAACAATCCAAATATAACACCCACTAACTCCACTCCCTAGGCTCTTAATTAGACATGATCCTTGGCTATAAAAGAGGGGATCTCATCTCATCTCAAGGGATATCTTCACATCTCCTCTCTATCTCTTCCCATTCATTCTTTCATTCTCTCTACACACATAGCGATAAATTCTGAAGTAAGGAAAGCTTTCAAGCAAGGAGAAGAAGGGTTTCCTGAGCAAGAAGTCGGCAAGATTGAGGGCTTTGATCAAATAAAGGGTGTAATCATTTCTTTATTTCATTTCTTCTTACTTTTGCCAACTTTTGTAATGGATCTCTCCATGAGGGAGTAGTTCTCTCTCTAGGGGTTTAGGTCAATGCATGAACTTGTTTAATTCTATTTTATTCGGTTATTTGTTTTTATTATGATTGTTTTATGAGATTTGATGTTAATTTCTGTGATTTAATAATTTGTGTTAATTACATAATTAGTACTTGAATTGTAGTATCCCGTTTTGAATTCGAAAGAATCAAAATTGACTGTGATCAATAGGATAGTACCAAATTATGAATGCAAATACCTTAGGTTTAGGTTAAGATTGTAACCAATTTAATCTAAGCCGGAAATATAGAAATTAAGGTTAGGAATTTGGTGAAGAACCTAATCGTGAAGTCAAACCCTAATTAGGACATCTCAATTCAAATCGAGTATTGGTATGATGGACTTAATTGCGAAGTACCAATATTTGAGGAGAGGAGAGACTAACAAGAGCTTATAGGTCTAGGTAGCTAGGGTGGGGAACTTCATTGAGAAGTTCGAGTTACCTAGGCATGTTATTAATTTACGAATGTAACCCTTAATAACATATTAGGTTAGAAACCTCATCAAATCATACATGAATTCAAACAAATACCGAATTAATAGCGTTAGCAAGGAATTGTAGACCAAAGACCCCTAGATCTCTAAATCTTGAAAGCAAACCAATTTCTTTCTTTTACTTTTATTTACAATTATTGTTTCAAACTCCTTTCTCTTGGGTATTGAACCCAACCTTAGGAATTGTTAGAACAAACCCCCCAATTTACTTTTATTGCACTTTACTTTATTTTATTTTCTGAAATTTATTACTAAAGTTTGAACTAAGTTTTTATCGTACTCCCTGTGGATCGATACCTAAAATACTACTTTGATAGAATTGTGCACTTGCAATTTAACTCAAACGCGTGTTAAAGGTTTAAAAGGTACATCTTATTGTACTGAAACTTTGTGCATACGCTTTTGCGCGCATCATGGATGCATGAAGAAATGTTTTATTGAATATTTTTGCAATATCTCTATCCAGTTCAAGATATTTAGATGACCTATGAAGATCCCCTAGTACCATTGGTACAATCGTTGATCACATGATAGTGGCATGAAGAAATTATAATTTTAGTGTTTTTTAAGGAATCTAGAGCATTTTTAGAATTTTTAGAAGAGTGGGCTTGTAATAACAAAGATGAAAGTTCCAAACTGGTAGTACGTAGTACCAGTATCGAGTTTTTTTTCAAGGTACAGTTACTTCTTGTAAATTTAGATTTTTTTTTTCAAATATGTTAGTACTAGAATGTTTTTTACTATATTATCATTTTATTATTACAATTGTATTTAACATTTTATTGAATATGTAATTCATTCATGTGTTAGTATTCATCACTTATGTTGCATTATTTATTGGTACTCTAAGACGCTTGTTCCATATATACAACCTTTAAATGAGCTTAATTAAAATCATTTGACATAATACAAAATGGAACTAGAGAGAAAGCTAGCAAAAATGATATTTGACATAATATAAAATGGGACCGGGACCAGAGAGAATACTAGCAAAACTAATATTTGACATAATACAAATTAAAATGATAGAGCATTATTCAATTCAAAATTGGTACATTAATATAGTTATGGCCAATCGGCAAATTCAGTTAAATCCTCCAAATTAAACATGGTTGTATCATTGCTCTCGTCATTTGTTGTAAGCTCTACTCTTTCTTGACGGGCTCGACTGTGACTGCTTGTCTAGCACCTATGCGATGCATTGACAATTTCAAATTGGGAAGGGTCTGTCTGGTCGAACTCGCTACTCTACTTCTTCTTTGACATTGAACCCTAATTCTTGGACATGGAACTTCTGGTTTACAAGGCATCTCTCTATCGAGAAACTCAGCAAGCAATCTTCTAGCTGCATCTTTTTTGTGATGGGGCCATTCTTGATATTTGGTTTTTCATTCATCAAATAAACTCTCTATTCCTTCGTCATGGGTCGATTCAATTAGTGCGAGTGTTCTATCGATTCTCCATTGTTGATGAAGTAGATGTAATAGTAACGTACCGTGTATCCATCTCATCATTTTATGTGCACACAGAAGACCCGTCATCATCTCGAAATTGCCTGTGCATTGTTCATGCATTGTGTCAAGTGTGACTTTTTTTGTACTGTTTGTACAACTATAGCAAAGCGTGATGCGATACATGTGATAGTAGTTCCTTGAAAAATGGAACACCTCGACACTTATGCAAAGCACGGACCTTTTGTTCAGCAAGTTGCACCGTAATTTTGTTGTACTCCTTTTCAACTGCTTGGCATATGTTGTCTTTTACCTGTGAAATTAGCAAAGTTATTTAGTCTAGTACTTATTTTCAAAAGCATACAGGCTCTGGATGTGAAAGATAACTTGAAAGCATAAATTGAAAGCACAACCTATTCTTATTTGAAGCTACCGGAGTCAAATAAATTAAAAGCATAACTTGTGATGATATTTGAAAAAAAGATAATATTTGAAGTTACTGGAGTCGAAATTGAATGCATAACTTGTGATAATATTTGAAAAAAAGGATAATATTTGGACTTACCTTCTGAAAATCACCCGTTAATACTAATAGATACATTTTCAACTTCGTATGTGCCCCTTCAGCTCTTGAAGATGCACGATTACCTAAATGCAAATGTTTATCTATCCATGCTCCAACAAATTTCTCTTTGACCGGCATCAATTCCTTCAAAATATTTATGTATTAGTACTCCAAATTTTTATCCGTACAAAAAAGTTTGAAATAAGAGTAAGAGTCGATCGATACATTTGTTATGTAGTCTGGTGATTTTTTCTTGACCGAATAAAACACTTGAAAGTCCGACCAATTCTTTTTAAATTCTTCTTCATTTGTAAAATAAATCACTGTGCTTGTCCAAAAAGATAAGAAAAGATTGAACAATTCTTTTGTGTCAAAATAACTCCAGCAATTCGTCAACACATTCTTCTGTATGTGCCACACACAAAGAAGATGGGTAGTTTCCGAAAAAACAACACTGACTGTATTTATAAATGCTTGTTGCCTATCCGACATAATAATCGAAGGCGTGTTCTCTACGCCAATCACTTTTTTAAATGCCCTCAACGCCTATAGAAAATCGTTCTCCCTTTCGTGCATCAAAAATGCACACCCGGCATAAAAGAATGTGTTGAAGCATGATACTCCAATGATGTTGAGAAGAGACATTTTGTACTTGTTGGTTTTATACGTACAATCCATAACAAATATGTTCAAGAAGTTCGTAGCCAAAATCCTTGACATGGGATGTATGAAGAAAAGATGTGTAATTTTACTGCTTTCATCCGTTGAAACATCGAACTTGAAACCACATTTTTCCAATTCTTCAAATAAAGTTTGAATCATCGTTTGGCCTCCTAATCTTTGTCTATGAATCTGTCTTAGCATTGTAATAGTGTGTCTACTATAACTCTCATTTTCGGGTTATCTTGTTGTAAAGACGAGAGGATTTGTCTCGGTGGTATTTCGGCTTGAGACATGTGGTATGCATTCTCCATTTCCTTTTTTGATAACTGATGAAAAGAAGGGCGACCAGAGATATCGGTGGATGGCTCCTGGTTGTGTGACAAATCATATATTTGAGTTATCCACAACCCCTCATCAGTTTTTTTACCCTTAATCTTGAAGGGACAACTGATTTTGCACATAGATGTTTCTTTTTGTCTTTCACTTAATGGTAAGCCCACGGATCACGAGATCTACCCGCTCTATGACATTTATATACCACATATTTTTCTGGTTTTGAACCATCTACGCTTAACACATATCCTTGGGTTTTGTAAAATTCTTTAACACAGTTGTGCAAATCTTCATAGGCTGGAAAGTTAGAATTGAGTAATTTAAGCTCTTTGGTCTCTAATTCAAGCTCCTCATCCATCTATTAATCAAAATGTAATATTATGCTAATAAATTCAAGTGCTTCTAACAAATTTAGATCTCAAAAAAAAAATCAGCCCCTCTTTTAGCGAAACAATGCCTAAATATAAAACAATGCCTAAATGTGAAGAATTTTCGATCAAATGCTAGTGTTTTTTTGTACTATTAAATACATGGAAGTTAGATAAATGCTGGTGTTTACTTACCTTTAATTGGAGAAATTCTTTGTTTCTTTCGCTGGGGCCTTCTAGGGTTTTGTTGGGGGTGTGGGGAGAAGAAAATAAAAAATTCCTTTCGCTGGGGCCTATGCGCACCAAAGTTAAAATATTTTTTTCACTTGGTTGTATGCTAGGGTAGGGATCTTGAGCTGGGCAGAGGCCTTTTGGTCCATTAAAACTTCCAACGCTGTACACACCAAAATTCACACTGTATAAATGGGTTCCAAAAATATCGGGGGAGTGCGTATCCTTCGAGATATCTCATATTTTGCATGACCGACATGTTCAGTGCCTATTCGGGAAAACCGTAGGGGCCAATATTATTTGAGCTTCGAGATTCGTGTAGAACATATTTGAACAGTTAAGATTTTCTAAAAAGTTGCGCAAAATATGAGATGTCATGGTTGGACAGAATATGTATCCTCTGCATTAGATAAAAAAAAAATCTTTTGAGTTAATGTATGTAAATCGTTCGATCTTCTTTAATATCCGTACAACATTAATATTAAAGAGTCTTTAAATTATAGGCTGTGGTCAGATGGGGTCCGTTTAAAATTAGACGGCCCAAATGTTCTTCTGAGTTAATATAGACGATGTGGACTCGGTTGCACGGGACTTAATTTATATGGTTCATAGTACAATTTAATAATAATAATAATATACAGATCTAACGAATACTCGAAACATACAGCCCAGCCCAGCCCAGTCCAGCCCAAAATTAATTTTACTTTAAGCAGCATAGCCCACACCCCTCCCACCCACAACCATCTCCCTTTCTCATTTTGTAAAAGTTTTTACTCATGAAACATACTCAACGCTTTCCCAAATCCCTTCCGATCATCAATCAATCACATGCATCCACCTTCGCCATTGCTTTTGAAGAATCGGTTTGAAGTCGAATCTGAAGAACTAGACACTCGCAAACAAACTAGAAGCAAGAATTTTTTTTTTGATAAAAGGCATATGCCCATTTCATTGAAGAAAGAAAGGTCATTACATTCCTACATAAACAGTACCATGCCAGGAGCAAGTAAAATAGCAAAAACGCAAAGTCCAAAACCAGGCAAATTCTAAGAAAAACATAATAGGTAGAGCAAATGTATTTATCTATCTAAACTAATTAGATAAACTATCAGAAAGACTAAATCGTAGTGCTGGAACTGCGAGCTTCCTCCCCCGGGGGTTGATATAGCACCATTTGCATATCTTCTGGTTTCCAAACCCTCAGCGGAATCTCTTCGATCATTGCCGGCAGCCAAGTGAGAATGATGTCTCGAGTTTGCCTCTTGACTATTTCTGTCCAATAATGCACCAAAGCAACAATCATTAGTACAATGGTTCTAAAATACTTAATAGCTACATGTTGGAAACACATATCATTTCGTATTTTCCAGATGGTCCAACAAAATGCACTAAACATTATCAGAAAAGCAGTTTGGTAATCTGAGGGTAAAGAATTAGCAAAAACAATTATATTTTGCAGTGTATTCCAAAATTTATAATGATTCCGGCTTAAATCCATCCAAAACCACAATTGTTGGGTAAAAGGGCATAATAGGAACAAGTGGTTAACAGTTTCGTCCTCAGTGCAGAATTGGCATTTTATACTACCCGGCCATCCTTTTTTCCTAAGATTAACCTTGGTAAGTATTCTATTTTTTAGAAACAAGCCACATGAATATCTGTATTTTGTGAGGCACTGGGATTTTCCACCACATAAGGACTTGTGCAATGTTAATCCCTCCAAAATTAAGGAATTTATACAGGAATTTGACAGAAAATACTCCTGAAGGTTCACATTTCCAAGAAATTCTATCAGATGCATGTGTAAATGAGATACTACTAAGAGAGAACAAGATTTGAGTCCATTCTTCTACCATCACTGCATCCAATGTCTTTTGAATTGCACAGCCGTCCCCTGGGTGTTAATCACCTCCTTCAATGTGATTTGTGGATTTGAGCAAATAGCAAACAATTCAGGATATTTGGTAGATAATGCATGAGGTGGGTCCCAAGGATTAGACCAGAATCTAAGTGTTGATTGGACCCCTGGTATGTATGTACAGCTACTATACCCTAAAGACCCTAATTTAACTATCTCTTTCCAGAAGGGTGAAACAACCACATTGTGATGCGAGTAATATTGATATTGTATAAGGAATTTCCACAAATGAGAATAGGTGGTGTCATGGTATTTCCACCACCACTTCATTAGCAAGGCAGTATTCATTTGTCTCAAATCTAGAATACCGAGACCCCCATATTATTTGGTAATACAAGCTTTATGTCAACTAATCAAAGCATATTTTCTTTTGGCACTTGTACTTTGCCACAAGAAATTCCTCCTAATTCTATCTATTTTATTGATGATTGAGTCAGGAATCCTAAAAATTGATAAGGCATATAATGGAATGGCAGATAGTATTGAATTAATGAGTGTTAATCTGTCTCCAATAGATAAGAGAGACCCTTTTCCACCCTTGTAGTCTATGTTCATATTTCTCTATCAAGAAATCCCAATCTTTTTGTAACAGATTTGTGTGTTGTAAAGGTAAACCTAAGTATTTAATGGGAAATTTAGTTAATTTACATCTAAATCTAGCAGCTAAATCTACCCCTTGATCTGAATTGATAGTGCACAGTTCTGTTTTATGTAAATTCATCTTTATACCCGACAATGCTTCAAATGCTATCATCCCCCACCAAGCATTCTTGATGTTATCACCTTTTGCCTCTAAGAAGATGATTGTATCATCTGCATAGTAGCAGTTGGTAATAGCATGACCATTTTGTACAGGAGGACCCAAACCTCTAATCAAATGAGCTTGTCGACCCTTAAAAAAAATTCAACTTAAAGTATCTGCTGCCAAAATAAAGAGAAAAGGAGAGAGTGGATCACCCTGCCGAACGCCCCTTTTACAGAAAAAATATTGTGTAAGTTCACCATTAAGACTAATACAAGATTGTGAACTTGTTAACCAGTTGGTCATCCATTGAATCCATACAGACCCAAACCCTCTAGCCGTTAAAACCTCTAATAGGTACGACCAGTTAATTTTGTCATATGTCTTCTCAAAGTCAATTTTAATGACTACACCCGGTTTAGCTGTTTGAGAGCAATCATGTATCAATTCTTGGCTAAGAAGGACATTATCTAGAATATATCTATCTTTAATGAATGTTGATTGACTTTCATCGATTAACCTATGCATGACTACCTCTAATCTACATGTCAAAATTTTGTAAATCAATTTAAAAATGCAGTTAACCAGGCTGATGGGTCTGAATTTATTAATCAATTTAGCCTCAGCCTATTTTGGAATCAAACAAATGGTAGATATATTAATTTTGGTAAGATCCAATGTGTGTGCATGAAACCCACTGCATAATGCTATGATATTGGACTTAACTACATCGCAATATTTTTGGTAAAATAGGAAGCTAATACCATCTGGGCCAGGTGCCCTAGTGGATGAGCAAGCAAACAGAGCTGTTTTGATTTCCTCATATGTAAAAGGGAGTTCTAACTGGATAGTTTCCTTCTTAGATATTTTCTCTGAAGGTGACCAAAATTGCTCATCCATATGACCATACTTAACCCCTGGATCCCCTAGAATATTTTTAAAGTATGTAATAACATGGTGTTTGATGTCTTTCATATTGGAGGATGACACTCCATTAATATCTAAGGAAGTGATTATATTTGTTTTTTTTCCTATGTGAAGCTATTGTGTGAAAAAATTTGGTATTGAGATCACCTTCTTCTAACCAAGTTTGTTTAGCTCGAATTTTCCAATATATCTCTTCCTCTAAATAGATAGTATCAAGTTGGGATTTAATGTGCAACCACTCCTCCTGTTCCTGATCAGTCAAAGGTCTATGATCTTGAACCAGTTCTAACTCATGTAATTGACCAACTAAATGTTGTTTGGTTCTTTTTTTCTGACCATAGTAGTTCTTAGCCCAACTTGACATTTTTTTCCTCATATGTTTCATTTTCAGATTCCAGCTATAACCCAAATCATTTAGATCGAGAGGAAATTCAGCCCACCACTTGATCACTAATCGATTGAATTCGTCATTCTCTACCCAAGAAGGGTCAAACCTAAAATGATGAACTAGATTGAGGGGAGAATTGGATGTGTGGAGGATCAAAGGGCAATGATCAGAACCATACTTACTAGCATCATGAATAAAACTAGTAGCATATGTCCTATCCCATGCTATAGATGTAAATATCCTATCCAATAATGCAAAGTTTCTACCATTAGACCATGTAAATTTTCTATTATCTAATTTATGCTCCACTAAACTATGTTTAGCAATGAATTTGTTAAAAAAGGAACTTGTTTGAATGTCAAAATTAACACCTGATTTTTCAGATCTAGATCGAATAACATTGAAATCACCACTGAGTACCCATAAGTCTAATTCCTCATTTCTAATAGAATCTAATTCCTTCCATAAGTCTTTCTTTAATTTTCGATCTACTGGACCATATACAACTGTAATATGCCAAATTTTAGAATCTAGTTTGTTCTCCAGTTGGACATCTAAATAGAATCTATGATGAGTAACTTTGATAATCTTAATTATTACTATCGCCGCCAAAAAGGATGCCCCCAGATCTTCCTATTGATGGCACCTAATGCCAAATGTCTAATCTAGTCGAAATGGAATTCAGAAACCTATTAAACAATTGTTCCTTTTTAGTCTCTTGAATTAAGACTATATCTATTTTAAATTGAACTATAAGATCATGTAATATGTCTCTCTTATGTCTAGAGCTAATACCTTTAGCATTCCAATTCATGAGTTGTAAATTCATACAGAACTGGTATGAGCTCCATCAATTTGCTGAAAAATTGCAGCATTTTCGACCATAACTGAATCTATGGACTTAGCTCTATCTAATAAATCCTTAATATGTACTTCAAATTTATCTCTATCAAGCTTTTGGATGGCCTGAATTATTTCTACCCTATATTGGTCAGATCTACCTAAATGAATGTGATAAACTTGAAAAAGAGTTACAATTTGATCTACAGTCAATCTCCTAAAGGGAAAGGTATTCACTAATGGGTTACCTGCATTAGAAGAGCTACCTGTCTCTAATCCTTTATTGGGCTCTGCTCAATATTTCAATTGGACCTCCCTTAGTTTGAAGGTGCAAGCTCTTCCTGGGTATTGCAAACCTCCTATTGGATCTTTCAGTTGGGAGTGCAGGTGTAGCAATCTGCTGGTCTGAGGAGAAGTTAGAGCAGAGAATGGGCTTTTCAGGGATAGCACCAGTAGGACTAAGCGGCCCAGAAGGCCCAATATGACGACCAGTTCTTGGGTTGGCACTGCGCATTCCGCTCGCCCTGGATTGAAAGTACTGTACAATCAGAGGGGAAGTTGAAAGTCTCCTACGGTTCCCTGTTGGAGACTTAGTCAAAGATCGCCCTCTTGGTGTAGTATGTGCAACAGAACCCTTCTTACCAAGTGTGTGAGGGCTGCCACCAGATCTGTGGTGAGAGGTCAGCATTCGTGTAACACTATCAAGGATAGGTTCATCTGCACTATCCACAGGAGGGTGAGCTGTTGGATGAGGGCTCTGGGGAGACTGAGTAACAGAAGTGATGTTGGTGTTGTCGTTGAGAGTGTTGGTGCCACCTCCATAATACGGTTGGAAGTGAGCTCTAAGGCCCCCATCATTAGAAGACTCTGAATCCTCCTGGAACAGCTCTTCTTCATCAGTGTGACAACCTGTAGTGGGAGCAGGATTTTTTCCTTTGTTAGAATGGGTATTTTTGGTCACTTGAGTGGTGTCTTGCATAGAGACATCGCCTGAACCTGGGACAAGTGGTTGGGGGTTTTTTGGCGGTGGAGGTTGAGCTCTGTCAGTTGCTCCTTTTGGACCACCACCCTGCCATGGAGTTTAATTCCAGGACCATTACCTGGACCAGAATGAACAACAGGTTTCTCTGTCTCTACCTCAAAATACACATCAAAACAAGAAACATAGCCGACGGTATCCCTATGCATCATCCAATGTTTGTGTAGGATGAGTTCTCTATCACACACCCCAATCCGTGCCCGGAGGTATCTATTATCACATCTCTGACCAGGAGGAGGCGACATCTCAAGTAAGACGGCGCCCAACGGATTCAGCATCTGATCCACCTCAAATCATTGCCACAAAAGGTGAGGATAGCCCCAAATCTTAACCCAGAGTGATGTGAGTTTCTTACCTTCACTGAACTTCGGTTCCCAGAGTACGATCGAGAACTTGACGCCATCTAAATGCAGATTACCAGATCTGGTCATCGATTGAGCCCAGTCTTTCGTCGGCGCCTGAATGAGGTATTTCTCCTCATCAAAGATGGTAACCGTCCAGGTGAGGTTCTGAAATGTGCGACTCAGAGTACGTTCGACTCTATCCGGTCCCCATTTGGCGATATCAGACAGAATGAAACTTTGCTCGAACTCAGCCAATCGCATCGCAGAATCCACCGTCGCATTAAACAAAAGAATCGGGTTGCATATACCCGCCATCGCTGAATTTCTAGGGTTTGTGCGAGGGACTAGCTGGAGAGGCGAAGTTTGGGAGATTGGAATCGAGCTAGAGCATATCGATGACTGATGACCATGCTTATTATACACCAGACACAACTGAGCATTCTTACATTCAGGTAGGGCTGCTAATTGAACCGAATAGCCCGTGAACAAACGGGCTGAACAGATAACCAATAAAAATTGAACGGGCTATAATCTGAACAAAGCCCGAAGTCCAGTTCGAGTTCAAATTAATTACTAATAACTAAACGGGCCTGAACAATAACTGAACAGCCCGTTGAACCAGCCTATTACCTTGTCCAGTGAACAAACCGGTTCTTGACCATTGAACAATCCAGTGAACAAACAACTCATCTTTCTCGTTTGAGCATTAGGTTACGAGCGGCTCCTTCTCCGCTTCTCTCTCCGCCTTTCTTCACCGCCACTCCGTCTCTTCGCCTCTCTCTCCACCAAGAATGTCATTTGAGCAGTAGCTCAGCCTCTATCTGCGCCACTCTGTCTCTCTTCACCGTCTCTCAGACGCGTCTCTCTCCTCTCGCAGACGACATTGGCGTCGACCCCTCTCCTCGAACTTTATCTACTCTTCTCCATTCTTGGTAAGCGCCTCTCTCTCCCTCATTGTCTCTAATGGATTAACTCAAAATTGGAGCCGACCAACTCAAAATTTCTGAACTCAAAGATTGTGGGTCTGATTCACAAAATTTCCTGTACCATTTTTGAAAGTTTTGATGGGTATGCTGTCAGTTAACTCTTTTTAATGACTGAGTAGATGGATTACAAGATGTTAGATAATTGGAATGCTAAAGAGAATCTCAAAATTGTGTTTGATTTTACCTTTTCGTTTTGCTCCTGTACCAGTTACTGGTACAGTTGAGGTGAAACAACATTGTTCAAATTGATGATGTCTGTGTGTGTTGCTGAGACCAACATAGCCAGGGTTTTTCTTAGGCAAGGGGTCTATATTGATTGTTGAGATAAATCTTATGATTCTGTAATACAATTGTCTAGTTTTAATTAGACTATATGATACTAAGAATTTTTTATTTACTTAGGAACCAACCAAAATAATAAATTATATATAGGAATATTATTCTACTATATCTGCACTGCACCCAGCACATGCTAGATATGGTACTGTCAGACTGTACCTTTTACTTTCAAACTTTCAGTTAATTCTGTTATACTAATTATGCTGGATTGAATTGCTGTTTTGGTGATTTAGGCTACAATTGTGCTGGATTTAGCCCAAATTACGTTGCCATGCCATGTATCCTTTTTTGAGATGAACTGAGCTGACACTGTACCCTTTTTTGCCATCCTTAATTTTATTTGATTTCTCTTAATTTTTTTTTGCTTTTTGAATGCATTTCAGTGTTGGGATCAGTCAATTAGTACAAGGTGGTGGGCTGGAGACTTACTAAAAGGTGATCTTTCAGTTTTACCAATTTAATTGTTTGCTTATATCCTATTGTGGTTGTAGAGAATAAATGACATATAAAGGTTTTTAATTTACTGTTACCCGTGGTACTGGTAGGTTTCAGATCAGTAATATATTCTACAATACCAGATTAATAGATGGCATAATTGAACTTATCAAGGTTTCAGATCAGTAATATATTATACAGTACCAGTATTATAATGGCTAAAGATGGTCCCAAATAGGTACTTATTGAATTCTAATTAAATACTTTTTCTGGTAAAGAAAAAAAAAAGATGCTGATAATAATTTCCTTATATATATATATATATATATATATATATAAAAAGTGACAGATATACAGTGGGAAAACAAATTGTTACAAATTAATTATGTATAAATGTACTTTCATAAAGTTTGTGTGCAGCAACTAGTTGGTTAAGGTGTTATGAGAGGATAATTCTATAAATAACCATTATGTTTCTATTAACAAAAACTTCTTGTTAAAGAACATTACATCAGAATAAATGATTAATTGCTTGCTCTTTTTCTTAGGGTTTTGACAAACAGGACAGTAGAGGCCAATGATGACAAACAATGCAGTAGAAGATTGCTTCAACTTATAAGCATTTTTATGTTTTTTGTAATTTTATTTAAGCGCAGGGTTTTTTTGGAAAAATTAGAGGCATGCATACTAGCTGTATTTTCTGGTAAAGTGCAGGGTTTTCTCGCACTAGTGCATTTTGATTTTTGTCTGAACAGGGTAAATTGCAAAGATATGTAATGATAATTTTTTCAGTTCACATGGTGCTTTTATTTTATCGGAAAAAAATTGCTGCCGATTATTATAAAAGAGAGATATGTAATGATCCAACATTCATCCTGTGCATCATTAAAACCGGTTATTGTCCATACAAAGTCTGTTGGTTGTCCAATGAACATTCATTAGTCGTTCATCTATTTTTGTCCGAACAGGGCCGGTTATGAACTGGAGTATGTAATGATCCAAGTTGAACGGGCTGAACATGGTCAAAAGCCCCTCAAGTTCGGGCCGGTTATGGACTGGACATTTATCATTCAAATTTTGATACGGGCCGGTTATGAACTGAAACCCGCCCATTAGCAGCCCTACATTCAGGTGCTCTATATCCTGGGGATCCGCACCGAAAGCAAATCGGATTAGCTATGGTGGATCGCTGTTGCAACGCTTGGAACCTCTGACGAATTATTGCCTTCCGAGCTTTAGGATCGTGCGATCGAACCATCTGATCCGTGCTAGGGATGATCGGCTGTATCGGATCTGGAAACCTCAAAAGTGTTTGTTTAAAACTCAGTTGCTGTTGGACTGGCGCCATGGTTGAGCCCAGTGCCAGATCTGGGCCAATTGCGTTTCCAAGCCCAATCTCATTCGATCGGAGAGCCTGATGGAGACGACGAAGAGGGATAAGCGAGGCCCGTGGCACAATCCTTCCCATTGTTTTTTTTTTTTTTTTTTGGATCGCCTTTAAAATCGCCTAATTTCACCTCCCAGTCGTCTTCTCGCCTCCCAGTCGTCTTCTCCACTAGAAGCAAGAATCGCTCGAAATGGTATGGTAGAAGGTCTTAATTTTAATTTTAAGTCAGGTTTTTTCACAAGCAATAGGTGCTCGATCCGTCTCTTTCTACAGGGCGGTTGGGTTGTTGATTTGAGATGTATTTTGCTTCAGTTTAAACTCTTCGAGATATTTAGTTAAATTAAAACAATCTGATACTAATACTTTGAGCTGGTTTTCTCTGGACTTGCTCAAACTTTGTTATCTGTTCTCTCCTTTTGTTTAATTGTCTAAGCTGGTAGTTTAATTTTGCATTCTTAAAAGTTAATCCATTACCAATTTATTTAATTTTGTTTGCAGGCCAATACTCTTCGGCTGTACCTCACTTGCATCCGAAACACCTTAGAGGCTGCAATGTGCTTACAGGTACCTTCTCTTACTGGAAGTGAGTTATTTTTATAATCATTCTTTTTCTGTAGATTCCATCACTGATTTTATCACATTTTCCTTTTTGTCAAGAATTTCCCTTGTCAAGAGGTTGAACGGCACAACAAGCCTGAGGTTGAGCTGAAGTAAGTTCCTTTGATTTAGAATTTTCATGTTCTGCTGTTTCCTATACTACCATAAGGTTCTGTTTTTGCAATGTTTTTGAGGAATGATCATAAAATGTCACAGTAGAATGCTTGGTCCCTGTTGCCAAAGCAATATTGCATATATTATCAATAAAAGATGGTACAAGTACAATATTGTCATTACATATGCCTGGTCTTTTAGTTTACACAATCTATGAATATCTATCTAATGTATGGGGGTTAAGCCATATGTGCATTGTTCTTTTGATTGTCATATTTGATAAGGTTGTGAAACAATATGCTTTTACGGAAACAATAAGATTTTGATTATTGTTCCTTGTAACTTTTTCTTCCATTGCAGAACAAGTCCAGAGCTGCTCTTGAACCCAGTAAGACTAATTGATCACTTCATGTAATATTAAAAATAGTTTGCTATGGATATAAGTTATGTACCTCTTTTTTGCTATCTACAGGTTTTGATATGTCGTAATGAGGCAGAGAAGTGCTTGATAGAAACATCCATCAATTCTATACGTATAAGCATGAAGGTTGATAGTTCCCTACTTACCACATAACCCAGATGCTCCTCTTTTATTTTCCATAGATCTTTATATCTTGTTATAAGGACAAAGAAAGTCTTTTGTTTTGTTATGCACATCGAACCTCCTTGTTTTCATTATTGTTTACTTTTTCATTTTTATATTAATTTATTTGGTCATTTATCTTTTTTAATATAATTGCTTGATTTTTTTTGTGTTCAAGGTGAAGCAATCAGATGAACTGGAGAACATCCTTGCAAAAAAGTTTCTCAGATTTTTGTCTATGAGGGCTGAAGCATTTCAAGTACTAAGGAGAAAACCAGTTCAGGTTTGTTTAGAATTTGATTATGTTTATTTGTTTCTTTGCTGTAGACTTAGATTGGTAGTATACTTGATTGGCTATTGGTCTATCTTTATCGATATAATCTTCTTTTAACAATTTCACTAGCAGGTTCTCACCACTTTGATTATGTTTATTTGTTTCTTTGCTTTAGACTTAGATTGGTAGTATACTTGATTGGCTATTGGTCTATCTTTATCGATATAATCTTCTTTCAACAATTTCACTAGCAGGCACTCCCCACTTTGGTCATGACCAGTACAACATGTATCTTTTGTTATTTTCTGATGTTTTGTAATGTCTTTTATAAATTGTACCCTTTCATTTTTTTGCAATTTTATTTTGAAAAATATGTAAATCGTACTTTCTTTTCTAGTGTAATACCGATGGGAATGAGGACAGTTCTCTATTTTTTTTTTGTCAGTGACTTTAATTGATTATTTCTTTTGGTTTGCTCAAATCAATTGTTTTTTGTTGTGTTTCTTATTTCTTGAATCTTTTCCTCTTTCAGGGGTATGACATAAGTTTCTTGATAACAAACTATCATTGTGAGGAGATGCATAAGCACAAGCTTATAGATTTTATCGTCCAGTTTATGGAGGTAACCTATGATGTTTTTCTTATCTGCTTACATAATGATATTTAGAATTTGTTGTTAAAGATCATAAGTCGAACTTAGGTAGATCTTTGGATTTGAAGAAGACTGAGCTAAAAACAATATTGCAAAAAACATACTGGTCAAGTGCACACTAGCAGTAGTAACCAGATGATACAGTATTTGTATGAGTCTACAGTCTAGTTCCAGTATGATTTGGATTGATTTCTGACCCCATCCCCATCAGGAGAAAGAAAACCAATGAAAAAGCAATCTTTTCATTTATTGACCCTTGGATTTATCGGGGAAAGATGGTACACTTGGTTCAGCACAGCCTTTCAATTTTGATATGGTGTTTTGTTTTTGTTAAATATTCGATTCCTATTGTATAGGATATTGACAAAGAAATCAGTGAGCTGAAGCTTTCAGTTAACACACGTGGCCGCCTTGTGGCAACAGAGTTCTTGAAGCAGTTTATTTGAACTGGCTATCTACTTTTTACTAATTGGACATCAATATCTGTGCAATGGTGTAGGTAATTCAAGAAGCTTTAAACTATAAGGTTTATTGGTTTTTCCTTGTGGTTATAGGCATGTATTTAGTTGAAACTGCTTGATGTCAATTCTTTATATGGATTTCTGTACCATTCTTTTACTTTGCTATATATACAATTTGGTAAGTCGACATCACTATAGTTAAATTTTGACCCTGAGCTTATTTGTGATCTTTTTTAAAATTTTGTTTAAGTTGCCATAATCAGATGGGATGAATTCTTTAAAGAATTGATTAAAGGGTGAGTGATTTGTTACTATTATTATAATAATAATAGAAATATGAACAAGAAATTAATTGTACCATGACTTCGGGTAATGATTTCAACAGAGCGCTTTTGGCTTCATGCACTACATATACTATAGAATAAAAAACACACACATTGTTTGTGCGCTACATGAAGCCATAACTGCTCTGTTAAAATCTTTACCCATGACTTCTTGATTCATTCCCTGCGTGGAAAGACTAGACTGAAAAGGCAGCAAGTTCTAATAAAAAAGTAACGACACTTTAAACAAAATGCGGGAGCTGACGATTTGGAATTTCATCCATTTTATGTTGCTGTCGGTAATGCTTCTTCAAATATTTGTAATAACTACGATGTAACGAAAATCGAACTTGTTTATTTAATTGTCTTTTTCATAGTTGTGACAATGCATATTTATGTCCTCAAAATGTTGGCAATAAAAAAATTAAAGGAATTTCCATATTTACCAAAATAGTAGGGTCACTGCAGTATGTAGAGCTGCTGCAGTGGCTCTGCTATTTTGATGAATTTCCATATTTTCACATGACGTTCATATTGTTTTTTCAAATTTAGGAGTAGGCCACTGTCTACTTTTGATTGAAAGTGGTTCCATCTATGAGAAAAAAAGACTTACATTATGAATTACGTGACAATAATTCTTTTGATAATTTAGACTATGAAATTAAAAAAAAATTAAAAATAAATGTATAAGTATATTATTCGACATGTAAATAATATAATAATCAAAATTTATGTAACTTAAGTAATGTTTGTTACTTCATCAGGAATCGTTAATTTCTGACCGTTGAAATTTTATATCCTTGATTTATGGTTAAATTTACATCAAATCTCACCATAAACATAACATGTGATGACGTGATATATAGATCATGCATGAAATGATAGATTTCAATTTTGAGAAATGTTCCTGTACCCCGAGTCACCAAACTCGAGCCCGTCCCCGAACTGGTTTAACTGGGTTTAACTGTCCGCTAATAATGGTAATTTATTAATTTTTCATTAATTAACGAATTGTTGTTTTAACGCATTGCAGTTTTACATTGATTGCTTTAAATATTAGCTTTGCATGCTTTTGTCTTGCGCTTTAATTTCGTGGACAGTTTGTTAGAAACAGTTGTAATCACCAATCCCCAAATTAGTCCCCCAGATTGTTAACGGTCATCTATTCATTAATTAACTACTTACTTGAAAGTACTTTAAAGTACAATTTAAACCCAGTTAGCTCGGGGATGCGATGGGGGATTGGTTCTAATTTTAATTATGCAAATTAATAGCTTTTTATATTTAATAACTAAAAATACAGTCTCCATTTTGAACAAGTAATCCATTAAATGAAGATTTTTCAATGTTTGTAAACACAGATTTATATGCTTTAAAATATATTTGAAGAATAAGTTTTAAAATGTGTTTGTAAACACAGGTTTATATATTTGTAATACAGATTTTTTAATTTTTGTAAACACTAGTTTATATGCTTTAAAATGTTGTTTTCTTGCCAGTATATATTGGTTTACTTGCACAGGTTTATATGCTTTACACACATGTTTATATGCTTTAAAATGTTGTTTTCTTGCCAGTATATATTGGTTTACTTGCACAGGTTTATATGCTTTACACACATGTTTATATGCTTTAAAATGTTGTTTTCTTGCCAGTATATATTGGTTTACTTGCACAGATTTATATGCTTTACACACAGCTTTATATGCTTTAAAATGTTGTTTTCTTGCCAGTATATATTGGTTTACTTGCACAGGTTTATATGCTTTACACACAGCTTTATATGCTTTAAAATGTTGTTTTCTTGCCAATATATATTGGTTTACTTGCACAGGTTTATATGCTTTACGCACATGTTTATATGCTTTACACACAGGTTTATATTGTTTTGTAAACAATTGTTGTTTCGAAGTAGTAGTTTCATTGTTATTTAATAGAGTTTTACATGCTTAGAAATTGGCATTGTTGGGACAAGTTCTAAATTTATGATTGTTTCGAAGTAGTAATTTTATTGTTATTTAACAGAGGTTTGCATGTTTAGAAATTGTAATTGTTGGAGTTTTGACTAACATAAAATAATTGATGAGGCTGCTAACAATTGTTGTTTCGAACCAGTAGTTTCATTGTTATTTAATAGAGCTTTGCTTGCTTAGAACTAGTAGTTTTGACTAACATAAAATTCAGAGCTGTAAACATTTTGGTGGGGGACGCGCTCGGGTATTGGTACAAATTTAGAGCTTTAAATTTTATGCTCGGGGACGAATTCGGGGATTCGTTTTTATTTTAAAAAATAAAAAATTAACTCATTTATAATGAAAGTTAAACACTTGAATGCAGTTGTTTAAACGCTTTCCTTTATATGTTTAAATTATCCGATTGTTTCGCTACATTTGGTGGTGCCTTTGTTAATTTTTTTAACAGAGCGTTTTTCTCTTCATGCAGCAAAATTATGTATAATAAAGAAAGATTGATACTGTTATTGCGCTGTATAAAGTAAAACCTGATCTTTTTATCGCCGACATTCTAGAAGGTTGGGAGACACGTGCGGGTACTTTGTTTGGAGTACAATTATCAGCTTCCTTCAATTTTAACCTTTATTTTCATGAAATCGAGAATTCGTCTTTGTCGAATTATATGGAAATTCATTGGCGAATATCCAAAAAAAATTGGACCATCTATTTTATATGCATGGAATGATTTAGATCAACTTTGATTGCATAATTATTTCTATATTATGTGTGCGTTTGGACCGATTTTATTGACATAAAATTATTTTTTATACTTATTAGATTTGAAATGAATGATTTGGATTTTGCATACAGTTTCTAAAAAACACTGTAGAAATTTGAGACGAGCCGAACCTGAGCAACAGAATCCAAATTAAATTAGATAGGCTTGACTATGTAAAGATATCGATAGAACTATGTTGACTTCATTTAGCACATAATCAATGGTGATACTCTATAAAAAGACTTGCATAAA
Source organism: Carex pumila (assembly GCA_033356055.1). Taxonomy (NCBI): domain Eukaryota; kingdom Viridiplantae; phylum Streptophyta; class Magnoliopsida; order Poales; family Cyperaceae; genus Carex; species Carex pumila. The sequence continues at coordinate 266,819 of JARJHM010000283.1, read as the reverse complement.
GAAAAAATTGCTGTGTCTATCTTTTTTCCGTTTGATCAGCACTTAATTTTCAGATCTATTAGCGCGCAGCATTTTTGCGATAGTGAGGCCATGTTACCAGTGTTTTAAAATGCGGTCGTGGGCTGCATATGCATATGTGATCAATAGTTGTGTTCAGAATGTCTATATAGTTTTGACTATGCGGTTATGTGGTTCAAATATGCGGTCTGAATATACTGTCATGCGGACTGAAATATGTGGCCATGCAGTTTTTTCATGCGGTTTTGATAATTTAATTGTATTTTAATTAAAATTTGTATTAAAAAAGTCAAAAAATTATTATTGGTTATGTTATTATGTAAAAGTCAATTCCAATATATAAATATGAATATATGTGTGTGTGAATTTTTATTTTAAAATCTGTATATATAAATTTGTATAAAAATTCACATATGCTTCCGCATACTGCATATGCGGTATATATTGACCTTTTACATGCATGAACAAAATTATATTTTAAAACACTCCATGTTACTTTGTAAACTACCATAGCGGCAGAGCCTCACTCGTTTTTGCGACGAACAATTGACCCAACTACGGTTTTGGTCGGATCCGGATCTTCCCAGGTACATGATTCAACACAATTTAAATGGACAGCTCAGATATACTCTCAGCCGGTGCCTATTCCCTCGGGGTAACGCAGGACCAGAATTATTTGTGCTTTGAGATTCGTGCCAAGATAAAAGACGGATCTTGAACCGTCTGTTTCAATTGTATTCAGTCAGATTCAGATAACCTGAGGGGATGTGAATTCGTTTTGGTCTTTACAGTATCATCCTCTCGGGCACGTAAACACAACAAATGCATCTCTCCGCAATGCAATTTTCAAATTTATCGATGCCACTTTGACAAAACCAACACTCCGTCCAACGCCAACTCTGCTGTCTCTGACAGAGCTTACTCTTTCCCAGTTGAACATTCGGAATTCGTGCAATCTATTTCTATTTCGAGAAACCTCACCTCACCTCAGCTATCTCCGATGGTTTCTCTTCTAAACGATCGCCAATCCTAAACCTCTTTTCTTCTAAATGGATTCCTCCTTCACTGTACTGGAGCAACTCACCGAGCTTGACCCGGCTCGTGTCGCTAACCTCCCGCAATCCACACCAATTACCATCAGATCTGTTGCAATCTCTTTCAGGTCTGACTCCGAAACCCTTATTTATGTCGGTACAGGCGGAGGAAAGTTAATCCTTTTCTCAATTAACCCCTCTATATCAGATTCGGTGCAGTTTGTACAGCTAATTTCAATCGCTTCTCGTCTGATCCAAACAATTTTGATTCTTGCTGATATTGAGAGGGTTTTAGTTTTGTCAGACGGGAATTTGTACTTGACTGATACGCTTTTGTCGCAACCGGTGAAGAAATTAGGGTTTCTCAAGGAAGTGACGGCTGTTGCTAGAAGATTTCGTACAGGGAGTTCTAATTTTATCTCAGAAACTACAGAAAATGGGGATTCGAGCTCTGAAATTACAGAAGACAGTGCAGGGCTCTCTTTGTCAGACACTCATTGTGTCAGTAGTTCCTCTGCTGTTGCAGCTATGGGAAAGAAATTGGTTGTGATAGAGATGATATTGTCCGATAACGATGTAAAGGTACATTTGAAAGAGTTGCTTGGATTTGATGGAATAAAGGCAATGGCATGGGTTAATGAGTCGATACTTGTTGGTAATTCAAATGGTTATTTCTTAGTTTCCAGTGAAACCGGAAAAAACAATGATATTTTCACTCTTCCAGAATTTTCCAGAAATCCAAAATTGAAGCCCTTGTTGCAAGGTGAAGAGGTGCTTCTTTTGGTGGACAACCTGGGGGTGGTCATTGATACACTTGGGCAGCCAAAAGGTGGGAGTTTGGTTTTCAAGTGCATGCCTGATGGTGTTTGCCAGTTGGGCTCGTACTTGGTTGTTTCTGGGGATGCAAAGCTGGAGATGTATAGGAGAAATGGTGAGTGCATTCAAGTTGTTGATGTGGGGAAGTTTGGTACAGGTGGTTTGATTCTGGGTGGAGATGATATGGCTAAAGGGGAAATGGTGGCAGTGGCAACTACCAGTAAGGTAGGTAAGTATATAAATTTAAGGAAAGTACGGTTTTTGTTGTAATTTGTTTCCTTTTCAGTTATTTTGCAACTTGGTGGCAGCGACAATATAGTAATAAAATATTGGCACTTACAAATATCCATTTCCAGTGGAACTTTTCATCTGATTTCCATTCCTTTACTCTGTACATAGGAGAAGAATTAAGAAGAAAAGAAATCAGAAAGTAGTTTTCGTAAATATAGGGTTAAATGGTGGTTACAAGTTATATTGCTTTGCTTTTATGGTTGAAACAAATTATAGTTATGTTATGTATTTTAGAATTAAGGGCAGTTGCAAATCTTAGTACCTCAAATATATTTATATATGTTCAAGATAGTTTTGAGATGTCTTTTTGTTGTTACGAGAAATTATGGTATTGTCTTAAATTAGGGATAAAATGTGATCAGTTTTGTGCAAACAGCTGTTTTGAGACTATACAAAAGTTTGAAATAAATTTTATTCTGTAAAAATATCAGGCGGTGATTCCTGTGTGCATTATTAATGTAAACAGAAAGAATAAATAAAAGGTATTTAACAAGCATCTGTTCCATCAGGTTATATGCTATAGAAAAGCATCAATGGAGGAGCAGATCAAAGCTCTGCTGAAGAAGAAGAAATACAGAGAAGCCATCTCCTTGTCGGAAGGTCTCAAGTCAGATGGTGAAATCACCAAAAAAACCCTCTCTTTTGTGTATGCCCAAGTGGGATTCCTTTTGTTCTTTGACTTGCGGTTCGAGGAGGCTGTGGATCATTTTTTGTTATCAGAAGAGATGGATCCATCAGAAATTTTCCCCTTTATCACACAGGAAAACCGCTGGTTAAAATTGGTATTGTAACTTCTCTTCTTCTTGTTAATATAAACATTAGCTCTTCTTCTTTATTAGTAATTAATGTCTCTAGGTACCCCGAAACCGGTACTGGGCCTTGCATCCTCCACCGGCACCACTTGAAGAAGTGATTGATGCAACACTGGCAAGAATCCAAAACATGATTTTCCTCAAAAGAGCAGGGCTAGATGCAAATTTGGATGAGAGGTTCCTCTTTAACCTTCCAAGTCGAGCAGATTTGTTGGAATTGGCTATAAGAAATATTATCAGGTTCTTGTCATATGAGCCCTTTTATTGTTTTTTTTTTCTGCAATTAACCTGAGAGAATTAGCCTAATTTGTGTCAGTTTACCAACCTACCAATGTCTTGGGGAATTAAGCTCAATTTATCCTCATAATGTTTGACTTAATCAGTATTGTGCTAATAGGCCACAAGATATCCTAATTTAAGACTTGAATTTCGTCTTAAATCCACCAAATAACGGTTGCTTTTCTAAGTTGGATATCAGAAATATCTCCAGTATTCTATTGCTCGAGGTATATAATCTGTTTCTATTGTAACTGGTTACATCCAATGCAACTTCTAGTTAATCCTTCTTTTGTGCAACATACCCTCCACATTTTAGTCTGATTAACCTTCATTTTTCTGTTAAACGTGTATTAAGCCTTGGGTTACCCAATTTTAGGGTAAATATTGTAAAAACAGTAAATAGAAAAGCAAAGAAACGATCCATCATCCTTTGCTTGCATAAGCTCGGTTGTTTATTTCAGTTTCAAATATTTTCAAGCATGCATTAGATTTTGTTTGAAATTGTAAACTTGGCAATGCATGATTTCAACTTTTATCGTGTAGGAAGTGATTTCAAGTACGCATTAAATTTTCAAATATGCAATAAATTTTGTTCAACTTCTCTGTGTAGGTACCTAGTTGCCTTGAGAAACAAGGAGTTCTCTCCTGAAGTGAAGGATGGAGTTGATACTCTTCTCATGTACCTTTATCGTGCACTTGAGCTTGTACCTGAAATGGAAAACCTTGCCTCATCAGACAACAGCTGTGTTGTGGTATGTCTTTCTAATATATAATTACATCCTCTTGAACCATGGCATGTGAAATTTGACCTGACCTGAGATAAGTGAAAAATAAATATGTAGCATATTTTTCTAGATCCAGACCCAAGAGCCCTTGTAAACCAAAGCTGAACCCCTTGTGTCACAGAAAATATCTATTTTTAATAAATTCCTGTTTTGTGTATGCAATGCCCAACTTTGTTGTATCCCAACTCCCAAAACGTTACTTAGGTTAGTTAATATTAGTGACTTGGGGTAGAGCTTACATTGGTACCTTGCAGAAGTATTTTTGTAGCATAGTCCAAATCTGGAAAAAAAGTTCTTTATTTCACTTAAACTACAGGAGGAATTGGAGGTGCTTTTAAACAACTCTGGGCACTTAAGGACGCTTGCGTTTTTATACGGAAGCAAAGGGATGGACTCTAAATCTGTTGCCATCTGGCGTCACTTGGCTAGAAATTATGCAGCCAGTCTACGGAGAGAAACTGGTGATACATTAGAACGTGGCACTTCTAGTGAGAGAAAAGCGGCTGAAGAAGCTTCAAAGATACTTCAGCTGACATCAGATCAAGACCTTGTTCTAGAACACCTTAGTTGGGTTTGTTTCTTAGCATTGTTTAAAATGTCCATGTTTAAACTGGGTCTCAGATTAACTGCCCCTACCCAAAGGCCTGTTTTGTTGCTGGTCAAACCTACCAGAACTTAAGACCCAATTGACATTGAATGCTGAAATTAAACAAACACTGCCAACTTAGAAGGACATAAAAGGGCTATATATGGCCTTAACTGCACCAAAATGTGATCTAATATTCTTATTTTACTGCAAGGCTCTTTGCTGAAGACTGTTTGTCCTTTTGCTTTGTAGATTTCGGATATCAATGAAAATCTTGCTGTAACAATTCTAATATCTGAGAAGAGAACTGATCAGATTTCGCCAGGTAAATTGTTTTGCCAAAGTAATAACTCTTGGTTCAAAGTAGCAAATACAGATATGTAAAGGAAGAGTCCTTATGGCGACAAATATATATAAGCCCTACTTCAGTGATAGAAATCAAAAGCGAAAACTAACTGAAATAATTGGTAGAGCTGATTGCAACGGTATTAAATCTAAGACAGTTAACCTTGTTGCTAACTAGTATTCCTTGCTCAGAGAATGTACTGGCAGCGATTGACGTGAGGAAGGTTGCAATTCGCCAAAGGTATTGTCCTTTACTTCCATCAATTAATTGTTCAGAAAATTCCATTGAACTTTATTCTGATTCCAAATATTTTTTCATATAAGGTTCCTAATTTTTTTTTTTTTTTTAATTGGAGTGGTAGGAACAGACATCAACTCAATGAACACAAAGTCACAAACTTAATCAGAAAGAACTCAGGCCAAAGAACCTGTTTCTACCCAAAAGTATTACTCTAAAGACAATACCAAATTTTTTGTACCCTAGATGCTTGGATGTTTGTTGGAACAAGTACTTGATCTGTAATTAACTTAACAAAGTTGAATAGAGCTGCAATTTAACGAGCTTTGGTTTGATCAACCCATTTTTCTGCAAGGAAACCTCAGTGTAATCAAATATGTTTTATAATTATTCTGAAGTGCGTAACTAATTGCTGGACAAGCCTAGTCAATGCAAACAGAGCGCAAAAGATGGAAAAGAGATTTTTTTTTCTATTTTTGGTACTAAACCTGAGTTCCAAGGCAACATCATTAAGCTAATGAGCTTTTATAATAGGTTTAAAAGTTAATAACTAAAGGAGGTATTTATTCAACAATTTGTTGTAAAAACTAAGGATACTTTATTTCATTATCAGGTGTATTTAGTCATTTTTCATCAGATGATATGGTTAATTAGTGGATATATTGACAGTTCATTGTAAAAAGAACTTTTGGTTTAGCCCTGAACTAAAATTGGAACCTCTCATGACAGGTACTTGCAATGGTTGATCGAGGATCAAGAGTGTGATGACCCACGATACCATACTCTCTATGCCCTCTCTCTTGCCAAGTCAGCACTAGAACAAGTTGCGACAGGCTCTGACAGTACAGACAGGGCTGAGAGAAGCAATGGAAGCATGTCAGAAGATTGTAATGATGAGGTTGGAAATGGGTACAGGCTTTCAGTACGAGAGAGGCTTCAATTATTTTTACAGGCTTCTGACTTGTATGATCCTGAGGAGCTGCTTGATGTAGTAAATGATTCTGAGTTATGGCTTGAAAAGGTTCATATTAACTTATTCTGAATACATGCTACTTTTTCTGTCTCAATTGCAATAAGTTATGTAGTTAGGTGGAAGTTAGCCTAATTGTACCTCAATTATTTCAATATTAATACTTGTTAATCTGTTGGCTGGTATATGGAGTAACTTGTATTTTGGATTTTTTTTGTAGAGTTTCGTTATTATTAAAGTTTGTGGTTCAGTATGTCTAGTTGTATTTCTTTATTATGTTAGTATAAAAACTCTTAAATAAAAATATGTAACATCTTTATTGCATGTAGAAATATCTAGTCTGCTCAATATCTAATGCGAAAAAGGAAAGTTTATAATCTTAATAAGTTCCCATATATAAAAATCTAGGGTGGATGCTTGGTATTAAACTATTTTTTTTATCATTTTGACATGAAACTGATGTGTCAGGTAATATTTTGGTTTTAGTCCCTGATCCATAGTTCCAAAATCATTTTTTCTTGCTCAGGCAATATTGTACAGGAAGATGGGACAAGAGAACATTGTTCTTCAGATTCTGGCATTGTAAGAGTAGTAAAGCTTTCTCTTTCTCCCAAACCTGTTTCCTTCTTAGTTCAACATTTCTCACTCTTTTTTTTTTTCTTTTTCTTTTTTCATTTGGAAGAAAACTGGAAGACAGTGAAGCAGCTGAACAATACTGTGCTGAAATTGGACGAAATGATGCCTATATTCAGTAAGTCTTTGTTTTGAATCCGTTTCTTATCACCTGTTTTGGATTTAATAGCATCTAAAAAATGGAACGGAAGTTCCCATAATTTTTTTGGCAAACCTTCCCTTCAGTCAGTCACAACTAACCCCTAAGGTAATTTATAAAGATTAGATATTTTAATCAGTATCTGATTTAATACTGGTAACACCTAATTATTATTGTATTGGCAGAAACTCAACCAAGACTTGTTCGGTGGTTACAATTACCTCTAACCGTGTCTCCTTAGTTTATAGTGCACTCAAATTCATCTTTTCTGAAAAGTAGTTCTTTTCCTCTACATTTTCTTCTTTCTGTTTGTTAGGTTATTAGATTTGTATTTGGACCCTCAAAATGGAAAAGAACCAATGTTCTCAGCTGCCGTGCGTCTTTTACATAATCATGGCGAGTCTCTAGATCCATTGCAAGTTTTAGAGGTATCTTTCTTTTCATTTTGTTTTATTGTATTGTATTATTTTGTATTACCCAAATGCATAGATGTGCAACAAACTGGTCAAGACTATTACTGGCAAGAATGACCTAGCAAAGAAAAAAAGGGTCATAGCTGGTAAAGAACAATGTCATCAAGGCATTCAATTTCATATGTTTTCAACCCACCTTATCATTAAGATTCTTTTTCTCATCTTCTCATTTTTTTATTAGTTCTATCGGTCTTTTCCTTTCTTCTATTGTAGAGACTGTCACCAGAGATGCCACTTCAGCTTGCCACGGATACAATTTTGAGAATGCTGAGAGCTAGGGTGCATCACCATCGCCAAGGCCAGGTAAGAATCCTATTTATTGCTCCTCTTATTTCTTGCAAGAGAGGTTGGCATGGAGAAGTTCTTCACTGTAAATGAAGAGGTAGATGTACTTAGCATTTGGCATAACAACATGGGACTATCATATACAGCGGTGACCTTAGCACTTCTCTTTTGGCTTACAATATTTATTGCAGGATTTTGGTTAAATTGAAGTCTAGTAAGGTTATGTTGAGAACAGCCCAATTTTGTGTCACTGAATGTTAATATAAGTTCGATTTTTTACTTTTTGTGTATATGGTTAGATTGTCCATAGCATGTCAAGGGCGATAAACCTGGATGCCAAGCTGACAAGAATGGAGGAGAGGTCTCGGCATGTGCAATTAAATGATGAGAGTATGTGCAGTTCATGTTATGCCCGACTTGGCACCAAGCTGTTTGTGATGTATCCTGACAATTCAGTTGTCTGTTACAGGGTAATATGCTAAATCAACTTAATAGTTTATTGAAGTACTATTTTGAGCCTTCAAAGATGATCAGATAGAATGGAAAAGATGAAGTTCTAGGGAAAGAAATTCTGGGACAAATGTGTTGTGGGGCCATTACGGTGGAGATGCTCCATCCTCCTCAATCCAACCAGGAAAAAAAGAAAGAAAAAACAATAAAACAATAAAAACTGAGTTAATAATAGGACAATGTGATTACTGGTATCCCTTGCTTCTCTATTTTCTATATTAATCATGTATGCTAATTTTCTTGTTATTTACTCCTTTGGAGCAGTGTTACAGGAACCAAGGTGAATCAACATCCACAAAAGGCCGCAATTTCAAAAAAGACATCAGTTTCAGACCAGGCTGGCTTGTAACAAGATAGAACTTAATTTTTCAGGTGCTTTATATATAATTTTGGATTTTTTTAAGGCCAATGGCGGGTATCCTTTGAGCCCATCCTTAGACATCTTTTAGCTCCTTTTCATGGTAGGAAATTTTGTCGGTAGTTGTGCATTCTCAGAAAATTTCTTGTATACTTAATAATATTTATAGGTGTTTATAAGATTGGTTTTTGTCCTGTTTATACCATATTTTTTCTCGAAACCATTGAACGTCCAGAAATATTAGAATGGAAAGAACTGTTAGATTTGTGGGTAGAGAATTGAGATCTTTGTACATAATTGAAATTATAATTCCAGCTAAGCGATTTTAATTTGGACCTGCCTTAGATGCACCAAGGGGTCTTTGAGATTCGTGCTATATTAAATAAACGACCGGGTCTTATTCTAGCAGGTCAGGTTCATTGAAACTGTCCATAAGATAAAAAGTTCTTTCATCGATTGGGGAAAAAAATATTGCTTATTTATTATTTTTTCATTAGTATTGCCCTTTGGAATTGGCCGTTGTTCCAAAGTTCACTACTTGAGTATAGGGGTGTTCAACTAGTCGGTTCGGTTCAAACTATTGTAAAATGATCAAATTAATTTTTTTTTTTTTCAGTTTTTAAAATTAGAACCGAACTGAATCGTTAAACCTATCAACCGATTAAAAATCGAACAGAATAAATCAAAGTAAATTTATTGGTACTATTATTAACGAAAATAATACATTGTCATACATTCATGAATTTCATGGATTTCAAAATTTTGACCGCTTGACGTTGTAGCAAATAAACTCGAAACTTTCAAAATTTTATATGTACATGCATCACTTATGAAGTACATGGATTTTAACGGTTTGGATTCAGCATTTGACATCGATTTAATATACTTTTGGAGTTGTGCTCACCAAACTTCTTTGGTGAGCACATCACACCCTAGCTTTACTCTATATATATATATGAGAAGGGTTTAAATGCCTCTATTTTTTGTACCTCCACCATGTCTCTATTTTTTAAAGCTTTAATAACTCAAAATTTAAAATTTAAAAGTCAAAATAAAACTGTTAGATATGATCTATGTTATTTTCTCTATGTGCTCATAAAAAATTATCACATTTCAATTTTATTTTTATGTGAATCAATAAGTTCAAAAATCAACGTCTAAAAACCATCCACATTAATGTATTTTTTACAAGCTCTTGATGACAATCAAAATAAAATTGAAATGTCATAATTTTTACACGTGCATAAATAAAATGACGTAGATCACATCCAACGGTTTTATTTTGACTTTTAAGTTTTAAATTTTGAATTGTTAAAGTTTTTAACAATGGAGGCACAGTGGAGACATTTGAACCCTCTTCTACATATAGAGAGTAGAACTAGAGTGTTCTTAAGTTCACCAAGTTTCTTGGTGAACTCAAGTCTAAAACCCATTAAATTGGCTTCAAATGACAAATCTGAACCATTGAGATCTGCCTTCCTTACGAGTGACACGTCTACATATGAAAGTTTTAAACGTTTGAGTTAATTTATTATAAAGTTTAGCAGTCAAAAACGTTCAAAAAATGAATGCATCAAAATTAATTTATAAACTTTTAACTTTGACCACTTAACTTTATACTAAATTAATTTGAATATTTAAAATTTTCACATAAAGACGCATCACTCATAAGATAAGCGGGTCTCAACGGTTCAGATTTATAATTTAAAGTCAATTTAATGAATTTTAGACTTGAGTTCACCAAGAGGTTTGATGAACTTAAAAACACCCTAGTTCTACTCATATATACGTGTGTGCATGTGCGTGCATGCGTGTCTTTATTTTCATGACAAATTTAAATAACTCCAGACCCATTGCTCCAATTATTCTTGAAATTTAAAAATAAATAGAGAAATTTACGAATATGTTCAAGAAAACAAAAACATTGCTCCAATTAGTAATTAATATACCATAACACTCAAATGAATTAAAATAACACCAACATAAAAACACTAATAAACTTAGTATTCCAACACCATCTCATCACACCATGCCATTTGCAAGTTATTGAGACAGCCACCCGTTAGTAAAGGTGCATCCAATTTGCAAATGATGATGGACATAAGCAGAGCAGTTCATTGAGGGCATTTTTTTTTGAAACTCTCAATAATGATTGTCAAGTATAATTTTTATTAATTAAAACATAAAAATAAATTCATTACTCTATATTCAAACAAACATTTTTATTTTTACCTGTTTTCTAAAATATTTTATTAAAAATAACTAAATTTTAGGATTTTTTTTAAAAACCCAAGTCGCAAGATTTTTCTGCGATTTTTTTTTGCTTTTTTTATAAGCCCAACCCAAGTCACACGATTTTCATGCGACTTGAGTTTTATTTATTTTTTTATAAACTCATTTTTTTTAAATATATGTATATATAATATAATATATGTAATATATATGTGTGTGTAAAAAAGCAAGTCGGCAAAAAATGAGTTTAACAAAAAAATCAATCTCCTACTTCGTTTACTGTGTCACAAATAGACAAAAAAACCCAATTTTTTTGAATCACAGATATTATATAGAGATATACATATACATATACATATACATATACATATACATATACATATACATATACATATACATATACTATACATATATTATAAAAAAAAGAGTTTAATAAAGAAAAAAAAGCTAATCTTTGACTTGAGTATTTTTAAAAATAACCCTAAAATCTGGTTATTTTTAATAAAACATTTTAGAAAATGAGTAAAAATAAAAATGTCAGACATTCAGAACATCATCCACATCAAACTACATTAAAATCTAAAAACATACACATTTAAACATTAACATTTAACAACACAAACAAGTAAAATAACTAAATAAACAAACCCTTTCCTTTGGTACTAGACACCGACAACCATCAACATCAGCTAGCCAGTGACCGGAGGGCATTATTTCTAAATCGAAAAAACTAATCTAATGTTTTCTAAAATATAACAAATAAAACTAATTAGCCAACACTACTAAGTTTCAGTTCAAAATCAAACTTATTTGTCTCTATCAGCTTAGAAGAGTCTTTATATCCTCAGTAAACATGCTGAATGGATTAGCACCATCTTCAAAAGATTGCTATTGAAAAATGAAAAAAATTTTATCATCAATAATGAACTAATTTAAGCAATTAGTATATGTATTAGATTAGAGTAAATTTAATTTGTGTTTTTTTAGTTTTGTAATTTAATGATTTATAATATATTTTTTATTTCTAAGACGAAAATTATGACACTTGTTCTTGAAATCTTTTGAATAAAAAATATTTGAATATAGATACCAACCTGCCTAAAAATTAAAATAGAGGAAAGTGTTGAGTTGTGGAGAAACGAGGGGTCCAAGTAGAAGTAGAAGTAGAAGTGGTAGTGGCATTTTTCCTTAACTGCTCCCAAGGATTGACTTGAAAGCTCCCAAAAGCAATATTTGGAGATTTCATTGGATTGTTTATTCCTTGTACGGCTTTATCATTGAACACCGAAGTTTGACTAACGAATAAGAATACAATTAATTAATATAGTTTAGATTAAGAAAAATTTGTATTAGTAGTAAAACTTAATTGTACCAAAAGGAGAGATTCTTGAAATTTAAAAACATACATTTGATATTTTGGCACTTCATTGGAATTCATGAATTGCATCACCACTTCCTCCTTCATATCAAGATTTTTTTCAACTGGTGGTTGCATTAGGATTTTTCCTTTGTTTGCCATTGCCTTTGCCTTTGTCTTTTGAATGAATTGAGATTGATCTTGTTGCACTATTGAAGAAGTTCCTTCTTTGTGTAACTGCATTTGTACTAGCCCTTGGGTTGTTTGCAACAGTTTGTTGTGTTCATCAGAAAGCATCTAATCACATATATATTATTTTTAGTAAAAGTCATTACACTTCTGGTGAGGAAAGAATTAATTAATGTTTATATATTGTGTATTTCTCTTTTATTTTGCCCAAAATCATGTAGCTAGGTTAATAGTCTCGCATAATCCCGATCAATATTAATATTCTTTTGTATGCTCTTTAATTAAGGAGGTATATATGTCATAATAGCAACATAATTTGTATTGAAATAATTCATTATCATTTAGAAATTAAATGCATTCAAATACAAATAACATACTGATGGCAGAGGTATCGATGCATCCAATGTTGATGAATTTATGACCAAAAGCTCCTGTCATGCATACAAGAACAATGTCATTACATTAGCTAATTTTCTTATAGTTTTGTTAGATTGTTTTGATAGAATGTCAAAACAGTTATTAATTTTAAATCTATTGGTTATTCAAAACACAGTGGAGCACAAAATATTGGTCTGACAATATATTTTGGTGACGCTGCACAATATATTGTATGAAAGACAAGATTATTTGTACTAGTATAGATTCTCAATTTAAGCCTAACAAATATATAATATCAACCCAAATTGTGGAAACATGAAAAAAATAAGAAGAATAAAATAATTAAATATGTCTAACACTTTTAAGGTTTGTGGAATAACTTTCAGTCCAATATGCATGCATGTTCAAAACATAATAAATATTATATATAGTGGCGAGAGTTAAGAATTCTGCAATGAAATATCAAGCTTGTCCGGTTTAAATAAAATAACAAAACAACAATAATTCATTATTTACCTTCCTCTCATAAATCCGGCTGAGGACTTTCATCAACCTCGTCTCACGTTCCTCAAGCTCTTGGTAGGTGTGATGCACTTTGTGTAAGTCGCCAAATAAGAACCTTATAGAAAATGATTTTAATAATTTGATATGGTATTTTTACTTTTAAATTTTTATAACTCAAAACAATACCTCTAACTAAGAACTATTTATTGAGAAAATTCAATGGTCAATGCTAGGGATGCATCTAATTTTTTAAATTTATGATGCAACATGAAAAGAGTATATTTTAACTAAAGATCAATGTTCATTAAAACATTGCTTAATAACTTTTGAGATTACGTCTTTTTAAAATGAAGAATTAGTATCCTCTTGAAATTTTATAATTTTTATTTTATTTTTTAAGATAGATACAAAGTCACTGTTTTTGAACCTTTCATTATAAACAATGATTTTCTACCCATCTTAAAAATTAGTAAAAAAATTCCAAAAATTATAAAACTTCATCTCCAAATATATTTTAGTATGGACATCATGTTGAGAGATTTGGATCGATGATATGGTTTTTAAAAATGAAGATATTGTTGGATGTATGCAATCTTCTATTACTTTGTTTGACTGAATTTGCAAAACATACATTACTTGAATTTAACCTTTCAAATGATTTAATGAGCTTGCAAGTTCACTTAATTCCATGATTTATAATGAATAATCCAAAATAAGTTTAGAGCTTTAATTTCAAGATTTACAATGAAGAACCAAGGTTCATGAAGTGCTTAATTTCAAAGATTCTACACATGAATCGGATAAGTTAATAAGATCTTTACGAAGCTATAAATTTGTGTAATAAATAGTTAAGTAAATATATTTGAGCCTTGTTAATTTTTAGAGCATTCATATTGAACGGAACAAATATGAAACCAATTTTAATAACAAGTCAACATGTTTCAGTTTAACTCCATCCAATATGAATGCGATATGTAAAGGAACGCTGTTGCGAGTGTAATGAGAACATTGTGTATTGACTATTCTGCATGAGCATAGACGTACGAAATGATTAAATACAATTTGAATTAAAATATAGAAACTCTAAGTTGCAATGTCCGTACAATCCATCCAATGAGATAAAAACCTTCTCGTTGGAATAAGATTTAGCAAATTTGAAGTTTCCCACTATATAAATATTTATCATCACTTCATATTTGCTAAGCTAACCGTCTCTCACATTTCAAAAATGTATTATAACTTCAATATCCTCTCAACATAATCAAATCTACTCGACTTATATTTTAGGAGATAGTTTAGTGTCTATGATTTAGTTCTAGAATCTTACTAACCTAGCTAGTGTTGTCTGTTTGTAGGGTGAGATCAAAGGAGTACACTAACTCGAGCGTTTGTGCTCAATACACTTAAAACTGTGTGACGATCCTCTATGTAGGACTCGCCAACTTCGGCTTTTAGGCCCAACTTGTACACGAAGTTGGTCATGACAGCCCACATGATTTGGGATCATGTGTTACTAGCTCTATCCTTTATTCCTAAATAATAGGAAAGGGGCGTCGACGAGGTGGCTCTACTCTGAAGATGCAGGAATTTTACGCCGAACTCCGTTATTAACCTGAGTGTCAAATATCTCTAACTCTATCTATTTACTTTATTTGTACACGACTATTTGACTTAATAGTTTAGAGGGTTGACCGAAAAATGTCTAAAGAATATATGAAACTCTAATTAACCACCCTCTAAGTACCATTATGGACTACATATATAACATATGAGGTATGAAAGACATGGGTATTGGAAAACCCAATCCCCCCCCCCCCCCCCCCTCTCTCTCTCTCTCTGTATATATATATATATATATATATATATATAGCTAGCTATGTTTCTTAACTGATGTAAGTTTAAAACATTTACAATAAATACTTCGTTATGTAATAAGGATGTTTAGATGGCTAAGAGAATCAATGTCCTTCATAAGCTATATATTGAGCACGAGAGAAAGGTCCATTGTGGTGAAAATTATTTCGATTTTCATAATGAATGAATGTGAATTTTATAGCCCTCATTAACGAATTGTGAAAATAATTTTCAACACATTCTTTTGGAATGCCAAAATTTGAATTTTAAATCATTAAATCTAGTATTGTAAATTTTAATACAAGTGAACTTGATTATTACATACTAATTAAGTAGCAACTAACCTTTTAGTTTCATTCAATTCTTCTAGTCTGGCTTTAGATTGCATCAGCTCTTGATTAATAGCCTGCAAATAATAGTTTCATGTCATAAAGAATAAAAATTAGTTGGGTATATGTATGTACCTAGTTGCCTCTGTACCAAATATTAGTTGGTTATCTTCTTTGTAGGTTCTTGTTGTCTTTTCTTTTTCAATTTGTGGTGGTTATATTTCTGGTCTATAGAACTCTACGGTGTAACTGTAATATGTGATTGTGGTATGAAAAGAGAATAGAACAAAGATCCAATTCAATCATTGGATCATTTTATGCTACATAATACAAAAAATAGTATTTTGATATAAACATTTGCAATATAACAAGTACCTTAATTGTCGGCGAATCCTTGCTGATTTCAGACAAATTGGATGTTGAACTTGCTTGATTATTACTGAATTTTCAACAAAATATTACTTTTATTTAAAAATGAAAATAAATAATTAAATACATCATATATGATATAAAAGTTACAATAATTCGATCGAACAAGCAAAAAATGGTTGAAAAAACAAACTTACGAAGTCCATTGAACAATTTAGCAAAACGATGTTCAGAACAATCGTTAATTACTAACATTAACATTTTGCATTGTAAGTAGTTGATTAATTAATTTGGTAAATAATTACTAACTTGACTTTACCCATATCTTTTTTCAACTATCTATTATGCGCTGATTTTTTTTATTTAATTATATATGGCTTATGAGATATAAGAACTAACATCATGACATTTGTTTTTGTTATCATACTTATTTATTAATTTTGTAGAGTATTTAATGGCTTTGGTGATGTTTCTGTTAGGGATGCAGAATTTTTCAAAATGCATACCTGCTGGATGCTTGTCGACGAACAATGTCTTCTGCAGTTTTTAGATTTTCAAGTACTGTTATCCAATTCTGCATTGAATAAATTGAAAAATCTTTTATGAAAGAAAAAAAAAGTATATTTATATGCGAAATTAAAAGCATTTTAATATTATATATCATGAAAGTAATTGGTGCCTTTTCAATTATTTATCTATAATGTAAAATTAAGTAGCTAGCACTTAAAACATAATGCATGTTTTAAGAAATATTTCCTCGTAGCCTTACAAACTTTGTTCATATGATAACACATGAGTATCAAGATATGTAGAAATTATAAATTGAAATATCTTTTATAAGAAAAATGCATTCAAATACTAGCTACTTAATTTCATATAATATTTTTTTTCATTATGTTTTAATTAAATTTAAATCAAGATTTATGAAATACAAAATAAACAAATCTGACCTCTTTGTTTGGGATGACCACATTACGAGTTGCATCTCTGAATATCATCCAAAACGCACAAAAAACAAAAGAACAAACCAAACAAATATAATATTAATAATAAAATATAATAATTTTTTTAGAAAACAATAAAATTATAATGTAAAAGTTAGTTAACATTGTACTTTTTTTCCTTTTCCTTTCCCTTTTCCTTTTCCTTGTCTTGATCAGCAGATGTATTTTCTTGATCTGGGAGGCTAAGAAATCTGATCAGTACATCCTCAATCCTAGCATATATAATAAAAAAAAAAAAAAAAAAATTCTCTTGAGAGACTGCTTAAACCTCAGAAACTTTATTATTGTAACTAATGCAACATAATATATTAATATTGGAAAGAAACATATATGCTTGAGATACTAGATTTCTAATAAGCCCCTAGCAAGTATCAAAGAAAAACAGAGTATAAACACTTGAATATATCTGCAAATGCCATCATAAGTATAAACACTTAAATATATCTGCAATATACCTTGATAAAAACAATTCAGTTAGATCTTTGTGCTTAATATTGCACAACGCATGTGAACATGATGGATCATGCATGTTTTCAAGAAATAATAAATAATTAGTACCTACGGCAACCCGAGAAGTGGCTTAGCTTGCCAGAAGGAGAAAACATGATCAGTGCAACTTCAATATCACATAAAACTGAAAGCTCGTACGCCTTCTTGATGAGTCCGCTGCGGCGTTTCGAAAAGGTGACCTGACGTGTGGTTGTATTCTCTATCTTCTTTATGGGAACCTTAACTCTCCCCATTTCTCTCTTGGAGTGGTGGAATGGGTTTAGGCAAGCACTAGAAAAGAAAGAGAAATATATATATGACGCTAAAGGGAAAGGTAAGATAACAAAGGGAGAGAGAGAGAGAGAGAGCAGCTATGGTTGCTTTATATATATGTGGATTGAGAGGGGAATGAGAGGAGACTAGGGTTTCTCGCTGCCGAGGGTCCACAGGTAACTTTGGGTCGGATCAGACTTAACGACAAGGGTTTAATTGGCGTCTATCCAATAGTAAGTACGTAGTTCTATATTTAGAAAAGTTATAAAGATTGATAGTCATATCGGGTCGGATTGAGTCATGTAATCATGTTTAAATAGGTCAAAACGGATCTTCTCAGGTCAAAAACTATTTTATTGTACGTAGTAGCTGCTGGAAACTGTCACTTCTCTCGAGGGCAGGGAATTGGGTTCCTTTGGTGCAATCATTTGTGTAGCAATCTGTGTGAAATGGGAGACGTTATAAATTTGAACTTTAAGTTAGGTCTTAAGATTTCACTGAAAAAAAATATATATATATAAAGATACGGTATATATGTACACATTATGGTATATAGGTGAGCGTAGAGTTTTTCTTGTGTCTAATTATGAAATCGACATGACGAAGGAATTGTGTAATTTACTCGTTAATGAAATATGTTAGTTGCACACTTATGTGTATATATATAGTGCATTTTCATATTATAATGAAGTTTCTGAAATATATAATAATTTTTAATTATACGAGTATTTTTATCTCATTAATAAACTCACAATTGAAGTCGATATCATTCTGCATTAAAAATATTTTATATTATTGGACTTTTTTTTATTAATAATGCAATATACTTTTAGTTCATATTTAGATTCAGCCAATAAAAAGGTAACCTTTTTATGTGAAATGTCATGTGTGGCGTGCGGTGCTTTATTCGCTACACAGAAGATAACACAGATTGTGTAGGCTTGTAGATGATCAGCTCCAAGAATTTAAACTAGCTAGTCTATTTATTGCATGCATTCCTAATTTTTCTCTGGTTTTATCTCCAAATAGTACTTGACAGATAATAATATATGCTACTCTATCTTTACTTAGCATCTATCTTAGACGCGAAATTTGTGGAGTTATTTCGAGCAAATAAAAAAAAAATTGTTCTTCTTAATTATAAAGATCAGTTTATGTATGCTTTGGAGCCTAGCTATATTTTTTTGTGTATAACTTGGTACTTGGAAAATAATGCAATGAATGAGAAAGCGAGGTAAGGTAAAAGTGAAAAGGAAGCCAAATATTATTCAAATTCGATAAGTTGTCCAGATCTTCTTAAAAAAAAACGCCTTAAATTTAGGTATGCTTATTTTAGTTTCACAAATTACTTTAGTAGTATTTTCAAGCTTCGTAGCTAGGAATGTACTCTAGTTGAATGAAATTATATATAAATACCCACTTTAGAAAATTAATTATCTTCAAAACTAATAATATGCATATTATGGTCTATACTAAGGAAACATATATATATTCTTAGGTAGTTTCAATAATTATACCTTAAAATGGATATCAGTTCCATGAATGTCGTCATGTTATTAACAAGTGATCGATATTCAGACCACTAGATTGATTTGTGTCCCTAACGGGTTTGGTACTAATCACTATTGAAAACACTTCACATCGCTTATGTAAATAAGATGAAATCATTCATCGTCCCCTTTGACTCTTGTTAAATGTTAATCATTGCTGGTTAATTACGGGATGCCAATAAGAGGATATAAATATATATTCACGCGAGAAACAGAATATATGTACTTGTACAGTATATGTTACCCAGGTCAGGGCATGAAATAGAACTCCTGTATATCTTTCTTCTTTCTCAACAAATTAAGCATTGTACAGTACATGTTATCCAGGTCAGGGCATGAAATTTTCTTTAAACAATTGAATAAATTAAAGCATGCATGTTCTAATGTTCTAATCATTGGACACATTCAAGGTTTTCCCATTTGCTAGGTCTATGCATTGAGATTCATTTCATAATAATACCAAATGCAATCTTTCTTTCAAAAACACAACGGTAAATTTGGTGAGTCGAGTTTACTGAAACAAACATATACAGAATGATAAACCACCACAAGTTTCTCATTATCTCATACATTTCGATTTCAGGAAGTTTTCAGACAGCAAACCAATTTCAGGAAGAGCAAAATTTTGATTTTTGATTATCATCAACTAGAAAGAACAAGATGAATGTCAAAACTTGTATACACCTGTTTTATCATTATAAGCACTGGAATAAATTAATCGATCGACCATTATCTCTGTCAACTTGAAAGTTGAAACAGAATACTTATTGACGTAAATTGATATCCAGTAAATTAGCCAAGACAATTGAGTTTGTTCATTGCTCTCGATAATGAGGCGTAATCTATGGAGTTGTGTATGTTAGTGTCAATGGTGTTAAACCTATGCCTATTCATATCCAATGCTTTCTCATTCTTGATAACACCAGTTGCACCTCCATACGGTGGTTGCATCGGCTGTTTTCCTTTGTTTGTCAGTTGTAGAGCTTCCAATTTTTGCTCCAGAGGGAAAGAAGCTTCTTCCCTGTACTGCTGCATGTAATACCATTTTAGTATAATAGTATGCATCAGCATATCTCCTTTGATAAAAAAAGTCTCACATAAATCTTTGTTATTATAAACTCAGTTCCACAAGGCATTTGTGAGCTCATTTATATTTCTGTGTAATGGAAATCTGTCTTTTAAAGAACAAATTCAATCTGCTAGCTTATTGTATAACATGATATTGCATTAATATTATTGTAGAATTAATGTTATAAGATATGTCAATATCACCTATACAAGATTAAGAGGTTTAAAGATCAATTAACATAATTTATTTCAATTAAACTGGAGATGTTGGCCTTCTATCTTATGTCAAACAATATAATTTTACACCCAAGTATTGCTTATGATGCGGAACAAGATCACCGATTTGAATTCTATCTTCTGGATTAATTAATAAATTGTTTTTCTGAACTTATATTTTTTTTCACCATTTCACATGAAAAGTAAATATTTTATGTTTATCTATCTGACAAGAAATAACAGATACCTCTGTGATAGGCAAAGAAGAGTCAGTTGATGTTGCTGACTTGCTCAACAAATAATTCTGCACAGATAAATAATGCTAGTTTATTAACTTGCCTCCGTGATCAGTAATGTCAAAGTACGTGACCATTAATTAAAAACCATCTCTAGAAGAGCCCTTAGAATATGAAATATATAGGTGCATTATTGTACTGTGGAGGTAATAATTAAGACTCATTTTATTAATGTAGAATCCAATGATTTAAATAGCAGGAATAACTTTTTTAATTAGTCTCAAACGCCTTACCTAGCTAGCTATATATGTGCGATAACTATGTCAAACAAATGTATCTTTATTACAGCTATCACGAATAACTTGTAGTTTTAATAGAAGATAGCTTTGCTACAAAATAATTTTGCTCAATTTCAGTCCATGTTAAGTATTTATTTTTTTAAATATAACAAACCCAGCAGAAATTTTTTTTTTTAATCAAAATAGGTCAATGGACAAGGTAGATTACTGGTATGTATAAAGTCTGGTTTTAAGACAAAAACTAATCCAAATCCAAGCATCCATCTTATTTTGTGCTCTCTTCTAAAATTGTTAAGCTGTCAATTCCTCATTGTGGTTATTAAATTTAGCATTTACCCGTTCTGTCTTCCAAATGCTCTCAATCAAAACTACTCCATGACACTTGCAGATTGTGCTGGTTCATATTAAATTCTGCCTTTTGCAAGGGAATAAAAACAAACCTAGCTATTCCAGTATGTTTCTTTTTTTTTAATTATTATATGTTAGTTCTATGATATTTATGCGATATTAAAAATCAATCATCACTATGTAGGATAGCTTAGCAATCATCACTATGCAGGAGCAATAATCACCATTTAAATTTTTTTGTAGAACCTTGAGTAAGACCTAGAATGAATACACAAATAAATTTAAACCAGCTACATTATCCCATATATATTGGTAAAACTTCTAGAGAGATGAATTTTTAGAACTTGACAAACATGGTTTCACAAATCAAGACTGCTGAAAAAAGATATCATATATATCTTAACTGTACGTAGTAGCACTATTAATGAATAATGTACCTTTCTCTTCCTAACTTGATCGAGGAAATTAAAGAGTTTTCTATCAAGCTCTTTAAGCTCCAATGGAGAGTGGATTGGCTCTCTTAGGTCACTGACAAACCTATCATAACAGGTTGACAAAATTTGTATGGCTTTACTTTCCAAACATGATGCATATTTTTTGCAAATGAAAAGTCAATGTTAAGGATGCATCTGAACTTATAAACATTATGCCACCGCAAGCAGGGAGAAATTTCAACTACTCACCAAGCTATTTAGTAAAAATGTAGGATTCCTTCCTAGAAATACAGAAAAAAAAAATTTAGTTTAAGGTTAATTCTGGCTTTTAGTTAAATACGTTTGTTCTGCATATATTTCTTGTTGAGTAAAAATAGGGATCTATGTCCCTATTTGCTTTATTCCCTAAGGCAGGTCCAAAACATTTCAGGTCTGAAATAAAACCTGCTTCTAAAATATGAAAACAACTGTTCAAGACGTTTTAGCTAAAGAAACAATAAAAAGTAAAAACGAAAACAAAGAAAACAAAAAAGTACCAGAAAACTTCAATGCCAGCGAAAACCAGTAAAAAACCAGAAAAGAAGGAAAAAGAAACAAAGAAAACTGAAAAAAAACGGAAAAACCAGTAAAATTCAGCAGGAAAACCAGTATACCAGTAACTACAATCCGATTTTGAGGACTAAGCAGCGACCCAGAAAACACAGAAATATAATTATAATTGGGATATTGATTAGCTGTGAGATTAAATATTATGTTAGTGATATTTCACAGTGCAAGGGGTAATTGCCAACTTTGAGAAAAATAAACGTTTCTGTCAGATTGCAACTAACCTTTGAATATTCTTCAAGGAATTCAGTCGTTTCTGAAGTTCAATCACCTCTTCCTGAATATCCTACAAATTACATAAAGCAACCTTGATTAACAGCAACTAACCTTTAATACAAATAACCCCTTGATGAATATCCTGCATGCATTAGATTGCATTTTTATTAAATTGAACAATTTGGCAATGAATACCCAGTGATTACAGAATTATTTTGCTGTCTATCCCGAACTATAATGAATAGCAATAATATCCCCAATTTTGGAGAACTCACGAAACTATGCCTAAATTCCGAACATGTGCACATTGGAGTAATGACTTAAACACATGCATAGTTCATAGCTTAACACTAAGATGTTCTGTCTTTTTCTTTTTGCTTTTTTTATATATTTTATATCATCTCATGAATACATGTATATTTCAGGCAACATTTTAATTTGAAACCCATGCGATCAAATTTCAACCATATTTTTTTAATTGTTTTGAAAAGTAATAAGGATATTGTTCCTATTTTTGTAAAATCCAGTTTAGACAGAAAAAAGTTCCTGTTTAAAAGGGGAATACATGGCATATCATTCAATTAATCAACCAAGCAAGCACCAAAATGCTAAGCGGAAAACAGGAAGGGATCTAATGGGGTGGTACATGATTATAACCTTTGTTAGCGCGCAAAGAAAATAGTAGCAGCACAACATGTACCAAGGTACTTTACCTCAGAATCCCAACAACTTTTCGGCAAATCGGAAGTCAAACTTCCATGCAGTCTATAACATTTAAAGAGAAAAAATATATAAGGCAAACATTCAATATTGATTTGATGTTAATGTATAAAAAAAGTACAGAATTACAATTAAAAAAAACTGAATATGTGACAAAAAAATATTGCTAAAAAATTTAAAATCTTTTTTTTTTTGAGAAGCACTGGGCAGAGGCTGCCAGGGTTATATTTGCATAAAAGTAAATTACAAGGTTCACTTCCAGAGGGGTCCAGTGTGACGGCCAGATCAAATATTACAACAAGATCTGGATAGCACTGACCCCAAAACCAAAAACAGAGAAAAAACAGTATCGCTGAGACCTCAGACATATACCCCAGAGCAGATTATAAAAAGAAAAATTCAGTAAAATTAAGTTAAAAAATTTTAAATCAAAGTTGTTATTAGTTAGTTTTGTTAAGTAATTTGAATTTTATAAAATTGATTTATTTTCTCGATGTCTGATGATCAAAATGCATATATACATATATACCTGGGTGCTTCTCTGGCCATGTCTTGAGTTTTGAGGTTTTCAAGCAATACCATAAGATCCTGCATGCATTGAATAAAACTTTCATTCATAAAAAAATGGAGCAAATGGTATCTCTAATGTTTAATTATTTGATAGAGTTATATATAAATGGTGTTAGGACTTGTGTTTGGTACCAAAAATATTTGCAACAGTTGGTTATTCATTTGAATTGTCACGAGCTATATATATATTAAACACTGATTTTTTCATCGGACAGGAAAATTTCACATGCTTTAGTAATTTGTGTTGTTAGAAATTTAGGACCAGCTTCCTTTGGCTCCAAAATAGTTGCAATAAGTTGGTAGTCTTTATAGTATCATGCATGGGCTTTATGGCACACAAATGTATTATCAAAATGAAATTTTTAGAAGCTCTAGTTCCAATACAAATTTTGACATAACATCAGAAAAGAAATTGCTTTGAGGTATTTCACTGACTTAATTATCTTAGTTGTTCTGAAATTTGGGTACAAAAGGCACACAAATTTTAAAAAAGATAACCAACCTCCTTGTTTGGGATTGGCGTGCTGAACCTGAAAAATATATATATATACATATATATATGAGAAATTGATTGATCATGAAAATTTAAAGAAAAACTAATTTAATAAAAGAAAAATTATTATATAAGAGTAATATTATATAGGTGAAGTTAATACATGGTGTCGTCTTCTCGAAGGTTAAGGAATTTTATCAGCACGTCCTCAATCCTAATATATAATAAAGAAAAGTAACTAGATAATCTAACCCACAAACAAATCAAAGAAACATAAAATTGATTCAATAAAAAAATGAGGTTTAAGAAATTAATTAGTACCTGCGATTAGAGAATTGAGTCAATATTCCGGAAGTGGAGAATGCAATTAACGCACAATCAATGTCGCTCATGACGGAGACCTCATATATCTTCTTCAGAAGACCAGAGCGTCTTTTTAAATAGGCAACATGGCGTGTGGTCGAGTTTTGTATCTTTATTAAGGAAATTTTGGGTCTCCCAAATTTACGTCCCTCCTGGATATCCATGGAGCAAAAATTAGGGTTTTTAATTGGAATGGGTTAGAGAAATTTAGGAAATGAAAAGGTGATGAGAGAAAAAGAAAGGGAGGAGGTTATATATATATAGAGATAGAAGGTAATTAAATGAGCGGAGCAAATGAGAATGTCTAATTTTCTCAAGAGAGAGATGGATATTTTCTTTTGTTGTCGGGAGATTTAATTTGTGACTTAATAAGTAGACCATGGAACAAGAAAAATTAATTAACACATGCTTTTTGTTTTGACATAACTAATATTATATACATTTTAAATAAATTAATTAATGTTTGACAGCTATATATATCTCGTATACATACGACCAAAATATGTATGATATTAATTACAATTTCCAATTGTCTGTTTCCGAAACTATTATATGTAATCAACGAAAGTCCAGCTCTTAGCTAGACAATGAATTCTTCAAAATAATTTTCATATTCGAATTTTGCTCTAAAACGTCTGTAAAATTAATGGTAGTTTTTAAGAAGCTTGTAATTCGGTTTAAACTAGCCAGGCTTTTTATTAGACTCTGCTTTTCTGAAATGGGTTTTCTACTTGAAAGCAATATAATTAATAGTCCTTGCCTGAAAGATTTTGAAACAAGTTGATTAATAGATTTCCATGTGGATATATATTTCGTCACGGGAATCAGGAGCGAACCTAGTATAGAACCAGAGGGGGCAGCTGTCCTCCTGAATTTCGAATTTTAGTGGTGATATATTAGTACTGATTGACTTTGTTTTTTTTTGAAATTTTTTTTGTCCCTATCTGGATGTTTGATTTGTAATTCGGGTTAAATTTAGTGTTAAAATCAAAATGAATTTCTTGAATTGTGATTAGTAATTAGAATTATAGGTTAAAGCATAAGAAATTATAAGTCAAAGCATTGTTTTTTTTATCGAGTATCCAATTAGTTAATGTGTTTAAATCCGATAAGCTATTTAAACCCGATTCAATATTTTTTTGCCTTCCTCTGACGAAAATTCTGGATCTGCCCCTGATGGGAACACATTATTCGGTGTAAGCATATTATTAGTTACAAACAAGAATCAAGCTGTCAAATTTATGAGAAATCAAATTAACATGATGTAAAGAAATTAAGTTCCTAAAATGGTGAAATTTATTTAGGTAATTTGAAGGAATATAACCTCTAAACATAGGATCAAGTAATTTTTGGTGTCAACATTGTTGCCAAAACCAATAATCTGAAACTTATAATAGTTAACATAATTCTGATCCGTCCGTATCAATTTAGTTCATCTAAATTCATGTATGATTTATTGGAAAATTTGTGAAATTCTTTTTTTATCTTAGAAATCTATTTATAAACATCGCAAAATTAACCAGATATAAATTAAGTAATCGATTAACAAATTAATTGCCTATATAAAGGCTGGAATTCTGCACATAACACTCTTATTTTTTTTTTCCCTTTCTTGTTTGTTTATTCCGCCTCCAATTCTATTTCGTTTCTTCTTTCTCTGCTAATTTTTTTTGTTCCAACTGCCGACTCCATTCCTTTCTTGATCTTCCTCGATCTGCACTGTGAGACGAAGGTATTAAGGGTCCGTTCAGCAGCTTAGTAGGAAATAGAAATGAGTATGAGAATCAAAAATTTTGAACTGAATTTTACTGTTCACCGTGAGAATAAAAACTTAGCTCTGAGTATTTTTTTTTTGTTTTTTTCACAGTGAACAGTATTCTGTTGAACGGCCATGAGTACAATGCCTCGGTGGCATGGGACCCAAGACAGCCACTTGCCTTTTTGCGAATTACAGGGCTTTAATTACATGAACTTAGAAACGGGATTCAATTTGTTACGAGTTTTGTGGAGAATAGATGAAATTAATTCTACTTTTCCAATTTATGTGATTCATTTACCTGAACTCAGTGGACTGATTTAATTAGAGCATATCAATTCAGATTTTTTGCTTGATCAATGATTTGATGTGATATATACATTGCTTCTCTTTTCCCCATTTCGGTCTTAATGTGAGCTTTGATTGGATAAGTTTGATTATAAGGGCAATCTCTTCGCCTGATCAGCAAGTTTTTGAATCGTTTCAAAGTCTAAAATTTAATTTTGAAAATGTTCTCGTACCCAAGCTTTCATACCCGAGCCGTCGAGCGCGTCCTCCAAATAGTTTAACAGAAAAACCTTTCAATATTGTCTAACTTTCATTTTCAGCGCTAATATCAAAATATTTAAAGCTATGTTTATAGCATTTTAAAATGTTACTCGCAAGTATATAAATCTCTATCTGAAGGTATTTTTAGATAGTTTTAACTCTCAATTACTTTTGTCTTCAAGCCAAAAAAAAAAAGATTTTTTTTATCCACTCTTTTTTATTTTTTCCCCGATCATTATAATTTATTTTTCCGACAATCCGTGATGAATTTTACGAATCTCAAAATACAAACGTTTTATATTCGATTTTATTTTTCAAATAAGATCCATAAAGAAATACTTTTAAGTAATTTTAAAGTCATTTGTTTTTTTTTTAAAGTAAAACTCATGAGCACTTTTAATTTTTAAGTTTTTAAATCTCAGTCTACAACTATTAAAATTTTCAAGATTTTGTACATAAGAGTTATATGTTTTATAAATGAGCTTTGTAAATGCAGTGTTATTGTTCAGATTTATATGCTTTGAAGTGTTATTGTTGAGATTTAAATTATTTGTACATGAGGTTTATATATTTTTTTTCTAGAGATTTAAAGTGTTATTAATATGCTTGTAAACAAATGTTTAAATTATTTTGAAGCAAAATAAAAAAAATTTAAAGTCACAGAAATTTAAAGTGGTAAAAAAATTTAAGAAAATTAGTTATTTGTCACTCCAAAACCTTCAAATTTGAAAAATGTCATCCCAAAATTTGAAATTATAATAATGCTACTCTAAATTTCATTAATTTTTTAATTTTGTCACTCCAAATAATTAATAACTAAAATATCCTCCCTTCTCCTCTTCTTCTTCTCCTGCCATGGCTGAGCTGCTTGACTTGAGTTACTTCGGTAATATAATGCAGAATGCCATTAGAAGTAGTGTTGGCAAAGGCAGATTTATATCTGCCTTGTTCATTTATTATTTTTCCTGAATTTGAGTTTAAATGAGCCTCTAATGCAATTATTTTATTTAACTAGATTTAAAGTATCCATACAACCATATTACCATACCTTTACGCAGGTTACCATAGAAGCAAAGCAGTTCAGCCATGGCAGGAAAAAGAAAAGAGAAGAAGAAGGGAGAATATTTTAGTCATTAATTATTTAGAGTATTGTGTACTATGTATTACTTAATGTGGACATGCACATATGCAGCTCGGTTTTGGAGGGGTATACTAGCATAGGTCAATTTGCCACAGGCACAGAGAAATACGATAGTCGAGATATGGAGTAAGAGTAAAACTAATATACACTTAAGTGTACCGTACACTTAACTCTAGGACCGTACGATTTTTTTAAAAATCGTGTAGATTTTTCAAAAGTCGTGCAGCGCGAATCTCAAAGCTAATCCTAGATTTCTAAGGTTAAGTGTATGGTTCTGTCGATACACTTAAGGGTATATTAGATTGACTCATGGAGTAATACTCGAACGAGAATAGAACTGGAACAGCAAAAAGTGTGGGACATAACGTAGGCGGCAGGGACATGGGTGCTGTGCAGATAGCGCAATAGGAGGATCTCTAGTGCTATTGCCAAGCCGGTATAAATACTCATAAATGATGGAGTAATTGAAAAAAAAAAATTGGGTGCATAATGGACAAAATATAAATACTCACAATGGAACATGTTTGTGTTACTCTGTCTACACTCTGAATTGGAGGTATGAATTTCGGAAGCTTTCAATATAGAGTTATCTTGCAACAGTAGCATTTCCCCTTCCTCTCCTCTCCGAATTGGAGGTACGAATTTCGGAAGCTTTCAACATAGAGTTACCTTGCAACAGTAGCATTTCTCCGATTTCTTCGTTATGAAGCGAGTAACCGTGGCAGATAGCTCCCGTCTGCGTTCGTCTCCCCTTCCTCTTTAATGAGAGGTTTACCTTTCATTGTAGAGCACAGCCTTAGAGAGTGCTTTCAATAAATGAGAAGGGTCCAAATGCCTCCATGTTTTTATGCCTCCGTCATGCCTCAATCTCTCTCCATCATTTTCAATGTTCAAACAGTCGATCCGAACCGCTCAATCTAACCTCTATACTAAAATATGTTTGGAGACCAAATTTTATATTTTTACGAATTTTTTTAGATAGGTACAAAAATACTATTTTTAGATGGTTCAGATTTACTGATTTTGTACCTATCTAAAAAAATAATAATAATTTTTCTAAAAATATAAAATTTGGTCTCCAAACATATTTTAATATAAAGGTTAGGTTGAGCGGTTTTGATTGACTGTTTGAACTCTGAAAATGATAAAGAGAGATGGAAGCACAAAAACATGGAGACATTTGAACCCTCCTCTCAATAAATAGCCCAATAAGGAATTTCATGTAATAGTGTTTTACTTTCCGTTTTATTTCATTCACTTGTAAATAAACTTTATTTTTTACAATATCGTTAGCGGCATCTTGCGACTAACCTTCAAAAAAACTCTCCTGTAGAATAAAATTTCTAACATTGTAATACGTTAATCGAGTAATAAAGAATAGAAAGTAGTAGACCAGCATCACATTATGTCCAGACTTCTAATGCATGCGTTGAAAAAAAAAAAGGAAACCGCTGAGTTTGTGTCCTAGGAATATATTCACATATTTTGTCCACCTGATAATTTTCTAGCTCCACGGATAAAAAACAAATATGCAATTTTATATTCTTTAATATTGATAATTGTTCTGTCAATTGTAATGACCGTTAAGTTTACTATCAATATCACCAATCCTCTTTTTGTGTAGGCAAAATTCTCTCTCCTTTTATTTTATTAGCAACACGAGTGAGACTAGCATGTGCAAGGCTCATCAAGAGAATTTGGTGAGCTTAACTTTAGAAATCTATCGAATTTATTTCAAATAACAAATTCAAACTATTGGAACCAATCTACTTCACGAGTAATCTGTCTAAATACAAAAATTTAAAATTTTCAAATTCATTTAACACAAAATCAAGTCGTTAAAAAATAAAAGTTCAGAAGTTATTTTAATCCATCATTTTTCCTCATTTGTTGACCACTTAACATTGTACTAAAATGAATTCGAAAATTTTAAAAATTTGTATATACACACATCACTTGCAAAGTATCAATTTCAACCGTTTGAATTCATCGTTTCAAGCCAATTCAATAGATATTAGAGTTAAGCTCACCAAGCAAAAAGAGTCATTTAGCGTTCCAGCAGAAAAAATCAGAATATTTGAACCCATATAGATAGAGAAGTTTGTGAGAGAAATTACATACAATCGAAGACAGTCCATATAAGGTGTGCTCCTGAATTTGAAGCGGAGAAGAGAAGCGATCGAGAAGTGGTACAAAACTAACGCAGTTTTGAGAAGAACAGGGTAGGAAAGAAATGTCCCTCCTCTCAACTCTGACCTCCGTTTGACTCTCATCTTACCCTCTCCAGAGCAATACCAAATGATACTTTTAAAAATGTCCTTAAAGAACAAACTTATTCATGACAACTTGATACAGAAGGCATTTTATTGAGAGAGAGACTATGAGTTGATGAGCCGATCCATCACCAACTGTACAACTGCAGGGGCATCGACTGTGACTGCAACTTTGATTTTAGGCTTGCCTGTCCACTCTGTCATCTCGCCATACCTAAAATAAAGACAGGCTTCAGATTATTCACCCAATTTGACATCTTGCCAAAAGCTGGATACAGTAGTACTAAGCCAACTCCAGTACTAGATTGTTTGTACACGTGCACTGTGTAAATGCATCTGCATGTGTTTTTGGCTCAAACTTGGCAATAAGGGATGCTCAGATGAAAGTTCCAATAAACTGTTCATTGTGAAACCTCTCATGCATAGAGATGCATGATAAAAGAAAAAGGAAAGGAACACAGCTATCAGCAAGTCACCTTTTCTTGGTGTTATCAAAAAGAGTGAGACCCCTTGTAATGCCGCAAGTTTGAACCCGAACAACTCCTTCTGTGTAAGTCAACAAAGATGGATTTATTGCTGCTACAACTGTTGTTGGATCATGCAGATAAACTCCTGCACATTAAATTTCCACAATGAGGCTAGATCTCATTTCAAACTTGCACAACTTATGCCAAAGTTTATTATGTACCTTTAATGCTATAGGCCTCGTGGTGATATGAAAAATAAACACCTAGGATCTTGCACAAGTACTGACAAAATTTAGAGTTTGACTTTTGAAGCTTTTCCAGATCAGCATCTACAGGAATGATGAAACTTGTAATTATCCTTTCGAACAGTATAGAATTTCTTGGAATAATTAAGGAACAAAGAAATCAAAAAGTTCTCCATAGTATCAAGGAAAACCATACCGGTTGGTACCAATACAAAATGATTTGACTGTGAGCATCACCTGAAAAGACCAGCACAGGGCCACTACTACAACTGTCTTGATGAGGTAGAGCCAAAATCATGAGAAAGTATACCAGAGGCATACAACTATATTCTTTTCACAAAGCATTGCAAATTCAGCAGGTATCTAACCTGACCAGTGAGCAACCAGACTGGTTAGGTCCCAATTCAAATGGCCAAGTAAGCCTCGACATATCTTAATTAAGCCCTCCATTCTGTATAAATACTCAAAATAAGTTTCTATTGTTCTTGATTAAAGGTAAATCAACCCCAGTGGTACTCCAATTTGTCAAGGATCAAAAAAGAGGAATAAAAAGGAATGAAAACAGAAGAAAATACAATCTTATCAACACTCAAAGGCATGACTGATATTTCCCAGTGAATACCTGTTAAAACAACTTGGTGTGTTGTATTTATCCCAATGGCTAAAATATCAGCTCCAGAAGTAAATACTACATCAGCTGCCTCAGGATCACCAAATATCTGTTACAACATGTGTGCAAGGCAAAAATCTGTAACTAAATTGATAATATCATGTTCTGAAATAGTTTTGTTTTGAAGGTCGCTGGAAAAGATACTGCTACATTAGATTTGTGTTGTCACTTTCATTCTAAGTGCTCGGGGAATAATAGTATAATACTCCAAAAGAAATCTGTAGTGCTATTTGGTTATCCAGGATCCATGGAACTTGCATGACTAATAAGTTTTTGACTGTAAACTGTCACATGTGATGAAAACAACAATCCTCTTCATTGGTAAAATATAAAAATAAAAAATAAAACAAAAATTTCAGCTGCATTAAGCAAACCCTTGAAATGAAGAAAACAGGTTCAACAACATAGCATTTCCACTGCATTGTAAAAGTAGTTTAACAATTAAACTATAGGCAAAAAGGAGATCATGACACATACATTTGCCTCAGTTGCAGGATTAACATTTCCATTAACCCAGAATGCACCACCAAGAATAATGATCTGACCAACCTTCTTTGGAAAAGCAGGGTCTTGTTCTATGGCCTAAAAAACAAAAATCAAAGACATAAGAGACCTCTAGTATTATTCCCCCTGCCCATCCACAAAATGCTAGCTGACCGGTCAAGTCAACCTGTTTTAGACCATCCAAAGGATTAACAGGTCAACTTTTTGGGTTAGCATCTCTCCCACAAAGTGGCTCAGGTCTGATCCAAATTGCCACTCCTTCAAATGATTTAGCATAGCAAAATATAATAAATAAATTAGAATAGCAGAAAAATAAACAACCAAGGCAAGATTGGTGACTGGGCCTAGTGCGACGATGGTTATTTCTCCAGGATGGAGGTTGACTTGCTCTACCAGAAAGGAAGCAGCTGATTGGTCGATGGGGCGCCCGTTCGGCGGTGGGAAGTTTTGGTTCCCCAGCCCGTCGGTACCATGTACAAAGTCGGCAATGCGCAGCTTAGTAGCTTTCTTTTATGTAATTTGAGCAAAATAACTACTTATCAGAATGTATGAAGCATGAGCAACTCACTTAATATTTTAAAACAACACAAATTGTAATCTGCTGAACTAATTGCAGGCACGAAGAGTGATGCAATTGCATTTTCACTCAGCAGATATGAATCTCAAATTGCCATGATGAGATCTTATTAAATTATCCAAAAAGCTTTGCCTGAAATAAACAAAATCAATATTTCATTTTTTCTGTTAAATGCGTACCATAAGTGACACTTGAGATCCCTCTGCCACAGGAATGTCGCATCTTCCAGCAACCTCCAACTATCGTTTTCAAAAAAGGCGAATAAGAAAGGATTAAAAAAGAAATTTTAACCAGAATTGATATGGCCCCTAAATGATTCTAACCTGATCCATTGGGCTCAAGAATTTCAATTTTGAACTGCTGAACATACCTTTCGGGTATAATTGGTACCATACTAGAGTATCTAAAGAAAGAGATACTCATTCTGGTGATGGTAGATAACATTGCAGCATAGATCACCATGGGTCAGTACAACAATCAGAGGTTTCATTTTTTTTTAAACATCTAAAATTAAAATGATCCATCTGATATAAAATTAATGAAAAAGCAATTTCAATGAAGTAATTATTCTTTTGAAGAAAAATATGAAAATCAATATAAATTGCTTATGTACTAAAATATACACTTGTACCAAATGCAATGCATTTCTCGTGGCAAGTGTAGTGTACACATTCCCGTAGATGGTTGTCAGCCCAATCACATCAATCTCTGGAGAATTCAGGGCAACAAATATCGCCATGGCATCATCTAATAAAAGTTTTAGTGTAAATAACTTTTTTTAATTAAAATTATCCAACTCCAAAATACTAATGGAGTAAGTTAGATCAAAGATCTCCACACATTATTGGTCTATCCTAAATTCCTACATTTATATACTGCCCAAAATCTTCGTCTATTACCAGATGATCCAGTTTGCTTTCTCTTATTATTATTTTTTTTTTATTTTTTATTTTTAACTTTTGTCTTAGATGAATAAACAAGTAAAATAACACGCATGTCATGTAAGCAGTCGCTAACCAGATGTGGGGTTGTTTTGTCTCATTTGAGCATATATCAATTACAGAACAAAAAGAAGCCAATATCAACCGAAATTGGGTGGGACCGTGGAACCAAGGCAGCATCAAAATTCCATAGTGCATCCTTAATATTACTATAATTTTCCTACAAATATAAATTTCCTTTCTCATATTCACCATTTTATTAAGTCAAAATAGGTAATCGGTGTAGTGGGGACTACAAAAGGTTTTGACCTTTTGAGTCAAAATAGGTAATCTGTGTAGTGGGGACTACAAAAGGTTTTGACCTTTTGAGTTATTAACTAGAACTCACCCTTCATTTGTGTTGCTTTCTGAAGCAGGTTGTTAACTTCGAATTGAAAAGCAATTGACAAAAATTCTAAACACCCGTTCTCCAAAAAATTACTTCACCAGAAAGGAAAAGGAAAATCTTGAAGTTCACTCAATACATTTGAAAATTTCTCTGATAATACTCAAAATTACTGCTAAGTTATTCTTGAACAACAAACAAAATCTCATCTCTATCCGCAATAAACAAAATCCAGATTCAATTGAATGGAGATTGGTAGCGAACAGGCTTAGCAAAATTATAATGCAGAATTACAATTCTAAAAATGAGAACCTCGGTTCTATAACATACCGATTCCCGGATCAGTGTCGATTATAACCTTCTTCTTCCCAGCTTCTCCCATTGTTTACTCGGAGAAAGAGATAGAGGCCGACGAAGCGAGCGAGCGAGCGAGAGAGCGAGAGACAGCAGAAGACGATACTAATTAGCACAATAAACAGCCTTGTTATAGGAAATTCATATCACCTAAGGTAACAGAATATTTCTATTAAGATCTGCACCCCGATCAGAATCCGCGCGAATATTAAAGGAATCCGTGCAATCCACCTCAAGCCGGTTGGCTCGGATTATGATTGGACGGTCCAGATTCAAACAGAAATATTCTGTTACCTCAAACGATATGCACTAGTGATTATCTCGCTCTCATTAGAATACGTCGATTATGAATCTCGATTTGGTCGCTGATCAGATACTGTAATACTCAAATACTAAAACGATGTCTTGATTCGCTGGATTGGTATGGATGTGGTACACTGTGGTTCGACTGATAAATTTATCGCACTGAGCCACTGATCAAAAAGACAAAAACCGGTTTCCGGCCCCGGGAAGGCGGGAAATAATGATGCATGATTTTGTCTAATGAATCGCCACGTGCTTTATAGTTCTGCACCTGCCACAGAGAATAATAATTTTGAATGCACATGGCTGCGGCTTATAGGTGAGTAGGCGTGGGGGCCATTATCACCTAATCAACCGCTATCTATCTTGCGTAGGGTATCGTAACCACTAGAGTTGTTGTTTTTTTTTTGAGTGGACTAGAGTTGTTATTGATGCGGATAAACTACGGATACTATTATATTCGGATTTATATTTTAAAAGTAGAGAGATTCAATTAATTACACTATTTCATTTTGACACTATATTTTTATAAGTTATTTTTGTAATTTTAAAATTAAAATAATCGATCCAAATCGTTCAACATGATTTTCATATTAAAATGTATTTGGAGATCAAATTTTATATATTTTGGAATTTCTTTTATTATTTATTAAGATGTGTACAAAATTGTTCATTTCAGACAATTTTGGACCATTGAAAAACAGTAATTTTCAAAAATTCTAAATAAATAGTAATAAATTTCCAAAAAATGTAAAATTTGGTCTCCAAACACATTTTAATATGGACATCACGTTGAACGGTTTGGATCGACTATTTCAATTTTAAAATTGCAAAAATGACTTATAAAAATATAGTGCTAAGATGTGTTACTATAAAATAGTGTAATAGAGTTGTTATTGATGCGGATAAGGTACTGATACTATTATATTCAGATTTATATTTTAAAAGTATTCGGTTACAAATTTTTATTGGTATATTCTTTATTGAGTTTACACCGAGTACGATTTGAATCCGCATCCGTTTGATAATTTTCCAATTTATATAATTATTCGATCTTTAGGTACATCGTTTTGATTTCTCTTAATTTGTAATTGTTTGGAACATCTAATTTCGATCTACTAAGAAACCAGTTGTCACGCCTTCCGAATAATATCTTTTATGGTAGCAATTTGTTTTTCAGGAAGAAAACTATATTAGTTGATTATATTTATTTACTTAGTTTGTAGTTACATAATACTTTACATGATATTAAAAATAAGGTTTTAATGCCACATGATTTATGTGTCACAAACTCACTTTTTATTTATGTTTACATATATTTAATTTGGAGTTGATAAGCTTGTCCAAGCCTGTTGATTCAATTTATTTATTTTTATTTCTATAATATAAAAATATATTTTTTAGCATTTTTATTTTGTCTGTTAATAATGCAAGGCTTCAAGTACAGGCTTGATTTTCTTGCATGTCCTTTTAAGAATTCGATCCTTTCGGATGAAGACAATCTGATTATCTCACAAACTTGGGGATACGAATCTGTTGCTATTTTTTTAAGAATAGCAGTTTCCTGCTTTTCACATATGTGTCTATCTCTCTCTTCAAAAGAGGAGGAAAGAGAGAAGAGAAAAGGTAGAGAGATACAGAGGAGAGAGATAGAGAGAATAGCAGGAGAGCACCAAATTTAAATAACAACGGATTTTATTCCCGGACTCGGAGGCTGCTGGCTTTTAGCAGTTCCTCACTTAAGGGGGCTCATTACAGTAACTTGGGCACAATTGTCATACAAATATCATATATTTAAAATTCGGTGTTTGAGATGTCATCTACATGAAATTTATTTATTAATGTATAATTTAGCTAGTGTGCTATTAATATTAATTATAAGACGTTATGTGATTGGCTTATTGTTTTAAAATTTTATTGAATGAAACTGATCTACTTCGTTAGCAATGTGTTTACATGCAAAGTGTAAATTTTCAAATTCATTTAATATGAAACCAAGTTATTGATCAAATGAAGATTTATAAGTAATGCATTCATTTTTAATTATTTTTTATTGTTTGACTTTATACTAAATGAATTCAAATTTATAAATTTTATATATAAAAATGAAGTACATTAGTTTCAATAGTTTGAATTTATCTGTTAAAATCAATATAATAAGTTTTTAACAAAATAGTATATCATATATATACTATCAATAGTACGTTAGCCATACTCATATTATGCATATAAAAATTGATAATATGACATGATTTGATATAAGTGTTTACACTTCATATTAAAATTTGTAATCATTCATATCACAAAATTTTTATTGGAATATCAAATAGTAATTTTATTGGAATATCAAATAGCATTAATATTTGAGTGAGGATATGTTACTATGTATAACATAGATTGATCTGTACTATAAATTAATATTTTTATTTCTAAATTTCAAATAGTCAATCTGAATTGTTTAAAATAATCTTCACATAAAGATGTAGTTGCAGACTAAATTTAACATTTTCTGGATTTTTTACATTGTTTTTAGATGGATAGAAGATCACTAATTTCAAATGGTCTAGAACAAGGCTGCAAACAAATCGAACCGAATCAAACTTAACCCAGTTTGAGTTCTCGTTCATGTTTGAGTTTGAGTACGAACCAATTTCAAACAAACTAGTTTGAAATTGAAGCAGGGTTTAGAACTAAAATAAGAGTTTCGAACTGAGCCAGACTCAGTTCGAATTCAGTTCAAACCAGTTTTGAACCAAACTGGATTTGATTAGTTTCATAATCGAGCTGGTTTGATTCATTTCGAACCAAATTTTTTCTTGCATCGAACTTAATCAAATCACAAACTACGAGCTTTTGTGCACCCCTAGTCTAGAATTTTTGGATCAAGTGATTTTCTGCCTATTTAAAAAAAAGTAAACAAAATTAATGAAATTGTAAAATTATATCTACAATTACATTTTTATACGGAAATCATGTTGAATAGTTTATATTGATTGTTTGAACTTTGACAGTAAAAATATTGATCTATAGTACCATAGCCTCACTCTTAATATTTATTCAATTTATAAGACTAATATCACGTCATAAATAATCCTTAGTTAATGTTTGGTTGTGGACTAAAGTTAATGAGGCCTAACTTGGTTATTCCAATTTAGGTCAATCTAAATTAGTCATGTTTGGTTGATATCTAAAGTTATACATTGACTTAAATTATTCCTTGTTTGATAAAAATTTGATGGCTTGAGGCATGATTTTATATTACAAATTATTTTGTCCTACAAAATTTGTAATAACAATAATAAAATTATTCTTTGTATTTTTTTTTCTTTTCATTTTGATTAAAAGAAATTGTACAAGAAAACGAGTTATGTATAAATTAATTCTATATCTTAGAGAAGCACATTGTATTTAATGAATCTTATTTAATTAAAGTTATATGTGTACTAATTTATTTGTCAAAAATGTGTTAGTTTGATGAACAAAATATTTATTATTTTGTAGTACAATTTAAAAAATATTTTATTTTATTATTTTTTAGATTGCATATTTTTATTGATTTAGAAAGTTATGCCATTTAAAAAAATATTGATTCTATAATTGATAAAGTTATAAGTTTCCTTATACGTAAATGAACAAAAAAATAATTGTATTTTATATTTCTTAAAAGGTGATTAAAAATAATAAAAATAATAAAAATTAGGCCTCATACTCAATTAAAATTAAACCACCTAGAAAGGTGGTTTAGTTTAGACCAATTTAATTAGTCCGGTCTAAAGATCAGCGTATTCCGTCTTAGTCCAGCTCAATTAAACCATACTTGATGGAATAAGTGAGGCCTAAAACCCATATTCCACTGTTTAGTCCACAATTAAACATGACCTTAACCTTAATCTGATTTATGACATTGTCAGAATTATTAAACTTATCTATTATCAAATACTTTCCTTTAAAATCATATTACCTTACTGTCAAATGTCAATGATTATAGACGTCAGTCCATAGCGATTCACATCCTCTCCATTACCTGAAAAGGGAATCTGTTACAATTAGTGGATCTGCACCGTTCCTTTTAACTTGGCACGAATGTCAAAGCCTAATAATATTGCCCCTGTGCTAAGTCGAATTCCAAACATGTTGAGGGTGTTCGGCAAGTTGGTTTGACTTAAATTTTAAGCTCCACTAAAGAGTAGGTATTTAGCAAGAGAAATTTAAGAGAGTGAGTTTTTAGCTTTCTCAAGAGAGTTTAATGTTGTAACCTTATTGTTATAAATTTTACAGAACATAATTTGTTGGAACCTTATTGTTACACATAAACAATTTAATTATATATGCCACTATTGATCTACCTATGCCAAAATGGTCATCATGCAAAATTCATCAATTCTTAGGGAGCAAACGCAATACCTGACTCCATTAGCGTATTTATGCAAAGCTTCTCTCAAAAGCGGTTGATGAACTTGTAAGACAGCGGCAAGAAAAACTTCGTGCCGATGTAGAGGTTGAAGCGTCGGCGGCCTCCTTAGTGGTAGGATAAAGCATTCCAAAGCTACAAGACTGCCCTTGTGATATCGTGTTCACAATTTCTTAATGATCTCACCTTTCTATTCTTTAATGGGGAGAAGTAGAGAAGGCTACAGAATTGACTAGATGACGGCTAGAAAATTCTGCAACTTTTTGTATGTACTTGTGCTTTGGGGACCAATCTATTTATAGAGATGTAGAGTCGGCATATTGCCAAACCCTAACCCTAACCCTAAACTAATTTTCTGCCACATGCCAACTTAAAAAATGTGCATAAAAAAACGTGCAACTGCATCAAAATCCATGCAGCAGCTGAAAATTTGGTTTCCTTAATTGCAAATTTCAGAATTAGTCCATCAATGATTTGATTTTTGCCTAAATTGTTCTACACATTTGTGGACCACATCCTAATGAATATATTGATTGTCTATTTCCTTATTTGATCACTTTAATTGACAATCATATATGACAGTAAACAATGCATAATTAGATTACATATATGCTCAATGTTGGCATTAAATCCAACGAGGTTGGCAATAAATCCAACATTTAATTGCTTAAGCCATGTAGAATGGTGGCTTGAAAATCGATGCAAGCTTAAGTGAGTGGGTAAAATGAAGCTTAAGAAAGTGATTTTAAGTTTTGCAAAGGAGCAAGTGTTTGGTAAGTTTAAGACTTTTTAGTTTCTTTTAAGGGCGTGCTTCAGAAGGAG
Source organism: Carex pumila (assembly GCA_033356055.1). NCBI lineage: Eukaryota > Viridiplantae > Streptophyta > Magnoliopsida > Poales > Cyperaceae > Carex > Carex pumila. The sequence goes on along the minus strand of JARJHM010000283.1, from coordinate 226,752 downwards.
GGAGAACCCTTTCATTAAAGGGCGGGGAGGAGAAATTTGCTGATTTTCAGGCTGTCTATCGTCTTCATCTGCTCCAGAAGAGGGGAAACAGAGAGGTAAAGGAAGGGAGAAATTACTGTTCAGAGGAGAGAAGAGAGGGCCTTAACGTTGATTTTTTGTCAAATCTGTCACCCCCGAATTGGGGTGTAGAAATTACTGTTTGAATGAGTTTCTTCTTCCTTTTGTTCCTTCTCTTTTTTTTATTGGCGTCAATTCTGAAGCACGTCCTAAGGAGCTCTAAGGAGGATGTGCTAAATACTACTGTTGAGATTTATTTTCAACCTGTAAAGTGAAAGAAATTCTCTACATGCAGTACCTGTGAGGCTATGGATACAGTCCAACACTGATTGATTGATTGATCCTGATAAGCAGCTATATATCCTTGATCGATCAAATTCTCCACTTTAACGTCTTCTTTTTAATTAACCTTCCTTCATGTTTATAGAAACAAATCTGCTGTGATTCTTTTGAGAATCACAAAGCCTGTTATTCCAGATTCATTTTTTATATATTTTGAAATTTGTGCATAAAAAAATAATTGTCTTTAAAATTGATGCATTCTAAAAAAAAAAAGATTTGAAATAACAAAGTTGTGTGATTCTCAAAGAACAGCAGATTTAATTCCCATGTTTATAGCTTCCCCATGCGGGAACGAATTTAGATTCAGTTAAGTAACTCAATTATTGGGTTTTAAATCGGACAGTCTGATTTTTTATAGTTATATATTTTTATTGTATATCATAGAGTAAGATTTTTTGTGTCACACCTCAAATCTGGGGTGCAACAACTTGCCATGATATTTCCAATTCAATACACACAAGATATGGATCTTTTTATGCATTACCAATTTAACTCATTACATTGATCCCAAACCAAAATGTTTACAAGATGTATCTGACATTTGGTGGTGGAAGATGCTAGAAAAATATTCTCTACATCTTGTCAGATATTACAACCTAAAATACCATATTTTTTATTTGGCCATGTTGTCAATTATAACCCATAAATGCATTTCTTCGTCTAACGAACCTATAAAATCCACAAAGGGGGAGGGAGTGAGAAATAACAACGATATTTCTCAGTGCAGAATTTGATTCGGGTTACTGGATTTGTAAGAATCCATATCCAGAATTAAATATCCGCCATACGATATCAATTCAATTTCTATAACAATGAATGCAATGCTGATTACTAACAGTCAAACAACAGGAATAATCAATGAAAATCAAATAACTATAATCAGAATATTTAGGTTCTAAATATATGCGGGTAACACAAACAAATACTATCCTTCTTGCTTGTACAGATGCCAACCATCAACTACATCTGTTTTTACACATACCCGTATATGTTGTGTTTGGCTTATACCATTCTATTCAGTCTGGTTTATAGTCAGACACTTAATAAAATTTAACAATTCAATTCAATGATACGTAATTCAATAATATAAGCAATATTGTCACATGTCATAGGTAGTGACTAGTAATAGACATTTACCACAGTTTCACTATCCTTACAGCCACAATTTACAATATTCTCTACCCAACTGGTACTGAATTTAGTTGAGGCCATTCACCATATGCGCATAAGGGTCCTAGATCAAAGTCTAGTCATGACCTAGACTTTGCAATAATAAGTAAATTCAGTAAAATTCGGTAACTGTGGAATCACTCAATTATTTAAAACAAGAAACAAACAATCGATAAACCATACCAAAATGACAAGTCATCCAACTTACCAGTAATTCAGTTTCATTTGTATTGTGTTATGCACATGATGCAACAGTTCAAATAATGCAGTCAATTAGATATTTAACATGAAATGAATATAATTTAATTCTTCGAAATGAATATCAAAACAAAGCCAATGAAAACCCCGCACATGATAACGTAGGCTAATGGAGTGATCAATTGTTGCCTATCAGTTGTTCCGGGCAGTTCCATCAAGTCTCTTCCAACAACATTTATGCCGATGACAGAATAACATTGTCTCTGTTATTACTTATAAATTATTATTTATAAAACCATTTACATATACTACTAATTAATTCATTATTAAATAATGTCTTTATGTATTAATTATTTTACCATTTCCTTCATTCTTTAATTTATATCTATTTTTCAGTCCAATCAGTCCAAATCTAAGTCTCATATTTCAAGTTTGAGCTCAGTATAATTAATTTTGTTCTTTTCTTTTTAAATTTCCAAGTCAAGTCTAAAGTAATCGAACATGAATCAATTAACTAATTTCTTTATAATTCACTATTTTCCTAATCTTTAATTTAACTTCTTCATATTTACTTCTATTTCGAATTTAGCATAATTTCCAACAAGTCAAAAGTCATTTTCCTTTTTATTATTAACTTGTTGTCGGCTCACACAAGACAAGTATTGTTCTTCTATATTTTCCTTTTTACTTCCTTAATTTTGGTTTCATTTATAGCTCGAGGGCTCATATAAAAACTAAGGTCCAGGTGAACTTTGAGTAATAAAAGTTAAGTCATTGTGAATTTACTTTCAAGAACCAATTTAAATAAATGATCTAGCTAGGATTTGTCATACTACCATAGGCCTCACAAAACAAGGAAAGGAAACCACCACTGTTTGCCAAGGTACGTGGGCCTTCTTCTCCTCTTCTTCCTTATTGTTTTCTCTCCTTTGAAGTTCTCCACACTCAGAGAAAGGAAGTAAGAAAGAGAGGAACATAATAGAGATGAGCAGAGGAGATAATACACTAAATTGTGCACTGCGCATGAGAAAGAAGAATTAAGGGAGAGCAAGTAGCTCGCTGGATATCCATTCTGTAACATAGAAATTTTGCCACACAAGGAGAGAGGGAATAATTAATATAAAAAAGAGGAGATAAGATGGAAAGAAAAATAATGCGGATCCCACCTATCAAAATTAAGAAAAACTTAATTCTTTTCCTTAACTTGATAACTGTTGTACATAAGCTTCTTTAACTAATTTATTTCAATTAATAAATCTCTTATTTTGTTTTCTGAATATTTCCAAATTTTTCCAATTAACATTATACATATTTTATTGCAATTAAATAAATTCTTTAATTGATTTGATGAACTGTAATTGTCTTCATATTATAATTATCTTGATATCTCAAGAAAATAATACATTCATGCATTTTCCTAAAAAAAAAAAATTCCCTCTAACATCTGTATATTAGATGCAATTATTAATTCATCTATGTATTATTTGCGGAATGTTACTTTGTGTCTATGTTGCATGGATACGGATACGGCGATACGGCAATTTTCAAAAATCAAGGATACGATACGTCTATTATATATATTTTTATTATTAATTCTGTTTATATAATTACATATTAAAATACAAAAGAGTAAGGCTTGGGTGCTATGGATAGCATAGAGGGCCACCGTGCTACGGCTCAATATTCGAGTTTTCAAAATCCAAACGGTCGATCCGAACCGTTCATCTTGTTCTCCATATTAACATATGTTTGGAGACCAAATTTTATATTTTTTGAAAAAATTTTACTATTTTTTTAGCTAAGTAGAAAATCACTTGATCTAAAAAATTATGCACCATTAAGATATTTGATTTTCTACCTATCTAAAAAAATAGTAAAAAATTTTCAAAAAATGTAAAATTTGGTCTCCAAATAAATATTAATATGGAGAACAAGATGAACGGTTCGGATCGACCGTTTGAATTTTGAAAACTCGAATATTGAGCCGTAGCACGGTGGTCCTCTATGCTATCCATAGCACCCAACCCTTACTCAATACAAAATTATAGCTTAATATACATTAAATACAATGTATACTGCAATATGACAACAAACACAAAGTGGCGCAGTGGTAATGTGCTATTAATATGCGGCAATGGGTCCTGTGTTCGATTCTTCTCAGAAACAAAAAAGATTTGGTTTTGCGCGGTGCATGGTGGACCATTGGCTGTGAGAGTTGTATGCGCAGTGCACCGTGAACCAAGCGTATCCCAGACGTATCCAAGCATGTTAGAGGCGTATCCCAGCGAGTCAACCCGTATCGGAGACCGTATCAAGAAAATAAGGATACGCCACGTAAGCTAATACACCAGCTAGAGCTGGTGTATCGGATGCGTATTCATATCCGATACGCGTGTGATATAAGTACGGAGCCTAAACTCGCGTATCGGAGTAACATAGCTTCGTGTAAAATGAAAAAAAAAAAAGAAATCGTGACAAATTATTATGGATCCATATTGCGCTTCGCCGTAAATTTACTTGCATTGTATATCTTATTTTATGTTATATTTTAATATATTATATGTTCATACTTCTTTTAAGAGATTGAGATAAATTGACAATCAATTGGTTTGATAGTTTCAATAATCGTTATTAAGTACTTACCATATATATCATTTATTCAATATTTAATGTGATTAATGCATGTTTTAGCATCTATCAGAGAGTTTGATTTTTTTATCAATTTAAATTATATAAGATTTGGTATATATACGATTCTATAGGGGCTCGTATAAGATTTGGTATATTCTTTACTATTCTGCTATTCCACTCAAAGAGTGGAATAACTCTCTTCTAATTTTAGAACAACAATCTTGAATTTAATTCAATGAAGTGATAATAATTTATTTAATATAATGATTAAGCAATAATTTTTATAATTATGTACGTGCATTTTACTACTTCATTCTTATTTCTATAACGGATCAAAAAATTCTAAAGCTTTCTTTTAAGCAAAAGGAAAAAAAAAACAATGTAAGACTTCATTAATGTGCATGTAGGACTGATTTTTCCAGGTGAGATCCATATATATATATATATATATATATATAGAGTTGGGCTACGGTGCTTCGTGAAGTAAAGCGAGTGTTTTACTTCACACTCATATTTTGCGATTTTAAAGTTTAAAACGTTGATCGGAACCGTTCAAGTTGATATCTATATTAAATTGTGCATGGAGACAAAATTTTATATTTTTTAGAATTTTTTTACTATTTCTTTATAATTTTTGAAAATTGTTTGTTTTCAGAAAATTCTGAACCATCAAAAACAACGATTTTCAAAAATTCTAAAGAAATAGTAAAAAAATTCCAAATATATATATATTTGTTTCTAGACGGAATTTGAATTATAATACAGTTGATGTTTTTGAGTATTTTATTTTAGTTGACCTTACTTTGGCTCATTAGTGTGCATGCAGACAGAATTTGAATGATAATACAGTTGATATTTTATTTTATATTAACTATTAAGCAAAAGAAAGAGAACATGTATAAAGACGGTCGAGACTAATATTTGGCACTAACCCGACATGACCGGATCCATTGTCAACATTATTTATAAAAAAAAATCATATCATGGTAACACAGTTGATGTTTTTTAGTGTTTTATTTTAGTTAACATTGCTCATACAACTTCAAATAAAATATTTCCAATCCGGGCTATGCATAATTGCATATGCATGGTACCATAGACAACAAAAATTATCAGTGATCTTATTTCATTTCTCTCATTTCAATCTACAAAGAGTCGAAGAGTCCACACTTCGTTAATTTCATTTTTTTCCAGGGGCATATCTGCAAGCATACTATCTGTAATTCTGTAAAACCCTTGGCATGGGAGGCTGGGACGTGGGACCCCGGGCTTATCTTCTTCTCCTTTAGGTTACTCGAGGCCTAAAATCCAACTCTACAAACGAAAGAGAGGAAGAAAGAAACACATTTTTGGTTTACACATGCTTCAATTCATTACTTGGATTCCAGCAACATAAACAACAAATGGAGTTGCATTTCTCCACTGCTCTACCCACCACCACCAGCCCCAGGTACACATTCTCAGTGCTAAAATATTTTCCCTCGAAACCAAATCAGGTCTCCATCATCTCCCAACCCAGACCTGGATTTTTAAATTCGAGGCTAAGGCCTTGCGCTCGCCGATTAAGAAAATCTTCTCCGGTTCAACCGGAGGAAGAAGACAGCTCGGAAAAAAGCGACAAAAAGAAAGACAAGCCCTTCCAATGGAGATCGACCTTTTTGGGAGAAACCTCAATTGCTACAGACTCGGCTAAATCGAAGAAAAAGTTCTTAGATACGTCATATTTCGGTGAGGAGGAAACGGATAACATGGATTGGTGTGTCCGTGCAAGAAAATTGGCGCTGAAAACTATTGAAGAAAGAGGTTTTGCTCACAAGCTGCGGAAAATGGTGACCCCCAAAAAGAAAAGGAAGAAGAGAAAGAGCGGCAAGGGCAAACTTGGGAAATTGAGTCTCGGTTCCGTAGACCATATTCTTGATAATCTCGGTTCTAAAAATAAACTGGAAGAAGAAGATCGTGAGACTGTAAATTTGTTTACACTAGACATGGACAGCGGGGTGGAAGGAGGAGGGAAAACTAGCCTTAAAAATGACCAAAGTGCCCTCACGGGAAAGATAGGTCAATATGCAGATGGGATTTTTGAAGAAAAGCGTGCTAATGCAAAAGCAGCATTTGTCGACAGACTGTCGCAGTTCTCAGGCCCATCTAATCACAAAATGGAGGTTACACTAAACAAACAAATTGTAAATGCTTGTACAGCTGAGGAGGTACTAGATGTAATTTCAGATACTGTCACGGCTGTGGCAAAGGGGCTTAGCCCCTCACCACTTAGCCCATTGAATATCGCAACTGCCTTACACAGGATTGCGAAGAACATGGAGAAGGTACAAATGATCGAGACCCGAAGGCTAGGGTTTATGAGGCAAAAAGAGATGTCTTTATTGGTTGGTATTGCAATGACAGCTTTGCCCAATTGTAATGCCCAAGGGTTGTCCAACATAACTTGGGCTTTATCCAAAATTGGGGGCGATTTGTTGTTCCAATCGGAGATGGATAGAATTGCATCCATTGCAATTACAAAGGTTGATGATTTCAATGCGCAAAATGTAGCAAACGTAGCGCTGGCATATGCAACAATGCGGCATGCTGCACCGGACCTTTTCACAAAGTTGGCTTCTAGAGCTATAGAACTTGTTGAAACTTTTAAGGAGCTAGAGATGACCCAATTCCTATGGGCCTGTGCCACATTGAATGCACACATTGATCCCTTCCTTGATGCATTAGACAATGTTTTTCATAAGCAGGTGGGGCTTCTAAGTGAGAATGAAACTGAAGATGAAATTGAAAATGCGATGTCCTTTGAAAGTTTGAAAGACCTAGAAGATTTGGATGATATTGAAGATAAAACTGATAATGAGATTTCATCTGAAAGTTGGGAAGACAGAGAAGATTTGGATGAAATTGAACATGAATTTGAAAATGAGATTGACAGTTTAGAAAACATTGAAGATTTAGATGTTTTAGATGATATCTGGGAAAATGTTACAAGTTCTTATGAATCCCATGAAACATGTGCCTTGAATTTCACAAGAGACCAAATTGCTAGCATATCATGGTCATATGCTGTTTTGGGTCAAACAAGTCGGCCATTTTTTTCAAGTATTTGGAGTATTTTAACCCAGTTGGTGACGAAAAGGGTTTCAGACCAATTCAGAGAGGATGTACTATTTGCCTCCCAAATTTACGTAGCAAACCAGTGCCTCAAAGTCGAGAATCCAAATTCTGGGTTGGCTATGAAGGGTGATTTGGAGAAGAAAATTTATCGTGTCGGCCAAACTAAGAGGTTTAATATTAAGACCACATCCCTATTTCAGAAGGAAGTTGCTCGGCTTTTGGTTGCTACGGGCTCTAATTGGGTGAGAGAATACCCTATTGACGGTTACACAGTAGATGCAGTCTTGGTTGATGAGAAGGTTGCATTTGAGATAGATGGGCCGTCTCATTTTTCCAGAAATTTAGGTATGTTTGCTAGCGTCATTTATTGAAAAGCCCTCTATAATTTTTTTAGCTACTTGTAGCCTCTTCTGCCTTGCAAAAAAAACAATGCAGACTTGTTGAATTATTGTAGTGAGTTTGAGGTGGTATAATTAGATAGTTCCTTTTTCTTTATTTGGAAAAGTAAATGTTCATTTGACTGTTATACCCAGTGTTTGTACATAGAACTGGTAGATAAGAAGAAGAAATGAACCTTAACTGTGTGACATCCAAAATGTGCCTAATTATGGATGTAGCAAACAGTAAAGCTTTCAATTGTTTCTTATTGGCTTCACTCTTGCCGAATACATATTATTAGTGATTATAATAGTAAACTAGCATGGTAATAATTGGAGTAATGAAGGAGAATTTTTGGTACCTTTTGCATGGCAGGTACTCCACTAGGACATACCATGATGAAACGCCGGTACATCGCAGCTGCTGGGTGGAAGTTAGTTACCTTGTCTCATTATGAGGTATGTGCATTTAATTACAGCTGCCTAACGGCTAACCACTTAACTTTGTCATCTGGGATCATATTTTTTTTGGGTTAGTTTATCAGAATAATATATGGTGGCTGTGGATATGATTTTAAAGGGTTACTATTGGAAATCCAAAATACAAAAGAAAAGAAATAAAAAAAATTGAGCTGTGCATCTTTATTAGTGTAAAATTAATATAAATCATAGACTAATTCTGAAAATATTTCATTTTGCATATTCAAAATTATGTCCATTCCTCTTCTATGCATTGTTATTTCTTTTGATGGACTACTTGTAATCTCGCACATGCAGTGGGAAGCGCTTTCGGGTGAATTCAAGCAATTGGAGTATCTAAGGAAAATTATTGGAAACAATGAAGATACAAGCTCTGTTTATGTAACTGAAAATGAACAATAAATTCTATAGATATCAGTTTTTGGATGCATAATACTTTTGGAGGTACAGGTACCAGTCAGTGAAAAAAAAAAAAAAAAAACTCTGTTGCTATATTATTTTGTCTTAAAATATATAGGGATCACTTTCCCCCTTTTTTTTAAACAAAATATTATTTTGTAGCAGTACCAAGATTTTTGTTATGTAATCATATTGAGATATCAGTGTGAGAATATTTTTCTCAAGAGATAACAGGACCCAGTTATTTCTATCTCAAATATTCAAAATTTTCGAACCGTGAAATAAAAAAAATATATATATATATATATATATTTTTCATACGTGAATCTCAACAAAAATTAACGACTGAGATCAGAATAAGAGGGTCCTGTAACAGCAGAAAAAAGAAGAAAGAGGCCAAATCAAATCTTAAGATTCCGAATCTTGTATTATTCGAACAAGATTCCAATTTAATACTTTTTAAACTCTCACCTCGACCCACAAAAACTTTAATTAAATCATCCCCAGCCTCTCCATGATGTAAGATCTTAGGTTTAATTAGACAAGTTCGTCACCTGTGAGGCTGTGACCCATAGTCCAACCAGTCCAGCAATGGCGACTCCTATAAAATTACACCATTTTCGATCTCTTCTCCATAAACATTTAATATTCAAAAGTAAAGAAACCGAGAAGAAAAAAGAGAAGCACAGGGACACATTCTTGCTTGTAATCGTCGAAAATGGAGTCCATTCCTATGATGACCTTTCTCACAGGTAGTTAATTGCCACTACTATTATCTCTCTCTCCATCCCTCCTGCTGATTAGTTTTGGGCTTTACCTTAATTGTGAGAAAATAAAGTTCAATTGACTAAGTTAATTGTGATTTTTTTTTTCGAATCTAAGTCAATTGAATCATGAACTACGATTTTTTTTTGATAGCCATACCATACACATTTTTTTTTTCACTGACTGGTACCTGTACCTCCAAAAGTATTATGCATCCAAAAACTGATATCTATAGAATTTATTGTTCATTTTCAGTTACATAAACAGAGCTTGTATCTTCATTGTTTCCAAATGAATGCCATAAAAAAAAGAGTGTACTGTAAACACCCCAAATGAATGCCATCACCAAATGATTTGATCTAAAATAAAGTCTAATTTGAAAGGAAACCAAAAGTTGCTGTAAATCCTTCCATTCTTGTAAATAATAACCTACAGAAAGACAATATGTTAAATATTGGTTATTGTTTGTGCTCCATAGGGAAGTTTGTGAGAATGCACTTAGAGAGTACAGTTTCCTTCATGAAGAGTCAGGTGACAGTGCCCCCAATTATCTGTCGGGGCAACTCCAACTCTTGAATGAGGTGTTCGACAAAGCATCCAAGGCTGATGTGCCAACTGATGTAAGTCACCATGTTTACATGTTAATTTATTATTTCCTGAGATAATCAGAATACTGTATATGCTGGTACTGTTATACAACCTTAGCCGTTACTCATTACAAAAGCCAGATGACTTTTGAGCTGAAAAAAAGTTGTTTTGAGTGATAACTTGTAATGAAGTGGTGGTATGCAAATATGTTTTATTTTTATTTTTCTGTGGATTTTATAGGTCCCAGACTACCTCTGTTGCAAGATAACCTTTGACATATTCACTGATCCAGTTCTGACTCCTAGTGGTATCACCTATGAAAGATCTGCTCTACTTGAGCATTTAAAAACAGTAATTTTCCTATTCCCATTCTATTCCCAATTTATTTATTTCATTCCCTGTGCTTCTTTGAAGTCTCAAGTACTTCATGTTTGGGATGTTGGCAGTTTGCAATAAGCTTTTAGAAGATCCCTTTATTGTAAGGACGGAGATTTGTACAAAATCACCTTAACATTGTTTAAAGTACCTTACACTTTGGAAAATTTTAGTTACAAACTACTATCTATCTATGAAGCTAATAGAACAAAATAACTTTATTTAAAAGATCTTGTCATTGACGAAGTTACTTTTACTTGCCTAGTTTGATATGGTATTTAATCCAAATCTTGCTACCGAGATGTCAGATATGTTTTAGTGAAATCATACACGTGATGCCCCTATGAACTGATTTTAAGCCTAGAATTTTTAATGTTAAGTGGTTCTGGTTGTGCTTTAAGGATGAATCAATATTCCTTTCCTAAAAATTCATTTGATATTCTTTTTTACTTGGGATAGGTGGGCAATTTCGACCCAATAACAAGACAGCCTCTCAAAGAGTCACAACTTATCCCGAATCTGGCAATCAAGGGAGCAGTGCAGGAATTTTTGAAAGAGCATGGTTGGGCGTACAATATGGCCTAAAAAAATAACAAAGTAGGTTAACTACTAGGTGGTCCCATTATTTAAGTAGTGCAGGAATTATTAGTTTATTTACTATTTTCAATAGTACCTTCTGATGCGAAACTTTGGTTTTGCTGATTTATAGGTTCTAATGGGTAGTCAATGTACATAGCACTGGAAAATCCGAATTAGCTTAGGTTATTAAGTAAATTTTGAATTCAGTGTCTGTCTTGAGTGTTTCTAAGTTGGTGATGTTTAAACAACATGCTAAAAAGTTTGTGATGGTTGTAGTTTCTAGACTCGCAGAAACACTTGTAGTGGCAGCATTATACCCATTTTCTGTTTATTAGAGTTTGTAAGGTGTTGATGTTGGTGCTAAGGATTTGATTTGTAAGAAAGACTCAGAAAAGGTTGAGAGAAGATAGGATAGATCAATCCTACAACAAGTCAAGCCAGAAGAAATGGTCCAATTCCTCACATTTTTTTTTTCAATTTGAACATTGCTTATTTGTTTGCGCGGTGGGAAAATGGCCAACACAAATTATTGACTGAAAAAGTTAGACTATTCCACATTGACTGAAGTATTTGAACTATCATCTACCAAATAGTATATTCTCTCGTACACAATAATGCATGCGAGATCCTGTGGTCTTGGCCTCCTGGGGAACAAAAGCATGGAATGGAATGTTTTTGGTGTATCGATACATTTCTCACTGTGGTATTGGGGAACAAAAACGTGGTCATTGGTGCCTTTTGAGCTGATGCTGTTAGTTTGTTAGTGTTATGTTTACAATAGTCAACTTTTATTTGTTACCCGCTTCAAATGCAAGAAATCACCCACCAAAATTAAGTACCCAGCTCTCTCGTATTCCTTAATTTCTTATGTGTTAATAACAATTATTTAAAACTTAAATGGGTATTTTCAGCACCTTAATTTTCTTCCATTTTCTTTTTTTATAATACAATACAAGCGTATCATTAAATAAAAGGAAAAAGAAAAAAAAATAACAAGATAACAAATTTAGAACTGAAAAGAAAATCTTACCATCAAGCAATCCAAACAAAAGAATATCACTGGCACTGGCACCTTAAATCAAAGGGGATTCCTCGAGAGAAGGGTAGTCGTTGTAGCCCTCAACTGGATCGGACGTATAAAATGTCAATCTGTTGTACTTATTGAGAGGTGCATTGAGCTCGAATCGTCGAGGCAAATCAGGGTTAGCCAGGAAATGTCGGCCATAAGCTACGAGATCAGTGTACCCCTCAGCCACTACTTTATTTCCTTCTTCTCTGTCGTAGCCTCCTACGGCTACAAATGTACCGTCGAAGGCTTTTCTCATCGGAAGAAGCCTGTGCGGGATTTGGTATCGGCCTTCCACAACTGACTGCCTAGGCTCAACCATGTGGCAATATAGAATGTTGAACTTGTTTAATGATTGCACCATGTATAAGCCTAGGATTTCTGGATTAGAGTTGAAGCATTCCAGGTAGTATGTGAAGGGTGAGAGCTTGAACCCAACCCGGTCGGATCCAATTTCATTAGAAACGGCTTCCACAACTTCTAGTGCAAATCGGCATCGGTTTTCGAGACTGCCGCCGTACTTGTCAGTCCGGTTGTTTGTGCTGTCTTTCATGAATTGTTCAATTAAGTAACCATAGGTCCCATGAATCTCCACTCCATCAAATCCTATAAACAACAAATATTTCAATGTTAATAATATAATTTGGAAATGTATTAGAATTAAGCAAGTGAATTGCTTGCTTATTCGTGTCGTGCAGTAGTATTGGGATTTAGTAATTTACCAGCTTCTATAGCATTCCTTGCTGCAAGCCTGAAGTCATTTACAATATCTGGTATTTCTTCTGTCCTTAATCCATGAGGTGGTGAGTATTCCTCGACTGTACCATCGGCTTGCTCTTGAGGTGGTAATTGCTTGTCAGTGCTTGAGATTGGAGCCTGCCCATTTGGTAGATACTCTAAAAGAAAGAAAAAGGTAAGTAGGGCTACCAATTTGCTAACTTATAGAAAAATAAAAACAACTACAACAGTCACCAAGAATAGAGGCCAAGATAGTTTCAGGTTCTGAAATCAAGTGTGCACAAATTTTTTTGTGGAAAGTTAAATTTTTGTTGTTGTTGTAATAGGAGACCCTTGAAAAGTAGATTTGAAAATTAATTGTGAGTTCATAAGTGTATTAAATGCTAAATTATTGTCGATATTACAAATTACAAATTGGAACGACGAACGACGAACGACGAACGAAAGTGCTAGAGAAGAGACATACTGTAATGGGAGACCCTTCCGACATGCCATATCTGGCAAAAGAAGATCCCGCCTTTCTCGTGCACCGCATTGACGATTGGCTTCCATGCCTCAACTTGCTCCTTGGTCCAAATGCCAGGGGTGTCATTGTAGCCCTGCGCCGTGTTAGACACTCCAGTGGCCTCCGCTATAAGGAGACCTCCTTTGGTGGCTCGCTGCGAGTAGTGTAGTATAGCATGTGGCTGAGGCACGCTACTGTATGATCTACGCCTCGTCAAAGGAGCAAGAACAACCCTAGAACAAGCATGGATGATGAGAAATACACAAGGAAAGATTGGGATAAAGAACTAAAAAATGAAATGTACAATTAAGAAATACTGAACAGGAATATCAAATTTTTGAACTGAACTGGTTCTTCTACAACCGAGTTTTATTTGAAATACATCTCTTATACTACAAAGTATATTATATATATACGAGGAGGGTTCAAATGCTTTATGCTTTTTATGTCTCATATTTTATATCTTTGTTTTTAAAATTCGAACTGTCATTCAATTTGATAGTCATATATTAAAATATACTTGGAGATCAAATATTATATTTTGAATTTTTTTACTATTTTTTGTCTCTTTAGTAAAATAAAGTGAGAACCTTCATTTTCTAATAAACTCGAGCAACAAGGTAAAGGCCAAAAATATCAACAGGAGGGAGGGATAGAGAATAGTAGTGGCAATTAATTAATTAATTACCTGTGAGAAATATCAAATTTGCCCATTTTGTAAGGGGTCATCAGAGGAATGGACTCCATTTTCGACGATTAAAAGCAAGAATGAATGTGTGCCTTCTTCACTTCTCTTTTTCTTTTCTGTAATTTTGACCTGTAAATGTTTACAGGAAGAGATCGAAAATGGTAATTATAAGTCCGCTGAAACCATGGGTCACCATCATCAGTGAGGGAATTTGTTACCGCTGCTTTTCTTTGGTGGGTTTTGTTGCAAAGCACAGACACTTGACTATATTTTATAGATGTACATAAAATTTGTGCTTAATTACATGATAATTTTTATTTGTGTCATTAGTAATTTTAGAGGAGAGGAGACAATTGATACTCTTATTAAAAATATCATATAATATTTAAAAAATACTATAATAAAAAGATTTGATATATTATTTCGGAATTATTTACAATTAATTACCTCTATTAAAATTATTTGTTGATAGTGAAAACAAATAATATATTATCAATCTCTAAAGTTATCGTTTGTTTTCATTATTGACTACTATATGATTAAGAAATTAAATGAAAATTAGTTACATCTAAAAAAAGTGATCAAAACAATATTTCAATTTCCGTTACAATGCATGGGCACTTAACTAGTTAGTAAATAAGAATAGAGACAACACACTGATTTTCATAGTGTTTACGTTGTGTTATTTAAATTAGTAAAAATATTGTTTGAATTGTACATTCAGAATATTGAATAACTGTACCTGAAAAAACAATAGTGTCAAAATAATAGACGTCCTATATTAATTTCATTCGAGTCGAACCCAATCCAATATTTATTGAGACTGTAGATTGTTTGTCTTAAGATTCGTGCCAAATTAAAAAGAACTGTTCGGATTTATTACTTGTACCTCAAGTTAGGGGTGTAAACGGATCGGATATTATCCGGATCCGAATCCGAAAAATAGCAGATTCGGATATTCGGATACGGATCCGGATTCGGATAATTTTTTAATAGATACGGATACGGATACGATTTCGAATATGAAGTCGGATACGGATAATTATCCGTATTCGATATTTTTTTAATTTCGGATATCCAAATTTTCTCAACTGGGTCCAAACCCCACCAGCCTGTTACAATAAAGTTTCAAATATTGGTTGAATTTGGTTCTCTACTGTATACAACTTTAGACTTTTGGTCTACAAATAATATTTTAATATTTATTTTCTTATAGCCTTACTCTCTTTTTTACTGTGACCTCACTTTTTGTTATAGCCTTATTCTCGTTTTTATTTTTTTAACATGATATAAGATTTGTAACCAACAAACTTATGAAAAATATTAAATCTCGTAAAAAGTTATATTTAGATATTACTTTTTAATAAAATGTACATTAGTATTTTATTTTTAATTATCCGAATTATATTGATATCCGTATTTGTATCCGTCCGAAATCCAATTCATATCCGTTTAACATCCGATCCGTATCCGTATCTGAAACTATCCGTATCTGTATCTCTATTTGAAAAATTATAACGGATACAGATACGATTTGACCATTATCCAATCCGTATCCGACCGTTTACACCCCTACCTCAAGTATCTATGATACGGATTTGGGACGTGGCATCCGTTTACCCAAAGCTAACAAGTTTATATAGGATTTTTTGTTTTTTAATTGATAACTTGAGAAACAATTTTTAAATTATAAAAAAGATAGACAGGATCTATTCTGAAAGCATATAATTGATTGTCTTTTAGAACTTTATCAATAGCCGCCTTAATAACTTTTCTTTTGGCTTTGGGTCAGCGGATGGTGACTCTGTCTCTTATTTTATTATTATTTGATAGAATATAGAACAAATATATCAGATAATGAAATTGTAATCATATTTCTTTTTTACAATTAGATGTATTATATTTATGGTTTGCACACAATATTTACAAATCCAATAATACACCATATAAAATTGATTTGAACCCGTCCAATTCAAATTAATTATATTAAATTTGCTATGGTCGTATAAATTTTTTTGAAATATTTGTCAAATTTGCGGTGACCTTCATGTAATTTCATGCATGGTGCTACCATTTATATGTCAACTTGATTACATGTATGCACCTAATCTATATTAAAAAATATATCGATTTGAGCCTGTTAACTTGATTACATGCATGCACCTGATTTATATTAAAAAATATATCGATTTGAGCCTGTTAACTTGATTACATGCATGCACCTAATTTATATTAAAAAATATATCGATTTGAGCCTTTTAGTTTAATAATATTTTAGTAAAATTGCATGCATTATATAAACGTTAACAGGCTGAATAGTAGTTACTTTTGTTTTTTTTTTTTTCCGCCCTGACCGTGACTCGAAATTTTTAAAAATATCATACCTTCAAAAATAATAAATCAAAAGACACAATTATGTAGAATTTCGAAAAAATTTCGGTGATGGCTGTTAGCCTGTTACAGTATTATATTTTACATTGGCCATCATATTTTGATTACCAACTTCAAATGCAAGGAATGACCCACCAATAAAAATTGTCAGTTGTCTACTTCATTATAATGCTTTTATACAGGAATCAAATTGTGAAACATTGGGAGTAAAAAGAAAAGTAAAATTTCCTTCTTGTTTTTCTATCATTTCCATTTCAAAGTCCAAAACAGAGCCTCCTAAATATGCATGCTAAGCAGATTATGTTGCATTTCTAGATAAATACTGTTCTGGTTTGCATATACAAAAAAGTTAGTTATACAATTTTTTGCATCTTTGGAGATTCCTTCTTATCATATTCAAATTGATTAAATTACAATTATTTTTTAGAAACCTAACATATATATAGTTTATACCTTTTCCATATGCTGCTTTGACAAATTAAGTACCCTGCTCTCTGGTAGTCCTTAGTTTCTTATTTATTAATAACATTTATTTAAAATATAAATGGGTGTTTTCAGCACCTTTCCTTCCAATTTTTTTTTTTGTGGGTGTCATACACGCGTGTTATTCCAATTCTTATTGAATACAGGGAAAAACAAGATAACAAATATAAAAATGTAAACAAAATCATATCAAGCAAGCCAAGCAAAAGAATATCACTGACACATCAAATTAAGATGACTCCTCAAGAAAAGGGTAGTCAGTGTAGCCCTCGACCGGATCGGACGTATAAAATGTTAATCTGTTATACTTATTAAGAGGTGCATTGAGCTCGAATCGTCGAGGCAAATCAGGGTTAGCTAGGAATAGTCGGCCGTACACTACAAGATCAGTGTACCCCTTAGCCACTACATTATTTCCTTCTTCTCTGTCGTAGCCTCCCGCAGCTAAAAATGTACCGTTGAAGGCCTTTCTCATCGGAAGAAGCCTGTGCGGGACTTGGTACCGGCCATCTACAATGGCCATCCTAGGCTCAACCATATGGCAGTATAGGATGTTGAACTTGTTTAATGATTGCGCCATGTATAGGCCCAGGGCTTGTGGATCAGAGTCGAAGCATTCCATGTAATCTGTGAAGGGCGAAAGCCTGATCCCAACCCGGTCGGGTCCAATTTCATTAGAGATGGCTTCCACAACTTCTAGAGCAAATCGACATCGGTTTTCCAGACTGCCACCATACTTGTCAGTTCGGTTATTTGAGCTGTCTTTCATGAATTGTTCAATTAAGTAAGCATGTGCCCCATGGATCTCTACTCCATCAAATCCTATAATTAAGAAATATCTCAAAGTTAAAAATATTATTTTGATATGTATTCGAATTAAGCTAGTGATTTGCTTGAAATGATTCATTTCTTGCTCATTAGTAAGTATCTATCATATAAAAAAATTATGTATAATATAATATAAGTTAACTACATCTTCTTTACAGTGATGTTAACAAAATCATATCAGTTCAAAATGAAGTCATTCCAGTAGTCCTTTTGAGAAAGAAAGAATTGATATTAGTCAATTCTTAGTTATTGCTTATACATTTAAAATATATATGTACAGAAAATGAAATCAGCGTTGCACTAGAGTACCAGACCATATCAAGTTAGCAACTATTATATTCCTTCAATCCACACCCAACAAAAGTTCTATTACAGAAAAAATGCCACCCATGTTTTGATAATTGGTACTAATTGGTACATTCAAAGTTCCTGTAGCACAATAATTTTGGGAGTTAGAAATTTACCAGCTTCTATAGCATTCCTTGCTGCAAGCCTGAAGTCATTCACAATATCTGGTATTTCTTCTGTCTTTAATACACGAGGAGGCGAGTATTCCTCAACGGTACCATCGTGTTGCGTCTGAGGTGATATTTGCTTGTCAGTGCTTGAGATCGGAGCTTGCCCATTTGGTTGATACTCTAAAAGAAAGAAAAGGTTAAGCAGGGCTACCAATTGAATAATAAAGTACAGAAGCCAAGATTAATTGTTTCAGGGTCTGAAATTATGTGGGCAGAAGATTTTTATTTTTTATAATCGCTTAATAGCTTAATTAAATGATCGAAATTCAAATGTAGATTTGAAAACTGTTAGTTCATTAGTGTATTAAAGTGTCAAACAAACAACCATATTACGAATTACAAATTGAAACAAAGGAGAAGAGACATACTGTAATGAGAGACCCTTCCGACATGCCATATCTGGCAAAAGAAGATCCCGCCTTTCTCGTGCACCGCATTGACGATTGGCTTCCATGCCTCAACGTGCTCCTTAGTCCAAATGCCGGGGGTGTCAGTGTAGCCCTGAGCCGTGTCAGACACTCCGGTGGCCTCTGTTATCAGGAGGCCTCCTTTGGTCGCTCGCTGCGAGTAGTATAGAATAGCGTGCGGCTGTGGCACATTGCCGTATGATCTTTGCCTCGTCAAAGGAGCTAGAACAACCCTAGAACAAGCATGGCCAATTAGAAAAACATAAGGAAAGATTGAAAAGAAAAAAAACTGAAAAATGGAATGTGCGATTAAGAATACCAGTTCGTACCAGCGATTACTGATCATTACATTCCATTCTTAAATTTATACATTTACACTTTTACCCATAAGTCAGAAAATTACAAAAACACCAAATCATTTGAATTCCACTTAGTCGCTGAGAAAACCCCAAATCTAATCAACGCAAGGGAGGGGGGGAGGGAGAGAATAGTATTGGGTAATGGCAATTAATTACCTGTGAGAAAGGTCAAATTTGCCCATTTTGTAAGGGGTCATCAAGGGAATCGGCTCCATTTTGATTATACCGTATCTCTTCTCCTCTTTTTCTTCTTTGTATCTTTAATAGTTAGTGGTAAATGCTTATGACGAAGAAACCTAAAATGGTGTTATTTATAGGAGTCGCCATTGCTGAACCATGTGTCATCACTATCAGTGATTGCTTTGTTCCCGCTGCTTGTTATTGTGACAGTAGTGCTTACGTCATGGAGGCTGCGGCTGCCAATAATTTGAGTGTAGAAAGGAAAGGAGAAATATTAAAAAGTTAAATCTCTCCGAATCGAATCCACGTTGGGAGTATTTAATGCTCCGGCCTGTCCTTCAGTTTTCAGGAAATAAATCTGCTGTGGTTCTTTGTAATCGCAGGGACCTGCCTTTTCAAATCAAACCATCCATTTTTTGGAATACGCGGATCTCAAAATAAGTTGGCTTTAACCACGAATCTCAAAACAAATGGATAGTTTGATTTGGAAAAGCAGGGTCCTGCACATTTATTTCCAAGTTTCCACACTCAGTGTTCGTTGGTCAATGCTTATGACGTTTGCTTACGTCATGGAGGCTGCGGCTGCAAAAGTTAAATCTCTCCGAATCGTTGGGACTAATTAATACTCCGGCCTGTTCTTCAATTTCCACGCTCACTGTTACTTCGTTGATCAAAGATGAGAAATGAGAAAGACTATGCCAAAATCAGTGGCGGGTTTAAGAATGATGAATGGCTGAATTAATCTCTATTTTTTTTTCTAATTTATATATATTTTAAATTTTTAATATATTTAGAATAAAATGTTATTGACATTGTAAATTAATTTTTATTTTAGTATATAAAAAATAATTTAATTGGTTCTCAATGTCTTTGATAATCTCTCTAATTTGAAAGTCAGACTTTGTTCTTGCGTGAAATCTTTTTTTTTCTATTATTGTTTTTTGTGTTTTGATTTGTTTTTTAAAATTCAGTGTCGTATTTTATAATGTTTTTTTAACATGTTATAAAAAACAAAAGACTCGTTTAATTAAGGTCGTCTGAATTATTATATCTTGCTGCTAGTTAATTCAGTATTTTTTTTTTTCTGATGATTAGGGGTGTTGATGAAATTCAGGAATGTTAATAAAATTCAGTTGCATAATTATATAATTTCTATTGTATTCAGTAATATGAATTTATTTCGTTTTCACTACCTCATGATAAGGTACGAATGAAGAAGATATAGGCATATATACATTACTAACCTTTTTATTAACACAAAATCATCAAAACATTTAAATAGTATTCATTTAAATTATTTTAACGGAACAAGTCTTGTTTAAACTGATTTTCGAAAACTAGCCTCCACCGATCTCTAGAATCGGTGGAGTCAAAAAAATCAAACCTACACCGGTTCTAGGGACTAGTGGAACCAATATTTACCCTGCCACAGATATGCTCTACCAAAGGCTACACCAAAACCTCCACCGATTCGCAGAATCGGTGTAGCTTTTTTCTCTCTCGCTTTCCCTCCTCCTTTCTTTAATGGCAAGCTACGTCACGCTGCTGAGCTGCTTAGTGTTGTCCCGAGGTTTAATGGTGTGCCTACATCCGTGTGCACCAAAAGTTTCTTCCGAAATATTACTTCGACTGTCCTCTCTCCTTTTCTTTTTTGATTTTATCTAAATTCCTCTGGTACTGGTGTGTAGGTTCGATTTCTACTTAATTTTAGTTCTAATTATTTGTATCCAAACAATTTCCTTTCTATTTAGAACTTAATTGTGTATTGATGTTTTTACTAGTAACTTTGGTAAGAAACAATATCTAACTATGCAAGAACTGCTAACTGGGCTAATTCGATTCTGAATAATTCAAATCGGAAGTTTTTAAAGGAAAGGTGTATGGTTGAGAATTCGTTAAAAACTCAGTTAGAAAGCGGAACGGATAAGCTTGTGGACAGATCGTGAACAAACGTCTGTAGATAAAGACCTTTTCTCATCAAAATATGATGGCCATTGTAAAATATAATACTGTAACAGGCTAACAGCCATCACCGAAATTTTTTCGAAATTCTACATAATTGTGTCTTTTGATTTATTATTTTTGAAGGTATGATATTTTTAAAAATTTCGAGTCACGGTCAGGGCGGAAAAAAAAAAAACAAAAGTAACTACTATTCAGCCTGTTAACGTTTATATAATGCATGCAATTTTACTAAAATATTATTAAACTAAAAGGCTCAAATCGATATATTTTTTAATATAAATTAGGTGCATGCATGTAATCAAGTTAACAGGCTCAAATCGATATATTTTTTAATATAAATCAGGTGCATGCATGTAATCAAGTTAACAGGCTCAAATCGATATATTTTTTAATATAGATTAGGTGCATACATGTAATCAAGTTGACATATAAATGGTAGCACCATGCATGAAATTACATGAAGGTCACCGCAAATTTGACAAATATTTCAAAAAAATTTATACGACCATAGCAAATTTAATATAATTAATTTGAATTGGACGGGTTCAAATCAATTTTATATGGTGTATTATTGGATTTGTAAATATTGTGTGCAAACCATAAATATAATACATCTAATTGTAAAAAAAATATGATTACAATTTCATTATCCGATATATTTGTTCTATATTCTATCAAATAATAATAAAATTAGAGACAGAGTCACCATCCGCTGACCCAAAGCCAAAAGAAAAGTTATTAAGGCGGCTATTGATAAAGTTCTAAAAGACAATCAATTATATGCTTTCTGAATAGATCCTGTCTATCTTTTTTATAATTTAAAAATTGTTTCTCAAGTTATCAATTAAAAAACAAAAAATCCTATATAAACTTGTTAGCTTTGGGTAAACGGATGCCACGTCCCAAATCCGTATCATAGATACTTGAGCTAGGGGTGTAAATGGTCGGATACGGATCGGATAATGGTCAAACTGTATCTGTATCCGTTATAATTTTTCAAATAGAGATACAGATACGGATAGTCTTGGATACGGATACGGATTGGATGTTAAACGGATATGGATTGGATTTCGGACGGATACAAATACGGATATCAATATACTTCGGATAATTAAAAATAAAATACTAATGTACATTTTATTAAAAAGTAATATCTAAATATAACTTTCTGCAAGATTTAATATTTTTCATAAGTTTGTTGGTTACAAATCTTATATCATGTTAAAAAAATAAAAACGAGAATAAGGCTATAACAAAAAGTGAGGTCACAGTAAAAAAGAGAGTAAGGCTATAAGAAAATAAATATTAAAATATTATTTGTAGACCAAAAGTCTAAAGTTGTATACAGTAGAGAACCAAATTCAACCAATATTTGAAACTTTATTGTAACAGGCTGGTGGGGTTTGGACCCAGTTGAGAAAATTTGGATATCCGAAATTAAAAAATATCGAATACGGATAATTATCCGTATCCGACTTCATATTCGAAATCGTATCCGTATCCGTATCTATTAAAAAATTATCCGAATCCGGATCCGTATCCGAATATCCGAATCTGCTATTTTTCGGATTCGGATCCGGATAATATCCGATTCGTTTACACCCCTAACTTGAGGTACAAGTAATAAATCCGAACAGTTCTTTTTAATTTGGCACGAATCTTAAGACAAACAATCTACAGTCTCAATAAATATTGGATTGGGTTCGACTCGAATGAAATTAATATAGGACGTCTATTATTTTGACACTATTGTTTTTTCGGGTACAGTTATTCAATATTCTGAATATACAATTCAAACAATATTTTTACTAATTTAAATAACACAACGTAAACACTATGAAAATCAGTGTGTTCTCTCTATTCTTATTTACTAATTAGTTAAGTGCCCATGCATTGCAACGAAAATTGAAATATTGTTTTGATCAGTTTTTTTTAGATGCAACTAATTTTCATTTAATTTCTTAATCATATAGTAGTCAATAATGAAAACAAACGATAACTTTAGAGATTGATAATATATTATTTGTTTTCACTATCAACAAATAATTTTAATAGAGGTAATTAATTATAAATAATTCCGAAATAATATATCAAATCTTTTTATTATAGTATTTTTTAAATATTATATGACATTTTTAATAGAACAATTATATTACTCCCCCCCATTCCATTCCCCCACCATCCCCCCATTCCAAATTATTTTTATCTCATTTCAATCTTGTTCACATATTTCACGATATATGAGAAATTTTGCGAATCTAAAATCACGAACATTTTCTACGTAATTTTCTCTTTCAAATGAGATCCATGATGACATACTTTCGGACAAGTTATTACAGAAGTATTTATCCCTCATCATGCAAGTATTTATACCTACACAGACATATGAAAGTATTACTATCAATTATTATAAGTATTTATACTGATATATGAAAATATTAATATCAAGTATTATAAGTATTTATACTGATATATGAAAGTATTAATATCATGTATTATAAGTATTTATACTGATATATGAAAGTATTAATATCAAGTATTATAAGTATTGTATGAAAAAAAATATTTTCAAGTATAGGTATAAATACTTGCACGATGAGGGATAAATACTTCTGTAACGACTTGCCTAAAAGTATATCATCATGGATCTCATTTGAAAGAGAAAATTACATAAAAAACGTTCATGGTTTTAGATTCGCAAAATTTTTTATAGATTGTGAGAAATATGGATGAGATTGAAATGAGATAAAAAAAACCCACCTCTAAAAATGTGCATGGTTCCCCATGTGATTTGAGATTCCCCCCACCCTTCATGAAAAAAATGTGCATGGTCCCCTAAATACTTTCGTGCTTAGGGATAAATATTTTCGTTCTTCGAGATAAATACTTCTGTACGTAAGTATTAATACCTTATGAAAAAAAATGACAGCTGGAGTTTTTTGGCATTTTGTGCGGGGATAATTGCGGGATTGGTTTTGCAGGGTTAATTATCACCGTCCTTTTTAATAAGAGTATCAATTGTCTCCTCTCCTCTAAAATTACTAATGACATAAATAAAAATTATCATGTAATTAAACACAAATTTTATGTACATCTATAAAATATAGTCAAGTGTCTGTACTTCGCAATGAAATCCACCAAAGAAATCAACTGTATGAAACTTTTTTCCTACCTGTCCCGGTTTATTAAATATATTATAATAATATTTTATATTTTAGTATCATATATGTCCATAACTCTCCAGTTCGGACTCAAAATGATATTTGATGCGCAATAGGCATAGAGTTGTCAAACATTAAAAACCAAAGATATTGCTGTTATTGATTTAAACAGTTGGGATTGACAAATAAATAATCAAAGCACACGAAAATTCAAATTGAACCATATAGTATTTCCAATCTTCTCTTCCAAGTATCTCAGGTTTTGTAGAAACATGTTTACAAGACCAAAGAATTGTTCCATCGGGATAGGAGAAAAAGAAAACGCGTTTTCTGCATCGGTCAAGGAAAAAGGCTGCTTCGGTAAAGGAAAAAGACGAGGGATAAAGTAGATTAAATGATACAATTTTCATGTGTATTTTTATGTAGCGAGTATATGAATAACTAAATTTAGACTTTCACATGTTTAACAACATGAAACAGATGTATAAAATATATATTTTTTTAATTAAAGGCTGAGATTGAAATATGTTTTTGATGAGTGAGTGAGATCTATTTAATGAAGGGCTCAGATCTTTTCTGGATGAATAGATGATTGGGATCCAAAATTTTTAGCGTGGTATTATAGTAGTACTGATACTGATTTTTGCACAATTCAAACGTATCTGATTAGTTTAGATTTGAGCTTGATAAGTTGAATGATTGTTTAGAATTAACAGTAAGATACTAAATTTTCTATTTCATACATTAAATAGTGAAAATTGTCAGTTCGTAATTTTTCGATGGAATACGTATTAGCCAAATATTTGAAATTAGAGTTATTGTTTCCTTGTGCTTGTTTTTAGTTCCATTTATTTCGTATCATATATTTTTTTGGTTCTCTCGTTTTTACGATTTAGAAATATTTACGCGCGGTGTATGTTTAGCTTCATGACGTAGGCACTCATGTCACAATAAAAAGCAGCGGTAACAAATTCCCTCACTGATGATGGTGACCCATGGTTTCAGCGGACTTATAATTACCATTTTCGATCTCTTCCTGTAAACATTTACAGGTCAAAATTACAGAAAAGAAAAAGAGAAGTGAAGAAGGCACACATTCATTCTTGCTTTTAATCGTCGAAAATGGAGTCCATTCCTCTGATGACCCCTTACAAAATGGGCAAATTTGATATTTCTCACAGGTAATTAATTAATTAATTGCCACTACTATTCTCTATCCCTCCCTCCTGTTGATATTTTTGGCCTTTACCTTGTTGCTCGAGTTTATTAGAAAATGAAGGTTCTCACTTTATTTTACTAAAGAGACAAAAAATAGTAAAAAAATTCAAAATATAATATTTGATCTCCAAGTATATTTTAATATATAACTATCAAATTGAATGACAGTTCGAATTTTAAAAACAAAGATATAAAATATGAGACATAAAAAGCATAAAGCATTTGAACCCTCCTCGTATATATATAATATACTTTGTAGTATAAGAGATGTATTTCAAATAAAACTCGGTTGTAGAAGAACCAGTTCAGTTCAAAAATTTGATATTCCTGTTCAGTATTTCTTAATTGTACATTTCATTTTTTAGTTCTTTATCCCAATCTTTCCTTGTGTATTTCTCATCATCCATGCTTGTTCTAGGGTTGTTCTTGCTCCTTTGACGAGGCGTAGATCATACGGTAGCGTGCCTCAGCCACATGCTATACTACACTACTCGCAGCGAGCCACCAAAGGAGGTCTCCTTATAGCGGAGGCCACTGGAGTGTCTAACACGGCGCAGGGCTACAATGACACCCCTGGCATTTGGACCAAGGAGCAAGTTGAGGCATGGAAGCCAATCGTCAATGCGGTGCACGAGAAAGGCGGGATCTTCTTTTGCCAGATATGGCATGTCGGAAGGGTCTCCCATTACAGTATGTCTCTTCTCTAGCACTTTCGTTCGTCGTTCGTCGTTCCAATTTGTAATTTGTAATATCGACAATAATTTAGCATTTAATACACTTATGAACTCACAATTAATTTTCAAATCTACTTTTCAAGGGTCTCCTATTACAACAACAACAAAAATTTAACTTTCCACAAAAAAATTTGTGCACACTTGATTTCAGAACCTGAAACTATCTTGGCCTCTATTCTTGGTGACTGTTGTAGTTGTTTTTATTTTTCTATAAGTTAGCAAATTGGTAGCCCTACTTACCTTTTTCTTTCTTTTAGAGTATCTACCAAATGGGCAGGCTCCAATCTCAAGCACTGACAAGCAATTACCACCTCAAGAGCAAGCCGATGGTACAGTCGAGGAATACTCACCACCTCATGGATTAAGGACAGAAGAAATACCAGATATTGTAAATGACTTCAGGCTTGCAGCAAGGAATGCTATAGAAGCTGGTAAATTACTAAATCCCAATACTACTGCACGACACGAATAAGCAAGCAATTCACTTGCTTAATTCTAATACATTTCCAAATTATATTATTAACATTGAAATATTTGTTGTTTATAGGATTTGATGGAGTGGAGATTCATGGGACCTATGGTTACTTAATTGAACAATTCATGAAAGACAGCACAAACAACCGGACTGACAAGTACGGCGGCAGTCTCGAAAACCGATGCCGATTTGCACTAGAAGTTGTGGAAGCCGTTTCTAATGAAATTGGATCCGACCGGGTTGGGTTCAAGCTCTCACCCTTCACATACTACCTGGAATGCTTCAACTCTAATCCAGAAATCCTAGGCTTATACATGGTGCAATCATTAAACAAGTTCAACATTCTATATTGCCACATGGTTGAGCCTAGGCAGTCAGTTGTGGAAGGCCGATACCAAATCCCGCACAGGCTTCTTCCGATGAGAAAAGCCTTCGACGGTACATTTGTAGCCGTAGGAGGCTACGACAGAGAAGAAGGAAATAAAGTAGTGGCTGAGGGGTACACTGATCTCGTAGCTTATGGCCGACATTTCCTGGCTAACCCTGATTTGCCTCGACGATTCGAGCTCAATGCACCTCTCAATAAGTACAACAGATTGACATTTTATACGTCCGATCCAGTTGAGGGCTACAACGACTACCCTTCTCTCGAGGAATCCCCTTTGATTTAAGGTGCCAGTGCCAGTGATATTCTTTTGTTTGGATTGCTTGATGATAAGATTTTCTTTTCAGTTCTAAATTTGTTATCTTGTTATTTTTTTTTCTTTTTCCTTTTATTTAATGATACGCTTGTATTGTATTATAAAAAAAGAAAATGGAAGAAAATTAAGGTGCTGAAAATACCCATTTAAGTTTTAAATAATTGTTATTAACACATAAGAAATTAAGGAATACGAGAGAGCTGGGTACTTAATTTTGGTGGGTGATTTCTTGCATTTGAAGCGGGTAACAAATAAAAGTTGACTATTGTAAACATAACACTAACAAACTAACAGCATCAGCTCAAAAGGCACCAATGACCACGTTTTTGTTCCCCAATACCACAGTGAGAAATGTATCGATACACCAAAAACATTCCATTCCATGCTTTTGTTCCCCAGGAGGCCAAGACCACAGGATCTCGCATGCATTATTGTGTACGAGAGAATATACTATTTGGTAGATGATAGTTGAAATACTTCAGTCAATGTGGAATAGTCTAACTTTTTCAGTCAATAATTTGTGTTGGCCATTTTCCCACCGCGCAAACAAATAAGCAATGTTCAAATTGAAAAAAAAAATGTGAGGAATTGGACCATTTCTTCTGGCTTGACTTGTTGTAGGATTGATCTATCCTATCTTCTCTCAACCTTTTCTGAGTCTTTCTTACAAATCAAATCCTTAGCACCAACATCAACACCTTACAAACTCTAATAAACAGAAAATGGGTATAATGCTGCCACTACAAGTGTTTCTGCGAGTCTAGAAACTACAACCATCACAAACTTTTTAGCATGTTGTTTAAACATCACCAACTTAGAAACACTCAAGACAGACACTGAATTCAAAATTTACTTAATAACCTAAGCTAATTCGGATTTTCCAGTGCTATGTACATTGACTACCCATTAGAACCTATAAATCAGCAAAACCAAAGTTTCGCATCAGAAGGTACTATTGAAAATAGTAAATAAACTAATAATTCCTGCACTACTTAAATAATGGGACCACCTAGTAGTTAACCTACTTTGTTATTTTTTTAGGCCATATTGTACGCCCAACCATGCTCTTTCAAAAATTCCTGCACTGCTCCCTTGATTGCCAGATTCGGGATAAGTTGTGACTCTTTGAGAGGCTGTCTTGTTATTGGGTCGAAATTGCCCACCTATCCCAAGTAAAAAAGAATATCAAATGAATTTTTAGGAAAGGAATATTGATTCATCCTTAAAGCACAACCAGAACCACTTAACATTAAAAATTCTAGGCTTAAAATCAGTTCATAGGGGCATCACGTGTATGATTTCACTAAAACATATCTGACATCTCGGTAGCAAGATTTGGATTAAATACCATATCAAACTAGGCAAGTAAAAGTAACTTCGTCAATGACAAGATCTTTTAAATAAAGTTATTTTGTTCTATTAGCTTCATAGATAGATAGTAGTTTGTAACTAAAATTTTCCAAAGTGTAAGGTACTTTAAACAATGTTAAGGTGATTTTGTACAAATCTCCGTCCTTACAATAAAGGGATCTTCTAAAAGCTTATTGCAAACTGCCAACATCCCAAACATGAAGTACTTGAGACTTCAAAGAAGCACAGGGAATGAAATAAATAAATTGGGAATAGAATGGGAATAGGAAAATTACTGTTTTTAAATGCTCAAGTAGAGCAGATCTTTCATAGGTGATACCACTAGGAGTCAGAACTGGATCAGTGAATATGTCAAAGGTTATCTTGCAACAGAGGTAGTCTGGGACCTATAAAATCCACAGAAAAATAAAAATAAAACATATTTGCATACCACCACTTCATTACAAGTTATCACTCAAAACAACTTTTTTTCAGCTCAAAAGTCATCTGGCTTTTGTAATGAGTAACGACTAAGGTTGTATAACAGTACCAGCATATACAGTATTCTGATTATCTCAGGAAATAATAAATTAACATGTAAACATGGTGACTTACATCAGTTGGCACATCAGCCTTGGATGCTTTGTCGAACACCTCATTCAAGAGTTGGAGTTGCCCCGACAGATAATTGGGGACACTGTCACCTGACTCTTCATGAAGGAAACTGTACTCTCTAAGTGCATTCTCACAAACCTCCCTATGGAGCACAAACCATAACCAATATTAAACATATCGTCTTTCTGTAGGTGATTATTTACAAGAATGGAAGGATTTACAGCAACTTTTGGTTTCCTTTCAAATTAGACTTTATTTTAGATCAAATCATTTGGGGTGTTTACAGTACACTCTTTCTATGCTTGGTTAGAATTCGGTAGGATAGTCAACCATGAATACGATATTGTTTGGCAAACCAAAATCCCTCTCAAAATTAAAACTTTTCTTTAGCTTGTAAGTAAAAAGAAAATTTTAACCATGGATGTATTGGGTAAAGAGGGTTGTCATGGGGATACAAATCGTGTATTTTGTGGTCAACCTGAATCAGCAGACCACTTATTTGTATCTTGTTCTATAGCTTCAACAATTTAAAACTAAATTACAGAATTTAATAAAATTCAGTTTTTGAAGGGATAATTTGACAAATCTATGGTGTTCTGAGGGCAGGGAGGTAACCCACGGATGTGAAAGAGTAAATTGGAAAGTTAGTTGTTGTGAGGATGAAATTAAAATTTTCAATTTTAGATAAAAACTGTGTTTGCTTCTGATTGTATAACATGTGATGATGAGCTATTCTGTAGGTTCTTAAAGCTTAAGAAAAAGTTTAAGCAGGCAGTAATTTTGGAGTGATGTATGCTTAAAAACAGGACTTGTATTTTTGGTAGCAGCTGTTTGGTACCTACAGTTCTGTAAAAACTTTTTGTTTCAATGAAACAGATGGGTTCCCCACCAAAAAAAAAAAAAAAATCTCTGCAAATAATTTGTCTATAACACAATGATTAGCAAGTTGACTTAATCTGAATTTGTCCTCAAATATTAAGCTAAATACTATCTCAAACATTAAGTTCAGCTCTTAGGTTTGTGTGCTCCAACCAATTCTCAAAAGGAATTCCAAATTATCATGCACCTCTAGCAGTTCACTTCAAGAGGCACATTTTATGAAATAAAGTTTGCATCCAATTTTTATTCTAATTCACAAGTACTAGGGCGTTCATATTTATTATTATAATAATATTTCCCTTATTTCTGATGATGATTTTTTATGGTTAGCCTATCCAAGATTACAACACACATTAGTGCA
The DNA here is from genome assembly GCA_033356055.1 of Carex pumila. Taxonomy (NCBI): domain Eukaryota; kingdom Viridiplantae; phylum Streptophyta; class Magnoliopsida; order Poales; family Cyperaceae; genus Carex; species Carex pumila. The sequence goes on along the minus strand of JARJHM010000283.1, from coordinate 196,055 downwards.
ACTGCATTATGGTTGTAAGTTGACTAGCACTGGCATTCATACTGCTGCAATAAACAGATAAAGAGAGAGAAAAATAAACAAAGAATGAAGTACTTCAAGCTTTGGAGCCTCCAGTGATGCTCACTAGAAGTGAGCTCCCATTCCATGAACTTTGCTTTTGCAAGAACTCTCCACAACTCATCTGCCTTCTCACTATGTGGGGCTATACTCCTCATAATATCCCATGCCTACTTCAAAAAAGGAAAAAAGAATATGGACAATATGGACAATAAAAATCAAACATTTTAGGTCCTTTAATTTTTGGCTTTTTCTGCACAAGCACGCATTGGAGGGAGGTGTCAGGGTGAAAGAAAGCGAGAGAGAGAGAAGAGGGAAGGAGGAATAGAGGAGAGAGAGAGAGAGACTTTTCCTATCTCAGAGATAGCCCCAGTATAATCTTCCTTCTCAAGCAAAGCAAGACCCAGCATGTAGTGTGCCTAGAACAATAACAGTCATCAGATTATTTGAAATAAGCCTACCCCAACTTGTTTGGGACTAATGGTTGGTTGGTTGTTGTTGTAGATTATTCGAAATAAAGGCTTGATTTGATAGAGAAAAGGAGAAAACATTGTAGTGCCAATGTAAAACTCAATGCAGGAATGATTTGTACACATCGATACTGTATCAATAGGATAGCACAGCGTAACCTAGTCATATGAATGGTACTACACAGTATCCAGTACCCATCCACTACTATCAGTACCAAACCTGAATAATAGAGCCCGATTTTAAAACACTTGCCACGAGAATTATGAATATATTGTGTATGCTTGCAAGTTCTAGGGAGCACTTTTCAATTTTTATCTATAACGACAAATAATAATTATGGAATTTCAAATTAAAGTTTAACACATGCCTTGTGAGAATTACGGTCAAGTTGGAGTGCCCTTTTGCAATCCTCTTCCACTCTAGTCCATTCCCTGCCAAATCAATTACAATTATTTTTTCTATTAAAAGGTGCCATGACAATCAGGCCAATGAAACAAACCCAAGATTAATGAGCATTCTTTCAATACTGAAAAGTAATGAATCATAAGAGGAGTGTTCTGGAGCTCCAACTTTTGGGTGCCACAAATTGCCACAACCTCACTTTGCATAACTATTAAAATTCAAATTCTAACCAATAATCAAAGCATTGATCTAGTTATTCTCAATTGACAAGTCCATGTAATTTTTGTTAGTCCGTTTGGCACAAGATCAGGAGGGAACAGATCAAGTTCGCTGTAGTAGATATGTTCTAGTGCTTTCCTATTTGGCTTCTTCATCTATTATAAAACAAACTCAAAGAATGAACTTCACAATAATACATTACTTGTGAACACATCACTCATGAAGAAAACAAGATAAATGGTTCAGATTCCTCACTTGATGCATATTAAAATTTAGTATAAAAGAGACTGGGCAGCTTGTAACACCAGAACCCTCCTCTATATGTAAAGTCCTACGATTTACAACTTTTCCGTATAAACTTGTGCAACTAATTGAGCCTGATATTGCATTTGCAATTGGCAAATTAACAGCAACATAATAGAATTATGTACGTTCTTCTTGAAGGATTTGCAACTGTAAATTTGAAAAGGGAAAGGATATACTCGTATAAATCGTAGAATGTGAGGTTTCCATACCAATATTTTTCTTCCACTAAATGATGATATTTCACCACCAAGTAACACTAACCAATATTATAAGTGGGAAAAGAGGAGAGATTCTATGGAAAGACAGTGCATACTTCTTTTTTCTAAAGCACAATGCTCGGTTTGTCCAGTAGACAGCGACGTTAGGCTGAAGCGCAATTGCCTGATAAAAAGAAACAAATTTAAGTAGTATGCCACCTCTTTCTTCTTTGTACTGTACTTGATGTCCTGATCTTATGGAAGCGGTGACCTTTGAGATCACTTGGTTTCAAAAAGGTAGTATGCAAATGCTAAGTTTGTAAGAAAATTTTAAACAAACTTCTGGCAACTATTTGTTGCTTTCCTTTTTAACAGTATAAGAGAAAACATCCTTTTACAATGTTTGATTAATCCCTCAACTATGATTACACAAAATTATTCTGAGGTAGCCTAAAGGCCATAAAACTGCTATTCAAAAGTTATATCGTTACACAATTGCTCGCAAACAGCTTTTGCGGGACAGTTAAAAACATGGAAGATGCTATTGCTAGTGCAATCGGTAGATGCTTATCAAAAATAAGAGCTCAAACTTTCAATGGAGCTTTGTTTGCAACAAATTCAAACTCTGATTTTGTACCAATGGATGTTCTAGTTTTCCTTTTCCCTTCAGCATTTTTCCAATTAAAAAAAAAATCGGTCAGTTCTTGCCAATCATGCTAAGCTTATCCAGAAAATATTCACCTAAACCAACCCAACCAGCTAATTATGCTGGTTTGATCCTTATCAGATTGTGTGGTGAAATTGTACAATGAGATGATATTGGAACTAAAACCTAATTTGTGGGGAGGAGAGAAAGAGAAAGAACCTCAGTGTACGAATCGATTGCTGCCCCAAGTTTGTCCTTTCTAAAGAACGCATTTCCAACTTCCTTCCTCATCTGCGCTTGTTTGTCCATCTCCGATTTCCCCATTTCTCTACAGATCAGTTACTTCTCCCTTTATTCCTTTCCTCGTTCCCTTTATCACCCGTCGACGTCCATAGCATCCGAAAGAGAAGGAAGAAATCGATCTTAGATGAGACGTAGAAAGGAAGTCGAAAAGCAATTTATTGGTTTTTCTTTCTCTATTTTTATGTCGTGCAACTTTTATTCAATGATATATTTTCATAGGAGTCTCTACCTGGATATCAAAAAAAAGATATATTTTCATAGGAGCGGGAGGTTAAAATTTGGAAGGAGCGGGGCTGGTGGCTGGTGGATACTCTTATCCCTATAACCCCGTAAAAATATAAATTAAAGACCTCCAAAGTTTATATGGCAAAATATTCTTATACAAATTAATTGTTTTAAAGTGGAGGTGATGATATTTGAAGAAGAAGAGTGCTATTTTTAGGTCAGTAATTATTATATTGAGTGCTGAGAAAAAAAATTTCTCAAAATACCTGTTTTATCTTTCATTTATCTCTCTTACATATCTATTAATTGATAAAGTTAATAAAGTAAAAGTCAACGAAGGAAAAGTTTTTCTTCTGAGATAGAACAATATTTTTTTATTTGTAAATAAACCTAAATAAAGAAAGGTACTAACTGCTGCGTTAGTACAAATCTAACCGCCACTTAAAATAGGCGAATTTAATGTTCGTGTACAATATTTAGAACAATTTTTTTTTTTTTTTTTGGAAACAAGTCATGTTACTGTACATCTAGTACACCATAACAAAACTGCTACATCCATAAACCATTAATTAGTGGAAATTCAAGCTCAAAAAAAAAAAACTAAGTGACAATTGTCCAGCCAGTACTCCCGACCGGAATGTGTATCCGCTGTTCTTATGTTCTCCCTGTCTCTCTCTTAAAAAAAGTGTAGAGAGAGAAAGAACATCACGTGGGAGAGAGAAGAGAATGAGAGAGATAGAGATAATAGCAAGGGAAAAGCACTAGATCTCGTTCCCTCCCGACCGTATTGAAAATCCCATCTCATGACTTTTACACCAATGGACCCTTAACTCGGAATTTTAAAATTGTCCAACCAATACTCACAACCGGCATTAAATATCTAAGCATCATGTTAAGAATCATGGTACATCCAACTGCTACTGAAAACCAAATTGAATTTAATTCGATCTAAAAAAAATGCCCAGAAAAATAAAAAAACTCTGCCAATCTGAATTTAAGCCGATCTTTCCAGCAAAATGATTCTTGCCAGCTGAAATTGATCTGAGCCATTCATATCAATATCAGTTCATCAATACCCTGCTAGAACGACATTAGGAGATTAATCTGATTAACTTGAGTTTTTCATTCTCTAAGTCATCATTATTGAAACAAAAACAAATTGAGTTATGAGAAAGAGAGGTTAATTGAAACAAAAACAAAAAAGGTGGTATATTGAGTCATCAATAAAAGCTTTAGAATGTAACATAACATACTGTTGACCAAAAAGGCGCACGAATTGATTTAGAACAGCAACACACGCAACATGTCCAAAATGTATTACTATTTGTAAAAAAATTGACTGGTCGTTTAAAATAAGAGTAAATTAATTATTTCAACAGTATTCGATAATATATAAAGAATAACTAATGGTTGTGACGATTGTCCCCCTCGATATCCTTTAAAACTGTTTTCAATTTTAAACAATTTATCTTGTATTTGAACAAGTATTTTGTCTCTTGTATTCAACAAGAATTGTTCAAACAACACGACATCAATTTTATCTCTTATTGTGGTGAGCCTCAATCAATTTCGCGTTTTGTTCTCTTGGGAAAAAAAAAAGGAACAAGCTGTATATAGAAATTTAGATAAAGAGTACGAATGAATTTTATTCGAGAATAGCAAAACAAAGCATGCATAAATAAATACACAACATACACGATACCATAAGTGCAGGGAGAAACTCTACAATTCTAACACCCTGAAATCCTTAGCACCACTGCTCAAAAAAGTGCAGGGAGAAAACAGATTCCTTCTCCACAATTGAAATTGCTGAACCAGTTCATTAAACAAGAACCGGCTTAAATGGATGATACAGAGTTCTTTGGCCAGCTCACAGCAATCGGACTCGTCACATTATGTGTACCGTCACTCCACGTAATTGAACCAAACGCATTGCTCTCAGTTATAATGACTGGATCAGCAATCCCAGCAATTGTTATCTCATAACTCAAGCTCTCACCTACTGTACTGAACTCCAGCTTACTGGGAACCACAGTCACCTTCACACCATCTGGGCTCGACACATTCGCTACATAAACTGCCGTACCAGAGCTACCAACATTTGTTACTGTTCTACGGTATGTCACAACATCAGTGTATGAGGAGAAAACCACTGAAAACGCTGGATAGTTTAAATCACCAGGTCTAGCCAATGCAACAGCCGAGCAGTCTGTGGTACTGCCATCTCTGGTAAATACTGAAATTTGAGTTGAGGTGTATCCAATAGAGCACAAGAATGCTATGTAATCCTTGATACTAGAATCATAAACTAGACCAGGATCAAGCGCCTTGTTGGGATCTACATGACCGGCGCCACGAATAAATGGTGTAGACTCTTCACCTGTTGCCAAATCTTTAATGGTTTCACCAGAATTATCTAAATTGTAAGCAGTGGTCATGAGGGCTGACTTTATGGCTGCAGGGCTCCAATTCGGCTGAGCACTTTTCAGTAATGCTGCAATTCCACTTACATGGGGGCATGACATTGAAGTACCAGAAATTATGTTGAATTCAACTCTTCTCGAGTCAATATCCAAGTCAGTTGGGCTACTGGCCCCAGTCCAACCAGCTAAGATATTGACCCCTGGGGCAATTACATCAGGTTTTAAGATCTCAGGGGCCCGGTAGTTGGGCCCGCGGCTGGAGAAAGCGGCAACCCTTGGGGCTGATGGAGATGACCCAATCACAGTGCCGCGAAAAACAATTGAGGCAGTAGGTGATGTCGCCGATTTGACATAGGCACGAATTTTGTCTCCAGCAGTTTGACCAACCATTGTGGCCGGTACGAGGTGAGAATCAGCAATTAACTCCTCCCCACTCTCTTTGGTATTCGCCAAAATCATGCCAACACCACCAGCCTCTTTAACAACACTGCCCTTTGCTACTCTAGCATTGCCACCACGGTCACAAACCACAATTTTTCCCTTAACCATGCTTGAATTGAGGGACCCACTGATGCACAGCCGGGACCCACAATCTGCTGCATTGACTAATGGAAGGTCGGTTGAATTCAATGGGTCACCGGCATAGAGAGATACACCAGTATAACTAGTACCATCTCCAAGAATAACATCAGCGGGGAAGTCCCTATCCACTGTGGATGCACCAACCGTAAGTATCCATGGTGCAATATTGACTGCAGTGTAACGGCCTGGACCAGAGTTACCAGCGGAGCAAGAAACTACCAGTCCATGCTTAACCGCGCCAAATGCACCAATTGCGATTGAGTCACGGTAAAAAGCTGGAGCATAGCCATTCGCACCAACAGATAGTGAGATAATATCAGCCCCGTCAGAAACTGCCTCATCCATTGCAGCTAGAATATCCGAGTCATAGCAACCTGATAGCCAACAGATTTTGTAGGCGGCAATACGTGCTTGCGTGGCAATGCCATGGGCCTCCCCGCATGCATATTGGTAGAAACCAGCATTAGGTGAAATGGTACCAGCAGCAGTTGAGGCTGTGTGGGTCCCATGGCCTTCAGTGTCTAGTGGTGACCTGATGCCAATCAAAGATTTGTTAAGTCAAAGTTATCCATTTTTACTTTCTTCTGCTAAATTAGGATTATGAACAAGTAAATTTCTTATCTTTTCTGAATTAATTGAACTAGAGAATTTCTAGACTGGATAGACTTCGGCCTGATCATAGTAAATAGAAGAGATGAATGTAACAAACGACATCCTGTCCATACTAATTACCTGGCTGGTATGGCACCAGGCATCATGTGTTATACTGAACTAACCGTTAACTATCACTAATTACTAACTCTATTGTTACTATCGCTAATTACCTTGGTCCATTATTGTTTTTTTAAACTCATTAATATTTTAAATAACTTACCTCATTACCCCAAGCAAATTCAGACAAACTTTTGATGGAGTTCCCATAGAAACATTTTAACTGAATAATAAAATCTAATAAATACTAACTAATTTAAAAAAAAAAAAAAACACAGAGACAGAATAATTAATCATTCAAATTGTACAATTAAATTCACAAAATAAAAACAAAAACATTTAAACTGAATGATACTTATACAGACTAAACACTAAAATATTTAAAATGCGTATAGATTGAATACTAAAACAATTAAACTATAAATAAACTACTTAAATTGAACGATAAAAGACACAAACTGAGTGGCTAAAGCATATCGAAGTACTCATTCACCCCTTATTTATTTACCTAGTTAGCAAACTAACTTACTAGCTCAGATATCATTTTGACTAAGATAATTAGAAAATAAACTGCTCAATTGACTACCTGGATTCCCTCGTTTCATCCATAGGGTGTCCAAGAGCGGTCTCATACCCCTTGGAGAAGAACTTGGCCCCGATCAACTTATTGCTACAAAGTTGTGACCCATTAAACGATCCGGTCGACACGCACTTGCCTCTCCATTTTGACGGAGGTAATGGAAATGAATCATCGCACGCAAAGCATGGCCTTTCTGGCCAGATGCCAGTGTCCAAAACAGCAACGATTGTTTCTACGGCTAAATTTGATTGAGGCCAAAGACCACCGGAAAGGGAGAGCTTAAGAAACGATGGTGTGTACGTGGTGTGTGGATAGCGCACCTGATCGGGTTGAACGGAGAGGATTGACGGGTGGGATTCGAGATAGCGAGCTTGTGATTGAGTAAGTACAGCGGCATAGCCATAAGTGGCGAGAGTGTATGTGTAGAGATAGCTTGGAGACGGATGGCGGAGGCGGGATGGGAGTAGAGAATGTAGAGGTGGGTGAGATCGGCTCCGGGTTTGAGAGAGAGAAGGAGCGAGATGAATGATATAGGTGGATCGGGGATCGGATTCGCTAGATGCGGAAATGGTTAAGAGGTAGAGGATAAGGAGGGAAAGTGGATACTGGACCGCCATTGTCGAAGCTCGAGTGCTTGACTGATGAGATTCTCCCCTTCAAGAATATATATATCATCTCATCATTTTGGTGTAAAATAATGGATGAAAAAGTCGTTGAATGATTGTGTCCACGGAAGGAAACTGAATTTATATTATCTGAGGCAACAGAACTTTTGAGTTTAGATCTGGACTAGCCGATCTTCTTTCACACGAATATTAAAGATCTGGGCATTCTAACTGTGGTCCAGATTTAAAATCAAATATTCTGGTACCACAGAGGATGCTCACCAAGGAAACTGGTGCCGTTGCAGAAGCAACTTTGGACCCATTCGTCAGTGAAAAAGGATTATATAAAGAAAGTGCTCTTAAAAATATATAATTCCGTTTTTCAGCCTGTCGTTAAAGATAAGACCATGAGTTGTCCCACTGACAGTGGGACAGGTATTAAATTCTTAAAAACTCAGCTCGTAAGTCGTCCCAATCCATGGGACCCACAAACGGGCAATTTCTTTCGTGAAGAAAGACGCAAACGGCGATGATTGGTTTAGACTTTAGAGCAACTTCAACTTCGCCATCTGATTAAGTATTATTTACAACTCTGCCCAGCCATGAATCTGCCCATGAATGCAGTGCATGCGGTGCGCAATACGAACAGTGGCGAATCCGTGAATGTTTGTGAACTTGTTAACCATCAATTTTATGTTTGATAATATCTCAAACATTAATGGAAAAAAAAGTAGAATCCACGTGGAGTTGTGGTGGAGTGTTAATTTGTTCAACATAAGAAATTAAGAGCACGCGGAGCACGCGCCACTTTATAATTCCAGATAGTTGTGATCCTGGCCCAGCGTCTCAGTATTTCTTTCATTCTCTCCTTTTGTTTTGAAATATCAGTTGGCTTTTTTATCCACTAATGAAGAATTTGTTGGAGCGTTATAGTCCCAAATCCCATCTATTTGCACTAAAACAGGCTATAATTGTCTGTTATCTCCTTAATTGCGGGCGACACTTATAGAGGGGTGCAAATGGTTTGAATCTTCATCTTCATTATGGACTTTCTTGTTTGTTATGGCACACTCATGTCTTTCTTCCATGAAGTGTTATCTTTGTCTTTAATCACTAATGTGAATATTAAAACAAATTGGAATTCATAGAATCTTAGTCATACTTTGTATTTATTATGTAGTTTTCATATTTTATTTAGGCTAAATTTCGCTGTAGGTCACTAAACTTTGTTATTTGTCACGAATTGGTCACTCAAGTTTGATTTGTCCATTTTGAGTCACTCGACTTTGTTATTTGTCCCAATTAAGTCTTTCTATTTTTTTTATCCAAAATTTTAACGGAATATTTCTATTTCGTCCAAAAAACTAACGGAATATACTCATTCCATCCAAAATATTAACAGAATGAGAATATTCCATCCAAAATACTAACGGAATTAGCATATTTCGTTAAAATTTTGGATGAAAAAAATAGAGGGACTTAATTGGGATAAATAACAAAGTTGAGTGACTCAAAAGCTGGATTAAATTTAATAACCTACAATAATACAACATGAGGGTCAAAAGCTGGATTAAATTTACGATTACATGCTAGAGCAGCTTGACCCCATTCTTTCAACGTGAGCCACTGGTAACACGGCTTAGGATTGAACTGATCCACTGGCTATGTATTATTTTGCAAAGGGTGACAGATCTTTATTGGAGATGGGATTCAAAAGGAACTTTGCTATAAGATCCATTTATGTTTGGCTTAATTTTGATAGGATATGTGCAAAGATTAAGAAAGAGTATGAAATGACTAAATTCATTTAAAAGTTCGGATTTTCTTATGGTTTGCTTCAAAAGGTGGAATTGTAACTAAAAATAATCTATTTCAAAAAAAATGTCGCCTAGGTCCCATTAATTGCTTATTACATCATTAAAAGGATTAATTAACCATCTATTTGTGATGCAGTATCCCTTTGCTCAGCAATATGTGGCAGTGGCTAGCTGATTTGCTCCTTCGCATCACAACACGATTGAAGATCATTAAAAAGATATTAAAAATATTACTAGGTAAATTAGAATGAAGTGAGACTCTTTTTGGTGCAGTTATTTGGTACTTCGGAAGTTAAGATTAGAGAGGATTAAGATTTGCTTTGTCTCAAGGAAATCTGAACCCTCTGTATCTCTAGGTCGCAATTGCGCTTATATTTTCAATGACTCGCGCTTAGATTTTCAATGAAGAGATGTAGAATGAAACTCCAGATGTCAACAGAGAGACGAAGAGGGTACCACCGTACCAGTATCGTGACAATTAAAGCTTAAGAGGCTCTCTTTTTGAGGTTCTGTTATGCAAACTTGGGTTTTCGGCAGCTAATGAGGTGTAAATTGTAAGCCTGAACAACTGACAGATATCCAAACAATACTGTTACACATCTTTGTTTGCTTCTTTAATTTAAAATGAACTAAAATCAGACGTGTTTGATTTATTTTACAGAAGCTAAAATTACATCAACAAGAAATTAGGGGCAACGGAGAAGAAGAAAAAAAAGTTGGAAAAAAAAGCTATGCAACAGTGCCTAATCGCCAAGAACCATTTTCTTGAATTGAACAATCTGATCAAGGGATTGGTCAAATTTGTTCTGTTCAAGACTGAAACTGAACCGGCAGTAGTTGGGTAAACGGGTCCAGGATCCACCATTAATACACAATCCAGTTGATTTAAGCAAGACCTCTCTGAAATTGGTCCCATCAAGAGTAGCCTCAGAGTTATCTATTTTGACTGTTTTACCAAGATATGCTGTGGGTTTTGCCACCAATGAAACCCCACCATGGCAATCGATCACATCCCAGCCACAACTAGTCAGAGTCTGCATCAAAGGGAGAAGAACAAGAGTGAGAAAGAAATAAAGTGAGAAGAGTTAGGCTGGGGTGCTATGGATAGCATAGTGGCCTCTCGTGCTACGGCTCAATATTCAAGTTTTCAAAATCCAAACGGTCGATCCGAACCGTTCATTGTTTAATCCATATTGAAATGTGCTTGGAGACCAAATTTTACATTTTTTGGAATTTTTTTACTATTTATTAAGCATTTTTGAAACCGCTGTTTTCCAGTGGTGCAGAATTTTAATAAAAACAGCGATTTTGAAACCATTTTAATAAATAGCAAAAAAATTTCAAAAAATGTAAAATTTGGTCTCCAAGCACATTTCAATATGGATTAAACAATGAACGGTTCGGATCGACCGTTTGGATTTTGAAAACTTGAATATTGAGCCGTAGCACAGGAGGCCACTATGCTATCCATAGCACCCCAGCCTAACTCAAGTGAGAAGAATATTTAACAATCCAATGGTTTTACAGTTTTGGCAAGAGTGAAGTGTGCAGGTAAATCCAATGGGGTCTCTAAATCTGTTCCCGCACAGTGCAGCAACACAATTAAACCAGTTGTATAAAATATAGTTCATTCAGCTTTTTGAAAACACTGGAACAAAAGGATCTAACCGGTTTAACATTCTTACAATTTGAAATATCAGGAATCACCTTTGCATTCCGTTCTTCTTTGTTAGGATTTTACTCCCGAATTGGGCTAAATGGGTCGCTATCATTCTAAGTTTTAGGTAAATGCATCAGAAGCATTCCATCGGTATCTCATCATACAAAACTAAGGTTTGGTACAAGTTCAATCAAAGAATTATTGGTAAATGCAGTTAACAAATGAAACAAAAAAGACGTAAAACATACCTTTATTAGAACCTCAGCACGATTCTTTAAACTCTCTTTTTGTTCTTTAATGGCCTCAAGGAGCTTCTCATCCGCCCCATTTTTAAGCGCCAATAGTTTCCTCACTGCATATTTTGAGATACCATGTGGCCGACTCAAGCCCCGGAAGAAATTACCAACACTCTCGACCAAATCAGGATCAGGTTCATTTAATAGCAGAAAACCAAAATCGAAACCACCGGCAAGCAACTCAAAGGACAAACCCCCAAGCAAAATTACACAGAAGTTTTTATGTGAGCCAGCCAAGTTACAGATGCCCTCCTTTAGGTTCCAAATGGTCGACCCATTGCTAGCATCAAATTCTAAACCTGAAAAGGAGGTGTCTATGACAACTCTGGCCCCAGATTCAGCACAAACAGTTAGCAAGCCGTTTATCTCTGAATCGCTATAAACCGACCCAGTTGGGTTGACTGTGGGACCAGAGATGTAGACCCAAGGCCTTTCTACTGACTTTAGGGCATCTTTGAGAGCTTCTGGTGAGAGCTTAAAACCTATTTCAGGCATTGTTGAGATGGTACTGATATTGCATTTCATGAATTGAGCAGCTGACAGATAATGCCCATTTGTGCCCATGGGAAAGAGAAAGGACCCTTTTTCGTTGATGCAACTCAAAACCAGCTTATTGAAAAGGGCAAGACATGAATTTCCACAGATGATCTCTGACAAGGCATCAGTTGGGTACCCATATCGGCTCCTAACAAGTTGTTTGATGCCAGACCCCACATCAGTTTCTGACTCAGCCATGTTTTGCCTTGCAAAGCTCTCAAAAATGGAGGCCTTGACGACTAAAGGAAGAGGAAGGAAGTTCTGGTCACGGTCCATATGGATTATTTTAGATGGGTTACTGGAGTTCGGGGTGTGAATGAAGAACTCAGATCCATTAAGGGTGGAAGTAGCTGAAGGAGAGAAGCCAATCATTTTAGTGGAGTCCGTGAATGTGCTTTCTCTCTGGTACACATCAGGGAACATAATTATTATATATGTAAGATGATGGATTTCAAATGTTTAAAATGATGCTTGCTTTTCTACATGAAAGAGTGCAGCCATTAAATAGCCATATATAGACAGTGCACCAACAATTTGGTATGGAATAAACTACTGTTAACAGCTATTGTAGTATCCTTCTGTTCATGGGAATGTATGTGGCCAGTGAAATGCCTTTGTTGATGACTTGGCTTCTTTTCATCTGCCCCATTTGAGGAAAATTTGTATTGAAATGAAAGGCTAATCCAGGCAACATTACATACTGGAAGTTACTAACACAAAAGATTTGAGTGGGCTTGAAAATTGGGAAATGAAACCATGTTAGTTAATTGTGGACAACAGATGAAATATTTGGTCAAAAGAAGAAATATAGAGAGACCTCTAGAAGGGCATGTCGGTCATTAATATGAAAAGCCAATAATTCATGGAAAAGACAGCCGTAGTAATGCTGGCTGAATAGAGCAGTATGGCCTTCTAATAGCTCTACTGTTTTTGACAAGGCCTCGTGTATGGCTGCATCCTCTGATATAATAAATGCAACCTCCAAATCTGAATATACCTATAAATTAAAAAAAGAAAAAGATATTATTCCAGTCAGATTTAACAAGCATACACCGGTACCATGAGGAAATTACAGTACTTCAACCTATAATTCACATAGATATCCCCCCATTAAATCCTAAAGTCTAATCCAACTATTTGAAAAATAACGAAGCTAGCACAAAGCACACAAATGTACAAACCCGATTTTTTACGAGGCCACATAGGATCGCAGCATGAGGAGGCAACGTGTGGCTGGCAAGGTACTTCAGAACCCCATTCGAACCCGGCGAACTAGAGAGCTCTAGGTGGTCAGAGAGGTCGAGAAAAAGCCGGGATCCGATTTCACTGGTGGTACTCAAGAGGTTCTCAAATGCAGAGCTGGTTATTGCCTCGAAGTGGGCCATGCCAGTAATGACCACTTGCGGTTTAAGCTTCTTTATAAGCTCAATGAGGAGGTCCGATCGATGCGGTGCCTCAATGACAGTGATTTCTTCTGCTTCGTTTTTGGCCGAGCCCTAGCAAGAAACAAGACATGATATATTGCTCCGTGTTAAAAAGTTATTGCTTTCCTCTTTTATGATAACAATTTGTGTGCTTGAGGTATCCAGAAATCCTAGCCATATATCCAGTGTTTAGACAGCTGCAGATTTAACCAAGGAAGAAAAAAGCTGGTCCAAAGCTTACCAAGTACGAAAAAGGTATGATGGAATCGTGGTATATTAGAGGTTTATTGGCAGTGAGGTACCAGTTTTATTTGAGGGCTTATGCCTAGGCATTACCTCCCAGACTATATTACTACATGAATAATTCAAACCAGTTTCTAAATATTTAGTTTGACTGGGAATAACTTAGTAACATCATTCCTGAACATTCCCACTATTGTACTTAGATGCTCTGAAGATACTTCAGGAGCAGAAGCATAGAGAGAGAGAGAGTACCTCAAGTACTAAAGTGGTAAGCCATTGCTTGGGAAGGTGTCTAGTAAGCTGGTCATCCACAATTGCAAGCCTCGGAGCGAACAATCGAAGAACATTTTCTATTGCCACTGTTCTTGTCGGGAACACCACAACATTCTTTGCATCCAAAAGATTCAAACATGAAGAAGAAAAACGATTGGTCAGAAGCCTAGCCAAATTTGTATTTATCAACTACTAATCTAATAATAAGTCCCAGTTTAAAAGTCCCCACAATTAAGGCCACAATTAACCTAAATTTGGAAACAATTAAACAAAGCCTATATGTGAAATTAAGCATTAATTTAAGCCAAGTATGCCTAAGTCATGCCTAGATAACAAACTTTAGCCCAATTTAAACCAACTTAAGCTCAATTTTCTAATTAAGAGCACTTACATCAGAAGTCAAAGGAATATGATGGTAATTCTTCATAAAGCCAGCAATCCAACTGCGAAAATTCAACCACCCTGCTGGGGAATCATATGGGAGAAATGATTTCTGTGTAAAGAACATTGCCAGGTCCGCCAAAAAGGGAATCTTTTCATCAGCAACTGATTCATCTTCAAAAGATAGATCTAAAGAGCTGCTCACTTCCTGGAAACCATCTTTCAAGAACTCAAATATTTTCTTCACCTACATAAGAGAAGATTAAAGAAAAAAGATGTTAGCTTTCAGCTTTTAAGGGACTAGTGGGGTTGTAACCCCCATAAAGGTTTTGAAACTAAGTTACAATGCTTTAAATTTTGAGTACTTGATTAGGCTGGCGAAGCTGACAGCTGTACACAGACAACGAATGAGAGATGCGGCCACCAGATTTCATGTAGGCAGATGCAGTGCGGGCACAAATCGGTTGGTCAGCGACTAGACCCATGAAAAACTCGAATCGGTGAGGGCTGTTTTTCTCTATTTCTACTAAGGCTGATATATCTGTGTCAGCCGCCTACAATAAATTATTTTAGTAAAAGATAATACATCATTTAACAATGTCATTTATAAAACCGCAAGTATTTACAATAGCAAAACAAATACAGTACCTGCATGACTTTAGTTTCCCAGATCTTGCTGATACAAAATCCCCGCCTTTCAAACAGACGCCTGCACACACCCTGCCCTGGCCGGCCCCCCATGTTAAACACCATAAATCCCATTGGTTTTATCACGGAAATCCCCTCTTCTACTGCACGTGCAATCAACCCAAGCCCGAATTGATCCTCAACAAACCCCTAAAAAGAATAAAGTAAAAGAGCATTGCCAATTAATAGAGACATACATAAAAGACAGAAATGTTCTTTTTACCAAAAGGTTATGACCGGCACTGAGAATGTATGGCATGTAACAAGTTGTAGGATTCATGCTAGTATTTGCTGGACATAAACGTACAAGTTCGATTGGTACGGTAAAAATTGGTATGAAACCAACTTATCAACTCAGAAAGATAAGAAAGATTACCTGAAGAGCACAGTAATTGCTCAGATCATATAAGAATTCCTCGCTTGAATTTTCAGTGATGATCTTGGACATAGCCTCTGGGTTTGGGTTTAGAATCTACAAAAAAAAAAAAAAAAAAAATGATGGATTACTATTTCGTACTTAAATACAAGCCTTATAAGTATAGTGATGGTTAAGTTTACAATCACTTGTCTTATAAAAGACAGTACCTGAGGGATGCATCCGATAATCCGTTCCAGTTCAATCTTGTTGTCCCTGCAATAGGCTAATAAATCCGATTCATGAAACTCAACCCGATCAAGCAAACTTTTTCCTTCAGGGTCATAGATAGGCTGCCCGTTCTCATCTAGCGCATTTAGGTATAGATTTATCCATGCTATTTTAACAGCCCTTGGGTTAATATCCAGCCCGTATACCTGCCACAAAGAATTACAAATAAGAGAAAAAGAAAATGAAAAGGATATATGAGCACCAAGGGGGAGCTGAGAGAGAGAGAGAGTACAGGCATATGTTGGCTCCCAAAACTTGCAATTAAGCCCAAGTTCGCATTAACTGAAGTTAGCATCAATTTATCCTGAATTGCTTGCTTTTTGTACTTTGCACTATGGTGGCAGTATCATCTTTTCATAATGGAAAAATTATGGTTCAAATTTACAATTTAGGAGCCGATTAAGGTCAAGTTGGATGAAATTGAGCATAACTAAACACTTAGGTCAATTGTGACTTAATTCAAAACTTTGGAAAACAAGCCGCACATTATTCTGGCAACATGACAATGAAACTGGTACTGCATGTATCATCAAAAAGGTAAATTACTCAAAAAATGCACGCAACATTACTAAAGCTGGAAACTTTGGGAAGAAAACAAAAAGAGTGGGAGTTTCCAAACAACCTTCCGTGGGCCCCACTTCTCAGCAAGAGCAATGGAGATCCAACCATTGCCACACCCCAGCTCAGAAACGGTCTTGTCCCTGAAGAAAGAGTCTGGGTGCCGGTTGATGCCCTCATAAAAAGTGAAAGACCAGTCTTCTGGAATGAATATGCTGGGTATTTCCATCATTGTTAGCTTTTGCCTTTTCTGGTATCCTGCAAGGTTTTTTTACACTTTCACAATTAATGCATGTGATAATAAAGTTTTTGTTGTAATGCATACCCCATTAAAGCTCAAATGAGATCTGTTACGAATGCCCCTCAGCTTCAATCCAGCATGATTTGCAATCTCCAATATAAATCATGAGACTATGGTTTCTTTCATGCCCCGGAATATTATACAATCTTCCTTATTCACTATTTAATAGAGAGAGAGAAGTAGATATTGCATATGCCCCAGAATCACTGCTCTAATGTTTGGATGGAGCATACTATACTGGACTACTACTTGTAATAACTACCTTTTTTTAGCCTAAAATTTGTATATATGTCAGAGTAAGATAATTATTGAATGTCAGGCCTCATAGGATCATATGGTAGAGAGATGCAAATTTTTCATGACAAATTCTATAATTGTTGGATTTGAGGTTTCTAGAGGAATCAAATATAAAACTTCTCATGGACAATGCAAGCACTATTAACAAATAATAATTTCAGGAATCAACGATTCTTGAGGAAGTATCCTATAAAATAATATAATTAGACAGTCACATCTGATAATTACAAACATTGATGACTCACATCCATGCTTGTGATCTTGACTGCCTAAGTACCTAACTAAGCCACCAAATTATATGCTTAACATAGCAATTTTAATGTGATAGTTTCTAAAACATGCTAAACTTGTTCAACCTTAATGTAATAGCTTAAATTAAATATATAGCAAACAATTTTTCTTCAGCATTTTGAAACAAAATATGTTAAATGGAAAATATATATATGATTGAAGGGCGTCTGGGCATGGGAATATCACCAATGTCACATCTGCCAAATTCTTAAAACAATAAAGGTTGATCTAGACAAGGAAAAAATAGCTGAGGGATAACTTTGTCTACTACCAAGGGTTATTCTGCAATTTTCCAAAAGTACGGGCAAAAAGCTGCAATTTATTCCGAGTTGAACAAAAGCACCTAATTACATAACATCCCTTCACACAATCTGTACATTATAGGGATCTAACCGAAAATTCAGTAAACAACAAATTTTATGATAGCGACACAGGAGCTCAGTAAAGAACCAGAGATCCTCTGACGAGTCCAGGAAAAAGAATCCAATCCTTTTTCCAGGGACAAAGATGCAAAATATCCAACAAAAAGGGAGATTAAAAAGATACCTTCGAAATCGTTGAGCCATACGTCGTGGATACGGAAATTGTACTTCTTAAAGCACTCGATGGATGAATCGGCGAACCGCCGCTGGATCTCGGCGAGGAAGACACGTGCCTCCGATCTAGAGGTCTCGTTCTCCAGCCGCTCGAGCACGGCCTTGATTGCGCCGTACGCCGCATCACCTGAGACCGAGCATTCTTTAAAAAACTTCTCTATCTGAGCGTTCATAGCTTCCATTGTTTTCTCAGAGGCTTAGAGTCTAGAGAGAGAGACAAAGAGAGAATCAAAAACAACGTTCACCTATTGCCTATTGGTCAAGTCGCCTTATATAGGGCCATAGGGGCGGGCGCTCCTTCACATAATTGAGCTTCTAAATTATGATCATACAAAAAAGGCATGTTCGGTTCGGTTGGGTTGGAACTTGGAAGGCTTAAATTAACTATTCATAATTATCCTTCTAAATTATGATTATACATCCAAAATGGGCATGTTCGATTTAAAAAAGGCCATGCATGTTCAGATCATCAGATGGAGGGTTTGATTAAATCTTATTTCAAGATAAATTAGTTTAAGTTATTTTTATTCTACTTAAAATAATAAGAAGATTTAAATTAACTTTTCAAATTAGATTCTAAATTATTATTATTTGATTGACTTGGTTATTTAAAAGTTGAATTATTTTATTATATTTTTTTGCATACAGATTTAATTAAAAATAAATTTCAAATATAATAATTTAGCTAAAAATAGCATAACATAATAAGGAAATTAAGTGACGTGTTAATTTAAACATTTAAAGCATATATAGTACATGATTAAGAAATAAATCTCTAACAAGACTAAATGTATATATATTTCCTAAAATGGACTGGCATTTTGTTTCTTCTTTTCCTCTCTTTGATTAACCAGACGGATTTGTCTAATCTGGGAAATCCTCACAGACGAGACATCTCTTTTTCAGATATTTAGATAAAGGGCAGTAGGAGTAGTGTTTTAAAATGCGGTTTTGTTCATCCATGCGGAAGACCACTGCATATCGCATATGCGGTATGCGGACGTATATGCGAATTTTAAAATAAAAATTCACGTGTATATATATATATATATATTTATATTCATATATTTGAATTTATTTCACATAATTACATAACTAACAATAATTTTTTGACTTTTTTCACATAAATTTTAATTAAAATACAATCAAATTATCAAAACAAGATGGAAGGACTGCATGGCCGCATTTTTAATCTGCATATGCACTTTTTTATTCTGCATGACCGCATATGCGACCGCATAGGCATTCTGAGCATGGCTGCCGACCGCATACACATATGCAGCCCATGCGGCTCCATTTTAAAACATTGAGTAGGAGAATAGTCTCATAATTATTTAGCTTACAAACATAATTATATAATTATTTTTACAAATAAGTATAATTTCTAAATAAGAAGGGTTCAAATGTCTCTATTTCGCGTGTCTCCGTTTTTCAATTTTTTAATAACAAAAATTCAAAAATCAATATGTCAAAAGAAAAGTAGAAAACAGTTGGATGTGATGTATGTTATTTTCTCTACACATGCATAATTTTTTTTTATCACTTTTCAATTTGATTTTATATGAATCAATAAGTTCAAAAATTAATGTCCATGATTTAATTATCTATATTGGTGTATTTTTGTAAACTTTTGATATTAATCAAAACAAAATCGAAATGTCATGATTTTTTACTTGTATATAGAGAAAATGATATTGATCATGTCTAACAGTTTTATTTTTAACATTTAATTTTAAAATTTGGCGTTATTGTAGTTTTAAAAATAAATACATAATGATCACATTTCAACCTTCTTTCTTTATCATCGACAAATATTCATTTTTATAATTTTTTTTTAAACAGATTAATTTAAGTCATGATTTAAATTGTCAGCTAAGGTGTAAAATAAAAGAAGTAGGATAGACTAAGTAATTTAGTTCTACTTAAATTTAAATTTAAATTTAAACGGCAATCAAATATGACTCAAAGAAATAAATTGAGTACAAATTTGCTAAAATATGCACATTCACTTTGATCAACATTTCTACAGCAGATCGGCACATTTTTTTTCATTAAAGTACTAAGGTATATATCCTTTAAATGTTATTTTTAAGAATTAAATTTGTGTTCTCTTAAAAGAGAGACGAGAACTCATGTCACTGCAGCATTAAGTGTTAGTTTGTAATAATCTAGAAGTCAATAATACGATAAGTTAATCATAAAGTTTTGTTCATGAATTGAATGTTTATTTATATATCATTTTGTTGCCTTGAGTATTATTGCATTTGTGGATCATTTCGAGTTCATGACTGAAATTGTGAAACTCCATAATATAGATGATATATACTCTTAATCTTAAAAGGTCACTGACCAAGGTAATTAGCAGGAACACTAATTACCGCTATAATGTTAGTATGTGGATTCAAAGATGGTTAAGTTTTACAAACCACCTGACACGAGATGTCATTTTAATCACATAGATACATGTTCTCGGAACATGGTATTTGACAGACCCCGAATGAAACATTAAATAGAATTGTGTTCCTGTCATTTATGTTTTCATTCAGTGTCAAAGTTCTACAGTATGAGGTATTTATCGTTCCCACTAAGAAATATATATGAGTGAGTGTTATCTAACGATGTCCATAAAAAGCAGCCATAACGGTAGCATTTCCATATGTATAACTTAGCTGAGGAAGTGATAGTCTACCAAGAATACTACTTGTCCCTCGTATCTCTATACGAGCTATAGCATCACTGGACCCCTTGTAGAGTTAGATTATCTGCATGCAGTATAATTACAAGAGTAATTATATTTGATAATCTACTCAAGATCAAGAAAAAGATACAGTTAACAAGGATGACACATATCTACCTTAAAACTGATCTGATAGCTATGAGACAGAAGAACTGACACAAGAAAATTGTTTACTGGATCGTGATATTGTACAGTACAGCATCATCTGTGTAATTGGATGGTCATGATGTGTTGCCAGATGCCACCCATGACTAACAGAAGTTAAAACAGTTTTAACTCTGTTTACCAACATAACACAGATCCTATTGGGTTACACCATATAGGAGCTACTCGGAGAATCTTACTGATTAATTATAAATTAATTATAATTAATATTAAGATGGTTATAATTAATTATACGTGATATAATTAAATTATAAATGTCATTTAGAATGACAAGCAGAAACAACGGTTAATTTATAAACGTACACGTTACGTTGTATAAAATTTACCGAACAACAACCGAAAAGAAATGTAATTGTACATGACAATTATATATATTTGATTTGGATTTTAATTTGTTAATTATGGATTTGAATTATGGGTTTAAAAGCCCAAAATAATCAAAGCCTTAATTAAAATTAAAAGCCCAAAGTCAAAGTCCAAAATCAAAGCCTTTTACTATTCATGCCTTAATGGGCCAAGGGCAAAATGGTCATTTCACACCTATGCCACCTTGCATGACACCTTGCATGACACCTTAGGGTGTAGAAGCATGGTGAAGAGTGTGGAAGGGGCATTTTGGTCTTTTCACATATTAAAGGATGAGGTGTCAAGGTATTTTGGTAAATAGATTTGTTTTGAGGGGTATTTTGGTCTTTTGCGAACCTCCTCAAAACACTATAAATAGTGGGGTGAGGGTAGAGAGAAAACTTACTAATTCACGTGTTAATCTGATTACTTCGTTAATCGGTTTTTCTCTCTTTCTTGATTTCGGTTATTTCGAGATTAGGAAAATAATATATTTTGCGAAATCCTGCGGTTTAGCTTTTAAGCGATACCAAGTAACCTCGGGACACAAATATATTTATTTTGTCCTTTTCTCGGTGAATAGTGTTTCTGCATAATTTCGCGGTTTACGGTATTTCTGGCAGAAGAAATAAACCGCTCTCCGGTTAGTCCTGGTGGATAACCAATAGAGGTATCACACATGTGATACTGCGAGTCGATTCCTTCCTTGGTGTAGCTCTTCTCGCTTATTCTGCATTCCAACTGTGATTTGGAAACAAGGTATAAATCATGTTATATTAATCTATTTAATTGGTAGATAGATTTAATGTTTTAGAAATCAATTATGGAGTAGATCTGTAAATGAATTAAATGAGGTTTTGATGCCGAAGGAATACTGAAGGTGGACCGCCTTGGAAAGTTTCCTGACATACCTCGTTTAATTCTTAGCTTAAATCGTAAAATTTTGTTTTACACACTTTCCGCAATTAAGCTAATCAATGGGTTTGAACCGTCAAAACCCCAACATTAAGTATGTAATTATGTAATTCTAATAAATCGGCACATTATAAATCATACAAATCAATTTAGACTAAAAAACATGATAGGTTTTTCATAAAATAAATAAATTTTAAGTTTGACTAAACAAATTAGTCACTCCACAATAATTTATTTTCAAAATCGATGGAACTCTTGATTTGTGTCATTCAGATCACTTTGTTACCTTTTCATCTAAAATTACAACGGAATGATATT
The DNA here is from genome assembly GCA_033356055.1 of Carex pumila. NCBI lineage: Eukaryota > Viridiplantae > Streptophyta > Magnoliopsida > Poales > Cyperaceae > Carex > Carex pumila. The sequence goes on along the minus strand of JARJHM010000283.1, from coordinate 173,841 downwards.
CATATCATTGATTTTTTTAGTTGACGTATAAAGATGGCGGATAAGTTTTGTATAGTCCGACAGTTTTTTTTTTTTTTTTCCATGCAGATAATACATTTCGTGTTGTCCCGAACAATGACGTCATTATTTTGTTATTAATTAGGGAAAAAAGTTGAATGCCCTTATTTTATCTCTAAAGCACTGTATCATTACTAAGTTATTTCCAATGTGTAAGACGTAAATGGTTTTCTGCATATTATTACAACTCATATATATCGAGAAATGCAAATTAAGTATCGTTTCAGGAAATTTTATCTCTATCTCATCAAGTGCATGGCTTATATAAATATGTACTATTTTTTATTAATAGGAAAAATAAAAATAAAATATCGATAATGGGAAAGAGTTTTGCTAAATTTTGAAAAATAGAAAGAATGTTGTAGTTTGTAACATCCAACTAATCTGATCGCTTCTTTCTTTTTGTGAAATAATCAACTTTTTCATATATAATATAAAGAGTATGTGTAAGTTGCTATCGATATCATAAGACATCATGCACTATTATTTTAAAAATCTATCAGAGTAACTTTAAAGAACGAATTAAATTTGTTAAAACTCATCTACTTCAACGTTAATGCGTTTACATATACAATTTATAAATTTTGGAGTTCATTTAGTATAAAAATCAAGCGATTGACCACTTGATTTTACATTAAATAAATTCAAAAATTTATAAATTTTACATATAAACGCATTAACGATAAAATAGGTCGGTTTTAACTGATTAGATTTGTTCTTTAAAACTAATTTAATAGATTTTTGAGACACTATGTTATACATAGTTCCTTGATCAAACTCTAATATAAAAATGAAAATGGAAAACTACATATTTATAAGTATACTAGTATCGTGCCCGTGTGTTACAACGAGGATATATTATAAGATTGAATAGGATATGAGGAGCTTTTTTTGTTTCCATTCACACAAAATAAAATAAAAATTATTTAAATGAAAAAAAGGAAATCCAAATAATAAAAAACAATAAAAGAAACAACAACACATGAAAAAAAAAGATCAAATATAACATGAAATTTTTTTTTGAAGTATCATTGCAATTTAATATCTAATTTTCTCCACAAACAAAACATATCATTAAACGATTTAGAGGAGAAATGATATGTAAAGAAAGAAAATTGAAAAAGATATAATTATATGATTCTCTACATATATATTCTTGATGAAAATTATTTTAACAATGAAAATTTCTCTATATATAATTTATGTGCACAAAAGTTCTAGATATTGTTCATTTTCTCCTCATATCTGAAAGATATAATTGTTTCCATCAGCACAAGATATGTTATTCATCTATTCACAAAGATGCATTAGCTCTAAATCCTTAGAGATATGATTGTTTTCATTTTTATTCTCGAAACTATAGAGAAAGAGGAGAAATGAAACAGAGAAAATAGGCATGAAATGGTACGGATATCACTCATACAAGGACAACCCTCACGAAAAGCCAGTAGGTATAAGGTTGGTCCGATCTCAGATAAGAATCAAATATAGATGTAAGGAGAAATAAGAAAACATATCACAAGAGATTTATTCAATTTTAAACTTCTACACATCAAATAGCAGTTGTGTGGCGAGTATGTTTCTAACTAAATTTAGCTTTCTACACATCAAATAGATGTATTTAATAAAAAAAAGACAAATTATGTAATTGGATGGTAGATATTCAATTTGAAAATTTAACTTTCAACTTCAATCGTTGGCGGATCAGAACAAGTACGTGTATAATATAAGAAGAGAAGGGTTCAAATGCCTCCATCATGTCTCCATTTTTAAAAATTTTAATAACTCAAAATTTAAAACTTAAAGGTTAAAATAAAATCGTTGGATATGATATACATTATTTGATTGAGGTCTAAAATTAGATAATGACTTAAAAGTATTTTTTGTTTGGTTAGAATTAGTGAAAGATTAAAGTTCTCAAAGTCTAAATTAGTTAATTATTTATAATAATATACTAATTATATAATATTAATATATTAATAATAACTATAATATATTATAGAGTGTGGCTAATTTGCTACCGGAAGTACTTTGACTGAGGTGCTTCCGGGGCTATATTAGCATATGTGATGTTCAAACAACAAATTCAAACCGTTAAATGTTTAATCTATAGTAAAATCTACTTGCAGACCAAATTTTATATTTTTTGGATTTTTTTTTACTATTTACTAAGATGGTTTGAAAGTCGTTATTTTTTATGGTGCAAAATTTTAATAAAAATAGTGATTTTCAAACAATCTTAATAAATAGTAAAAAATTCAAAAAAAATGTAAAATTTAGTCCCCAAGTAGATTTTAATATAGATTAAACATCTAACGGTTTAGATGTTTTGTTTAAACATCACATATGCTAATATAGCCCCAGAAGCACCTTGGTCGAAGTGCTTTCGGTAGCAAATTAGCCACACTTTATATTATATTATTATGATAATTATTTAATATATTAATAATATAAGATATTAACTATATAGTTATTTATTAATAATAAGATATTAATTATATAACTATAAATTAATAATAATTATTAAATATAATATAAGATATTAATTATATAATTATATACTAATAATAATATACTAATTATATACAAATAGAGGACGACCATTTTTATTAAAACCCTAAAAAAAATTAATTTTAAAACTACCGCCGCATTATGTTTTTTTTTTTAAATGCCCCGATTGCTAGGTCCACGGGCGACCCAATCCCCATAGCAGACCGCCTGGCCCATGGTAGTCCTCTAGGGACCAGATCGCCTGGCCCACGGCAGTCCTCTAGGGACCAGATCCCCCCCCCACGGGCGGTCCGCTAGGGATACCCTACTTGACCCGTGACCCTCTCTGTCTTGCAATCTCCTTACTCCCCTCTGTCTTGTTCTCTCTTTTCCCTCCGCACCAAAAGAAAGAAAAAAAAAACGAGTATAGTAATAAATGGCTAATTAGCAAATAATTAAAAAGAATTAAAAAAAATATATGTCGCTACAGTAAAATCGCCATTTTTGCCCAAGAAATTGCCTCGAGAGAGCTCTTTCTCCTTCTCTGCTTATGAATGGTTTTTAGAATGGTTGGAGTGGGCATGAGAGAGAAAAAAACGGAGTAAATAGGCATCTATAGCGGACCGCCCTGGGGAGGGTGGGCAGTCAGCTATGTATAGCAGACCGTCCGGGAGAGGGCTAGTCTGCTAGTGGTCTGGTCCGCCCTATGGGGGGGCGGTCTGCTGGGAGTTTTGGGCCGCCCGTGGGCCCAGCGGTCAGGGCAGTTTTAAAAAAAAACCCCAATGCAGGGTAGTTTTAAAATTTTCTTTTTTTAGGGTATTAATAAAAATGGCCGAATAGAGGAGGGTTCAAATGTCTCCTTTTTTGTGCCTCCATCATGTCTCCATTTTTAAAAACTTTAATAACTCAAAATTTAAATCTTAGAATTTAAAATAAAATCATTGGATATGAACTACATTATTTTATCTATGCACGTGTAAAAAATTATAGTATTTCAACTTTGTTTTGGTTGTCATCTTGAGCTTGTAAAACTGTATACTAATGTGGATAATTTCTAAACGTTGATTTTTTTAACTTATTGATTCACATAAAAACAAACTCAAAATGTGTTAATATTTTATGGGCACATAGAAAAAATAACATAGACCACATCTAACGATTTTATTTTTAGTTATTTAAGTTTTTAAAAGTGGAGGCATGATGGAGGCATTTGAACTCTCATACAAATAATATATTATTATTATAATTCAAGTTAGGCCACGATGTGCAATAAATTAAGAGGGAATTTCACGTATACCCCTGAAAAACTTCAAAATTACGTATTTCCCCCTCTAAATATAAAAAACTTACATATTTATCCATTTTATTGTCTTTTATATTAAAACTCATTATAAATTTATAAAATACCTATTTTACCCTTCATTAAAAGTATAAAACATCGCATCGAACTCAAATTTGAATCTGAAGGGTTTCTTTACTGTCCGATCCACGCACATCGCAATAAGATTATTGCATGGTCGCTTCAAGATTTGTGCTAATCTAGCCCGCATGAATCTCAAAGCAATTTTGATCTTTGTGCATCACATTAAGATCTGTGCACATTGCTTCAATTTTCGTGTTTATTTGCTTCAAGATTTGTGATGATATAGCGCGCACGGATCTCAAAATAATTCGGACAGTAGAGGAATCTTTATATTCAAATTGGAGTCAGATACATGTTTTATGCTTTTTAATAAAATGGTAAAATAGGTATTTTATAAATTTAGAATGTATTTTAATAGAAAAGACAATTAAATGGGTAAATATGTGAGTTTTTGAAGTTTCGAGAGAGAAATATGTAATTTTGAAGTTTTTGAGGGGTCTACGTGAAATTTCCCCTAAAATTAAAACGCCGTGTGAGTTGGTTTAATTTTGATTGGCCTAAAGATCAACCTATACCATCTTAGGCTGACTCAATTAATGCTCGTTTGATGAAAAAAACGACTAAACCCCTCACTCAGACCTTATTAAAATTTAGTTTCCTCTTGGTATTTCTGTGAAATATTTTTGTTGAAATTGACAGATTCTTTATATTTTGTTTGATATTTAGATGAAGTACAAGGGTGATGTCTATTATTGTTGACTACGTATGATAAAATCAAATGAATAGTCAGCCGTGAAACTTTACTTTTAGAGATAAATTACAATAATATATAAGTCATGGTCAAATCATTTTCGAAATGTACTTGTTAATTGATATATCTTATGTTTACTTTTAAATTATTTTAGCTGTCAATTCTTTGATTGTACCTGTTATATATATATATATATTTTCATGTTATGTTTCAGATAGGAAATTTCATTAGTTCTCCTCATCTCTCTCTTTCGCTCAACAAACTTCTAGATTTTTTTTTGAAGGTTGACGGTGAAGTACCGTCAACAATTGTATTAATAAGAAAAAGTTATTTACACAGGCCAAGTAAGCCTTTTACTTCATTACAATTATATTCAACTCTTATACTTCAGGGAGCTTAGATTTTTTTTTTTTTTTTATGTATCACTTGACGCATATTTGTTAGAATTTGAGTTTTGTATGTTATAAATCTAAGATAGATATATTCAAGTTTACAAACTAATCTTTTTAAATGAACATCTATGAAAGCTAGACAACCGTCTCTAATGGAGTAAAATTGGGGTGTTCTTAAGCTCACTTATGTTCTTCTATGAACTTAGTTTCAAAACTAATCGAATTGATTTTAAATGAAAAAATTTAAATTGTTGAAATTAATATACTTTACGAGTGATGTGTTTACATGTCAAATTTATAAATTTTTGAATTAATTTAGTATAAAGTCAAGTTGTCAAAACGATGAAAAATTAACATATTAAATTTGACTTATAAATTATTATTTTTTTACTGCTTAACTCTAAACACATAAATCGATTTTCACAATTTAAATTCACCATTTGAATTTTGATAAATTTTAAACTCACCAGAGACTTGGTGAGCTTAAAAAAAAAGCCTAATTCTACTCAAGTAAATGATTCTCTTCTATATTTTGGTCTTTTTGGATAGTAAATTTATCAAGGTCCAGCTCATGAGATCTTTCATGATGCTTTGCATTTTTATTTTGTATTTAAAAAAGTGTAGGATTCAAATGTCTTTATTTTTATAATTTATTATTAATAAAAATTAAAATTTATATGTCAAAATAAAATCATTAAACGTGATTTATATATTTTTTTTTATGTTCATATAAAGTTATAATATTTTTTTATTTTATTTTTAGTTAAATCAATAAGTTGAAAAGTCAACATTTATAATTTATCTACATCAATTTATTTTTACAAGCTCTTGATATTAATCAAGACAAAATTAAATTGACATAATTTTGATGTGTGCATAGAGAAAATGATATTTATCATATCTAATGTTTTATATTGACATTTAAATTATGAATTTTAAGTTATTTTAGTTTTAAAATAGAGGCATAAGGAAGACATTTGAACTTTTACCAAAGTCTTATATTTCACTTTCTCTTTGTTAAAGTGCCAGTTAAATTTTGAAACACATTAATAAAAAAATATTGGAGATGCTACTAGTGCTCCATTTGTGTCATATTAGTTGCCAAAATTTGCAATCCATTTTAGATGAGAAATTGGTTAGGGAACTTATCAGTTTGCTTTCATTTTTTTTTCAAGTTATTATTTTATGATAATTTTAAACTTTTAACTAAATGTTGCTATAGGCCTTCTTTTACAAGAAAAAGAGAGAGAGAGAGAGAAAAAAGAGAAGATAATTGTTTCACATAAGTGTGCTTGAAAGATGTATAATATGATAGTGTTAAATTTCAAATTCCAGCAATTTTTTGAGAGATTCTTGTGTGGTTTGTTATACTGTTCCTATTGTAATTTCGTCTATTATACTTCTAATCACCATAGTCGCTATTTTTATATATTTATCAAAAAGAAAAGAAAAAACATCATAACAAATATTCTTGTCGTCCCTCCATTTGAGAGGGGATCAAATTTTCTGTTTTCAGAGTCACTGTTAGTGGACCCCACTCCTAAATCATAAACTCTAAATTTTAAATCCGGTTACACCCATTCTAAATTCGATCCCACCCCGCAGTAACTGAGGGGCAGAAAATTCCTGCCTGCCGGAGGGCAGGTGATCTGCTCCTATTTGAGAGTTCAGACTCAACCCGTCAACCGTGTGCTGGTGCACAGCTCGAGAAGCCGCAGGGCCCACGATTATTTATTTATTTGGTTACAGGACCACTCCGCGTGTAACGACAAGTCGACTACTGATTTGAGTAGTCATGGTCTCTGTCTGCAATATTCATTTACATCTTTTATTGGACACTTGGTTCCAAGTGGCCGAATCCTTTTTTCCCAATTTCTCTGTCTGTCATCAATCATCATCACCCACATAAATGTTTCGTTTATTTTAATTTAATAAGAGAGCCCACAAAATGTTTATTTTATTTTGTACGTCAAGCCCGTATCCGTAGGCTGCAATTTCGTTGAACATAAATGTTATCTGTTCGATTTTAGATTATATCGTTATCGTCGTTTAGGTTGGATTTGGAATCAATTTAATTAGGATAATTTTTGGATTTAGGATTGTTCAGGTTTAAGTTGGATTGCGTGCGTTAAGATTAAATTAATTATTTTTAATTCGATCATTTTTCATTGGGTACAGCCGAGCCGTACAGGTCAGGTGATTATCAATAAATGGCACCCGTATCGTTTGGTTTTCAATGGACGCTTCATTTCTAGATGAACGGCTCATGTTAAAAAAAACGAAATTTCTTATTGAGACGAGAAATTCCTACCAATTGTAATAAGAAGCGTACAATTACATGGATGAGATACGGATGGATAATTGTCAAATTGTGTTAATATATGTTTCAAATATTTATATTTTAGAGAATGATAGTCTCAAATACATTTTTTTGTTTTTTTTAGAAACTCAACGGTGTCCGTCAAATTCAAATTTAAATTTGAATTGAATATTAAATAGATACAAAATTTTTTTTAATAATAACGGGTATGAAAACAAATATCAAACGAATACAGATACAAATACAAATATAATGCGGATATTAAATTAAAATATCACATGTTATATAACAAGATACAAACATTATATATACATTCGTAAAAATCAAGGATATAATATTTTTCCAACAAATTTACAAGTATAAAAATTAAATTAAGCACTAATTAAAATGTAATTTTTTTTTCTAAATCTAAAATAAATATTAAATTTAAATAGATCTAGTTGAGCAATTAGATTTGTAGCAAAACTTAATATTATACTTTCTAGCCCAAATTAAAATGATATATTATGTTTTAAAACTAGTGTTGTAAAATGCGGCCGCATATACTTATGCAGTGATCTTCTGCATACAAAATCTCATGTAGTCAAGTTCATGCAGTTTTGAATATATGAGGGCATATATGGTCTATGCGGACTTGAAAAAAACCTAAAAATTATTTTGCGGTGAAAGGGATTATAATCTATAACATGGTAGAGCACAAACCACTAGACTAAACAAATCTTTAGATATAAATTAGTTTTATTTTATCTATATTTCTTTAATAAAGCATAATAAAACCGCATATATACTTCTGTATACAAATCTACATATGCAGCCGCATACTGCATTTGCAGTATGCAGTGGCCTTCCGCATACATGAACAAAATCACATTTTACAACACTGTTTAAAACATATATTCTAATTAAAAAAAAATCAAAATATAGATAATTATCGGAATATGTATTCGATCTGATTCCGAATCAAAAACCTTATTCTTATTCGCATCACATCAGAAAAATATTCATTTTATAAGCACCAAAAATCCGAAGTTGCATTCAGATATAATCGGATAATTTAAATTGTCTACGTTGCTAATTATAAATTGAGAGTAAGTATACTCCAAGGCCGTGCTTCAAAATCTTTTCATAATGGAAATAAAAGGAACAAAAAATAACTAGCATTGAGTCTAGTGACAAAAACACATAATCTCTATGTGAGAGATTATGAGTTCAAAATTCAGATGAAAAAAATCTTTTATTATATTACAAAAGTATTAAATAGTTGAGTAGTTGGTCCAATCTTTACTTTAAAAAAAAAAAAAAAAAAGAGGAACGAAAGGAGTGATACCAGCCATTTTACCTCAATTAACTCTAATTTGGAGGTTACACAATTTCTGAATTTTCTTTACAGTTTTGAGCACACTTCACCTCTGTTTCTTTTTTTCTTCCTTCTGCACACCTCTAAATTTTACAACTGTGGAGGAAGGAAACGACAATGGACAAATCTAGTGACGCCAAAATTAATTCGGTGCCTAATCAAAGTACAAAGACTGCTTTGAGATTCGTACCAGATTAAAAGGGACGTTTCAGATCTCAATCTACACGGTCCGGTCAGGTATTGCCTTCCATCTGAATTAAAACGGAAGACTCTGAATTTTTTTATAGAAACACTATGCACCGTGTCTTGCTTTTTTTTTTTTAAGCGAATAATAACATCTCTTGTTTTTTTAAGCCAAAACAAAAAGAAACACTGTGCACCGTGTCTTGCTTTTTTTAAGCGAATAGTAACACAGTTGAACTGTCTCTTGTTTTTTTAAGCCAAAAAGAGAAAAAAAGAAACACCGTGCACCTTTCTGCTTTGCGAAAGAGACGACACATCAGCTCCGATTTATAGAATCAAATCGGTCGGTTTCTTCTAAAAAAAGAAAGTGTCGGTTGGTCCACCGGTTCCGGTTGCCCCATCAATTGCCGGTAATTAATAATTTCTACTTGTTTGAATATTTATAATTAATTTATCAGAGAATATATATCAATAGATAAATCTCTATTGATAATTACCCACTAAATTGTATAAATATTTCCACTACATATAAATTAGTACCAATTAAACTTGTGTCAAGTTTCAATCATGATTCCGATAATTATGAATACATTTTTGTTGGAATAACCACACACACAAGGTAGCGTGTAAATTAAAATTTTATGTGGCATTTACAGTACAATAATATTAGAGAACAAACAATAGTTAGCAATAGCAAACCTTTTTTTTTTTTTGTTTTTGTAAAAATATAAAATTAAAAACGATAGGTTGTCAATAGAAAATTTAGAACGTTGTAAATGATGGTCAATCGAAAATTGAAAAAATGCTGTCCAATGCATGTCAATAGAAAATTAAACGGGCTAACTTGAGGGAAATTTTTTATTCATAGAAATTGAAAAAAAAGGCAGAGAGAAAAATAGAAAGAGTGCAGAGTTTATAATATTGGTAGAAAGATCGATATATATTTTACAGACTCTAATAATTAAAACAGTTAGGATAGGTAGAATCTGCACCCATCCTAACCTGTCATGGATCTTCTACGGCCCCATCTTCAAAACAAGAATGGCAACGGATCAATTCTTGATCTTATGCGACACTGTCTTTACAGAAGATTTAGAATAAGTTAGGATGGGTACAGATTCTACCTATGCTAACTGTTTTGATTGTTAAGATCAATAAAATCTGTACCGATCTTTGTATTAATATTACAAACTTTGTACTCTTTCTGTTTCTCTCTCTCCCTTTTTTAATAATTTCTATGAATAAAAAATTTCCAACTTGGGTTGAAACACGAGATAAAACGTATCAGATCTGTCACGCACATGCATGTCTTGTGTATTTTTTTTAAAAAGGAAATGGCATTATTTTTTTGTAGTTTTTTTTTACTCTGGATAAGTGAATATATCTCTTTTTAGTTTTAAAATGTCAATGTTATATCATATAATTAATTAATTACAATTCTAAATTTTTTTTCCTTTTTATATTTTTATACAAAATATATATATATCTTTCAATAAAAAGATATATTGGATATGTGATGAGTTCGGGAGCAGAGTCACGAATTATTGTGTCACAAAATTTTAAAGCAGAGCATATTTTGTCAGTACTTTAAAATTTCAATAACAAGTATATAATTATTTTTTTGAAAAAAATATAATATTTTTGTCCGTGAATGACAGGTGTCATTCTAGACTCATGTAGCTTCGCCTGGAAATATATCCTGTCGTTCACATGCTATATGTTCTGTCATGCTGTGCTTTTACACAAAAAGTGATATGAGACCAAAAAAAAAAAAAAAAAAAATTTCTTTTTTTATTGTTGGACTGGACTGTGCTTTTTTAACCGAGGTTAAAATTAAGTTGCACGGAGAACAAAGCTTATTGTTGGTTAAAATAAGAAATCAAATTACAAGAAATTATATGCTAAAAGTATATTTATTTCATGCTCTCTATAAATCCTCAATTATCAAGTTGAATGTTAGGTTTTAATAATAACTATATAAACTTTATCTTTCTTAAAATTTCATTCATGCTCCGATATCGTTTGAACTAATAATTCAGTTACAATTTCCATTCTTTTGATTTTATTATTCATGCGTTGCCTGAATTAAGATAAAAACTGTGCTATATTGATATTCGTTTTGTCTTGTTGGCAATCTTTGATCCTTTTTTTTTAAGTCTTTCAATTTTTTCAAGTGGCATTTATTGAAATTTGTAAGATATTGTCAAAATGAATCAGCACCATACACTGCCAGCTATTCATTTTGTTTTTTAGTTTTTTCCTTTCATGTTTGTGCCCATAATTTTGATAAAAAAAATGATGGCTCAAAAAACAAAGCATGGTCTAAATTTTGCTTTTGCGTCCCCATAATATCAGTAATTAATATAATAATAGTTATATAATTGACGACTGTAATCCACGAATGTGAGATTGTGACTTTTCCCATTTTCTAGCATGATAAGTGTATAAATTTTTTGGGTCAAAGTAAAATCCTTCTATTCAATCACATAGACCATAGTTCTTCAAATTATATTTTACAAATTCTTCTTTTGCTTAAAATGATTAATGTAACTCGTAGTTGTAAATTGTAATGTTTGAAGAAATTTCAATTGAAGTGATGAGAAAGGTTACTTGGGCTGGGCTTTCTTCTCCCAATCGTTTCTTCCAAGTAAAGCCCATATATCGCTGCGTTAGCATCAACTTTTTCATATTGAAAAAATATTATATTTCTTCTCAAATAAAATAAAATCAGTATTGGAACATAATTGGTGCATGAGAGTGGTTGCTAAGAAAGAAAAAGCATGGGTGGTTATGTTATAAATCATAGGATTTAAGAATAACAAACGACTCATAACAATTAAAATAAACTAAACTTCGTATGTAATCTAGGTTAGTTTTATTTATATACATCTTTTTTTTTGATAATACTGATAGTGGCTATCAGAAATTTACAACAATACCCCTGTGCTTTTAAAAGCAGCTACACACAACCCATCAAACTACTCCTACAGCACCTATCTTATATGCTCCAATTTACCAGCAAAATACAAAATAACAATATTTTTTTTATCCTTTTTAGGCCTTTTTTGAACTATAACTGGTTATTAAGACATTGGAGGCAGCCAAAGACTTTCAATATGCTGCTTAACACTGAATCAGATTGATTCAACGGGTTGCTGATCAGAATATCAAATTCACAGTGTTATGAAAAATAAACAACAATCTTATCTAGCTCCAAAAATCCATGCAACTAAATTTTATCCATTTGTAAAAATATAATAATGTCTGGCATTGTTTCGTGGAGTGCTTTTCGTGAGTTACCGCTCGGAGGGCCATTGAATCAGTGCTGCACCATGGCCATGGTGTCAATTAAATTATAGGCATATTCAAAATTGAGATTCGAGTGTAGAATAATGCATCATAGAATATTGGGAATATCAACCATTTGTCTAAACCGTGATATAGGCAATATGCTGGTTTTTTCCGGTTCAAACATCCGGTCCGGTATGATTTTTACAACAGGTAATGGAATCACTCATAGCACCGTTAATTTTCAAATTATCACAAAATTCGATAAAGGATGAGAGATGGAGATGGATCTTCGTTGATCTAAATTTTCTTTTTTCATCCCCAAAAGATCAGTAATTAATATAATAATAGTTATATAATTGACGACTGTAATCTACTCATGTGAGATTGTGACTGTTACAAGAACTAGTCTTTGGTCTAGTGGTAAAGGCACACGGTTTCTATATGAGAGGTCATGAGATCAAAATCCGGATGGTGAGAAATCATTTGTTATAATAACAAGGGTATTAAATAGTTCGGTGGCTTGACCTCCAACCTTTACTAAAAAAAAATTGTGACTGTTACTATTTTCAAGCATGATAAGTATAAAGTAAAATCATTTTATTCAATTACATAATTCTTCAAATTATATTTTAGAAAATTTTAATTTTCTTAAAATTATTAATGTAACTTGTAGACTTGGAGTTGTAATGTTTGAAGAGAATTTCAATTGAAGTGCTAGTGATCAATTAGAAATTTAGAATTAGCCGAATATTTATCTGCTAGCTAGTCATCAGAAAAAGGCTACTTGGTCTGGGCTGGGCTTTCTTCTCCCAATCGTTTCTTCCAAGTAAGCCCATATATCGTTGCCTTAGCATTATTTTTTCATATGAAAAAAAAAGGATATGAAACTTCACACCAAATAAAATAAAATAAGTATTGTCAGTTTAATTATTCATTTTTTTTTTTTCTATTGAAGCTAAAGAAACACTTAAACGGACATGAACGGAACATAAATGGTGCATGAGAGATACGTTAGTAACAAGAAAAACATGGGTGATGATGTTATAAATCACAGGATCTATGTATGACAAACGACTCATAACAATTAACCTAAACTTCGTATGTAATCAAGGTTAATTTTATTTGTATGCGTCAATCTTCTTTCTTATTCTCTTTTTTTGTGAATTGTTACTGGAAAATTAGACATTGGAGGCAGCCAAAGATTTAATTTCAACATGATACCTAGCTAGTTTTGCGCCAATTCGCTACAAGAATCTGTTGATAAAAAGATTAAGCTGGTAGTGTCATAGTAAATATACAATATATAATCTTCTTGTTTAAGCCTTCCATGTCTTCTATAAGCTCAAAAGTACCTTCCTATGAAGTCTGATCCTTATATAAAATTATAAGAATTTCTGGCGATGTTGGTGAATAGTGAAACTACAAGTGGGCTATACACACAACTTTTACGGGTGATTAATTTATTAATTTAACCAATTGCAGTGGTTAGCTCCAACCGAGCGAGAAGTAAAGCTCAAATGAAGAATATTAAATAAGAATGTGCAGGCCAGGATATGTCTTTCTCAGTATAAGATTGATGTAATATGAGTACAAGTCATTAAGAATTAATATTAAGCTCAAATTAGAATTGCTTCATTATTTCCTTTACTCTTCTCTAGCTAGGCCATTGCAAGTTGTTGTATGTTCATAGGGTAAACATCAGAAGGTGAGGTTGAACCATACATTTTTCTGGCATACATCACATTGGCCGATTCTGTTGGATGAAATGCGTCCCAGAATAGGTAATTGGTACGGTCTTGACACGGTGTCTGGTACGGTAGGCACGTGATTTGCCCGTTATTCCGACCGACCCCACAACAACCCTTGTCAACCACAGAGAAACCTAGTTTCATTACAAAAAAAAAAAGGTTAGTTATGGAATAAAGTATGTTAAGATTTATCGAAGGGGAATTCTACAGTGATACCAATGTTTTGGTGATATGTAAATGACATGATATCAGTAGACCTGATATAGAGGCCACATTTAAACATATGTTTTCTAAGAAACTATATGTGTTCTGTTTTTCAGTCAAATTAACTTCTTAACTGAAATTCATCAAAGCAGTGTAATATTTGTAATGTACATGAAATAGACAAAAACAAATCTGGTACCAATCAAGCATGTTTTATTTATTATTATTTTTTTTTGCTTCAATACACTAATTAACAAAAAAATTAGGAAAAAAAGAATTACTTGATATACTTCAAAATGTAAAGAACAAATTACTTCTCATGACTAGTGCTGCTAACTGATTACCAAAGTTGAAAAATAAATTACTCGTAATAATATAACAGTATATTGGATTAATAAAGATGTGCTAGAATTTAAGTGTGGTAATAAAAAGGTACACTGACAATATTTTTATTTCTGATGATGATGATTTGTTTTTATTTCTACAAAATTTACCATAAGTAGTAGCATTTGAAACGAGATCTTTGGAGCTCTCAAAGGTGTTCACATAGACAAACTTTGCGCCTGGTTTTTCGGTGTTGAATCGCTTCACCATTTGAAGGAGTCCTGTGTTAAACATGGCAATCGCCTTGTTTATGTTCTCATTACAAGTTGTCTTCTTGTTTGTGCTGTTATCCAACCGTGCCAGCTCGTATGGTATGCACCCGATCTGCCCCAACCCGACTATTGCAACCTTTCTCACACCCAAATCATACAATCCCTGAAAATAATAATATGTTGTGTCACAAATCAGTATTTGATCAATAGGCCACAAGATGATTGACCCTTAAGTTCATAAACAAAATTAAATAAATCTAACCAACAGTAGTAGCAAACGTACCGAGAGTTGTTGTGTGTATTCCTGAAGCAGATCTGTAGCATAAGTCTTAGGAGTATACTGGTAATTCGTTGGGTATATAGTCGGCATGAAATAGTTATTCAAATAATCATTACTGCCCATTCCAACATAGTATATGCACTTGCCTAGGTAATCACTAAGCATTGTATCATTCCCTTTGAAGATTTTCTTCATTGTTTGAGTGGCAGATCTGAAATGCTCCACTTGCTCAGCAAAATAGTAATGATCGCCCTGTTAATTTGTGTTGAAGTTTATTAGCTAAAATGATCGCTATTAGAATATGTATTTGTGCGTCTACATAAAAATACGAAAGTTTCTCAATATTTTTGTGTCATTAACTGTTAGATTAATCAAATGTGAAGGTAAAGCTTTATAGAGCGCTAATATATCAAATTTTAACTAAAATGATATGAAATTGGATTCTCTGTTGTACTGCCCCAAGCTTTGGCACTTCAACAATATTAACCGATTCTCTTCTTGGGACCAATAATTTTGGATTTTCTTTATTATTTTATTCAACCAGAATGAACTAATCCTGCAAAATAATCTCTGGAAGTAAAATGCTCTAATTATACTAGAAAAGATAAACTGCAATCAATTCATTAAAGGAATATGAAATGCTCACCAAGTTTCTTCCAGTCTCTCGTCTGAGTCCGGCAGCCCCTGATGCAAAATTGACGCCATGCAGAATGGCATTCTTTTGAGCTGACGCATATGGAGGAAGAAGACCTCTAAATCCCAGCAATTGGGCTACAATTCAAGCACAAATCCCAAGTAAAATTAACACATCTAGATCTCTGTTTTTCTTTTTTTAAGGTACATAGGCAAAAACCCTTAATATATCTGTATCAGTGGCAGGAAAAATATTCAAAGGCCCCCCTATGTTTTTAAAAAATGGGCTGACTGTTATAACAGGAATCATGTCTAATTTCTAATTGGAAATATGCTCATATGTTTATGTTTATCTCGTGTCAAAAGAGATGCATGCTATGCAAGCAGTAGCACAGCTTCTCAGGCACATATATATGTTTCAGAGATCAATTTGCAACTTTGAATTGTGCATTTCATTAAAATAGAAACAAGAATAAAATATTGTTTATGTTGGTTGTTCAATCATAGTAATGATTTTCCTTACAAAACTACAGTCAGAACTAGAGCTTACCGAGCACATCAACTATAGTTTTGCCATTGGTGAAGCGACCGGATGGTCCTTCGGGGAAGTCAATGCCATAGGGCCTATAGTTAGCCCTTGCCAGGGTCAATATGCCATTGTTGTTTCCGTTATCGACCAGAGAGTCACCGAAGACGAACATACACGGCACTTGGGGCTGTGCATTTGGGACACATTCACTGAGCGAAATGTATTTCAATAAACCCAGTGTCAAGATCAATGCAAGTGTATGACCAACTCGATCCATTTTTGATGTGTTGATGTTAGAAATGTTTGTTTGTTTTGATGAGGTGGAGGGAGTCTCCTTATAAGGCACACCATTTATAACAGCACTTGAGCCGATATTACTGGTATTGGTGGATTGCTTTGACTTTATTACACCCGGATCTGATAAAGAAATTCTTTTAATAGTTTAGACTTTAAGAGGGTATATATGTTACCTTTTTAGGCTATTGAGACTTTGAGAGTATAATTGCTGTTAGTTCTCATTCACATTTCAGTTTTGAAACGTAAATGATCGGAAATTGGGTAAAGATTTTAACAGAGTAATTTTAGCTTCATGCAGCGCAATAGTCATTTTCAGCGCTCGATTATTATAGTCAGTGCGCTGCACTAAGCTAAAACTTCCCTGTTAAAATCTTTACCCGGAAATTTCATATAGACTCGCTACGCTACGCTACTCAAGAGGACATTTTTAGGACGGATCCGGGTAATTAAATAAGGACCCGACCCGAATGTATAAAGACTATATACTCTTTTGATGAAGATTGGTTGGGACTGTAAGAAAAGCTGGTAGCTAGAGAAAGCTGTAGAGGCAATTGGCTCGTGAGAATCGGATAGGAGTTGCCTAGGTAAAAAGGTATAGCTTCATGCTCTTCTGAGATTTTGTATCAATTGCAATTGTTAATGCAATAAACCCATGTAATAAATTTATTACCAATTAATGCAATTGAATGTGACGTGTCATAGCTAAATTTCATGCTGCAAATGCATTTTTTTAATAAATATATTAACATAACAATTTTTTAAATTTAAAATAAACAATTCATGAAACCCTATCTACTCATAACATATATTTCCAAGATTTACATTTAATACTAATCAAGTCAAAATTACAACCATAAAACATATAAAATGAAATTGTTTGATACACCACAACATTACAAATTTACAATCATGCTGATGCCGAATTCTAACACTTCAAATTAATGCCCCACCAAGCCGCTGTTACTACTATTAACAGGCTGGAAATAAATCTGCTACGATCCAAATGGGATTGTAGGGTCCTACAATTCTAAATCCAACCTTTAATTTTTTGGGTTGTACTAATCTCTATGAAGTTATTTTTATGCACGAATCTCAAAACAAATGAAAGATTGGATTTAGAATCGTAGCAGATTTTTTGTCCCTAACAGGCTAATAGCCCAAGCTGGGAATTCATATCCTCTGAGATATCTCAAACTTTGCGTGATTTTATGGAAAATCTCAACCGTTTGAGGACGTTCTACACAAATCTCAAAGCACACAAAATACTGACCCCCTATATCACTCCCGAATAGGAACCGGACACGTAGGTCACGCAAAAGTTGAGATATCTCAGAGGATACGGACTCCCAAGCTGGGGCCTCTTCCAGATCTGTAGAGGAATATTTTGGATATAGTAACAGATTATCGGAAGAAAGATTTAGGAACAGACGATCAAAAGAAAGAGAAATAAGAAGTTAAGAGTTCTTTAATGCTCTTTAATGTTCTAAAGAGTCTTATGTCAAGCTTAATATTACCTTTTTAGTAGTTCTTTTGTTCATTTTCCTTACACTTGTTCAAGTTTTTAAGTCATGGTTTCAGATAGTTAAAACATTTTGTCAAGCTTAAAACTTTCTTTAAAAAGTTACTTTTCAGCTTTATTATTAAACGGATGCTTCTCAGTACAGCTTAAAATTTAAACTTCATATGATTACTGAACACTAACATGAATCACAAATTTTACGAATTTTGAAATAATTGAAATATACAATTGCACGGGGATACCTGTAATGATCATGAGCCGAATTTATTATAAATAGATCCAGATAGACCGATCCTAATACCAGTTTTTCCACTAGTGATTATTTTTATATATTTAGACAAGAAAATATGTTTATACGTTAACCAAAGTCATTAGTATTAGGAACTAAAAGCATTATAATATTGTTAACCAAAAATATTACCAGTGGTAAAAACTCAAAACAATTGATCTCACAAAAGGATAACATAAGCAAAAATTGTTTATACGGATCATATAATTTTTTACCCAGATCATAAACATTATTAATATTACTTCACTTATAAATACTCATCCCTCTACTAATTAACCCAACCTTCATCCTCAATTTCACTTTATCTTTCCTCACTAAAAGTTTACGTATTCTTACTTAATTGTGTATTCATTCTCCTTATTTAGGCTCTAGATTTTATCGTTTGCCCCTCTGTAATCATGCTATCTCAATTTAATTTGTTTCGTTGTTCATCTCAATATCTGTAGCTTGTAGATTTTTCATGCGCGTCTTTTTATCATATAATTAAATTCTTAAATGCTGGTTTTGGCTAGCTTCGGGGCTCCTTGGATTTAGATTGCATTTGAACCTGAGCTTGATATGAGGATCAAATTGGTGATGTACACCGTATTCAATGCTCAGCTGTAAAATAACAGATAGATACTAGTTAAATTTAGCTCATTTGAATCTAGCGTGCACCTATATATGTTTGCGTTGTTCAATCTAAATTGTCAATAAGGCCTTATTCCTGTTTCCAAGAGAGACCTGATAAAAGTTAAAACGAGCAAGAAGCACAACCAGATCAAATCCGATCTGATCGGATCTATTCAACATTATCGGATTGGGTTTCTAAATGACAGATGTGAGGAGATCTAACGATGAGTACTATCAGTTCAAGGTGGTGATCATTGGAGATTCTGGTGTAGGTAAATCCAATCTTATCTCTAGATTCACCCGAAATGAGTTCTGTTCGGAGTGCAACCCCACTATCGGAATCGATTTCGCAACCCGTACAATAAAGGTACATGTATTGGGCTCTTCTCCACTTTTTGTTGTGGTAAAAATTCAAAAATTCAATTAGTTAAAAAATTTATCAAATTAAATTAAATTGAAATAGTATTAGTGGAATCGTGATGTCAATGTTTTTAGAGAAAATATTCATTCCCCCTAAACCTAATTCCTCATCCAATTTTCCAACTCCATGCTTTTCGTTTTTGAACTTCTATGCATAGAACTTTTCATGCACACTGTCAGTTTTTAACTCCCTTCTTCTCCACATCTCCTCCTTTTCCTCTGTCTTCAATCTCCTTCCAGACCTACTCCTCATTCTCCTCCTCCTCTTCCTTCAACGCAATGTTTCTCTACATTAATTCAATGGAGATATAAAGGCTTGTACTCTTAAACCTTTTTAAAGATTTGACATTCTAGGTATAAAGACTTAGTATTCCATGTATAAATACCTGAGACAAATACTCTTTATTAGTGTTGTTAATTGAGATATAAATACTTGCATTGTGAATATTTTAAAGACTTGAGACAAGTACTCTTTATTATTGTTAACTGTGATATAAAAAAAATTGAACTTCGAACTTTTTAAAGACTTAATATGTTAGATATAACGACTTGTGATGAGTACTTTTTAGTATTTTTAACTGAGACTCTTGCACTTTGAACATTTTAAGACCTCATATTAAAACTTGATATATTAGATGTAAATACTTGATATGCTAGCTAGTGACCTTCTAGAAGGTGGTTTATGTCAAAAACTACTAGTTGAGGGATTTGCATGCGTCATTGCTAGTTGAGGGATTGCACGTGCCAACTATAAAAGTTTAAAATTTGATAAATTATTTTATAGGCATAAAATACTTAGTACATTACATATAAATACTTGCACACGCCAATTAGCGCCAGTTGTAAATTTACTAGTGACTTTATAGAAGGTAGTTTCGATATAAAATCGCTAATTGGGAGATTTGACCGGAGATTGAGTTTGGGAGAGTTATCACGTCTCATGTTTTTAACTGTATATTGTGTCAATCGTGCAAGATATGTGTATACATTACCAAAACAATCTAGAATTGTCGCTTCTTAGACATGATTATGAAAACAATAGAAATAAATTTGCTGTGATTCTTTGAGAATCACACAATCATGTTATTCCAAAACCATTCCTTTATTTTTTATTTTTTAATGCACAATCACCAAAATGGTTGTTTTCTATGCAAAATTTCAAAACAAATGAAGGGGTGAATTTATAATAACAGGGTCATGCGATTATCAAAGAATCACAACATATTTATTTCTGAAAACGACTAATGATAATTCCACAATTTTCAATAAGAGAGTTGTTAGTTAAGAAAATTTTGATAAAGTAAAAAAAAAATTACATGGTTGTAAATCAAGAAAAGAAAAACAGACTATCTCTCGATGACGAGATGGGAGTGAAATTAAGAAAAAACTTTTTCTTTTATCCTTAAGATTTGAAAAAAGGAAAAGGTGAGGGAAAAAAAAGCTCACCTAGCCTTTTCCTTTTTCCCCATCTCAACGAGCATTATTCATTACAAAGAATGATGATTTACCCACATGAACCATACTTATGAGAGATATAAACCCACTAAATTAACTGACAGCATGGGCTAATTAACTTAATTAGGCCTGGTTTGTGAACCAATTTAGGCTTTAGAACCAAACTTGTTCTTTTTTATGACAAGAATTGCATTATAAAACAAAGAAAAACTCCATACTATTTTCAAGCATCACATTTCCTCACTACACCAAAATTGACAAAAAGAAAAACAACAACGGTAATGAATATCTACCAATTCATGCAATTCTACACTCGTATCCCTCTTTCACAATTCAAAATACATGGATATTTACTATAATTATGGCTTGTGATTTGCTTATAGTAGTGTTTCAATCAATATATTCAGTTTTGCCTGCTTTAATTCATTCTCTTTTCCCCTCTAGTATTGAATCACTACTGTACTTAAACCAGTTGGAAGGAAGGTTAATAATGGTGAAAATATGGGACATTGTGGGGTTAGAGAGATTCCGTAAAATCAGAAGGTCATACTACAGTGAGGCAGTTGGTGCTGTCTTAGTCTATGATGTTAGCAATCCATCAACATTTGATAATATTGCCAAGTGGCTCAAGGAGCTGCGGGACCATGCGGACCCCAACATTCGTATCAGCATGAGCATCATGCTTGTTGGCAACAAGATCGACCTCAAGCACCTTCGTGCTGTTGCCACTGAGGATGCACAGGGATATGCCGAGAAGGAGAAACTTTCTTACATTGAGACATCAGCTCTTAATGCCACTAATGTCAAGGCCACATTTCATATGATTATGAAAGATATCTATAGGAAAATATTGATCACTGGTCCAGAGGAAGCTAAGTTTTTTTTAAGGACTATTAATGTGACGGCACCCCTTCAAAACTACGACCACAAGTTCAGGGTGGTGTTGATGGGGGATTCTGATGTGGGTAAATCCAATCTTCTCTCCAGGTTCATCCGAAATGAGTTCTGTTCAGAGTCCAACCCCACTATTGGTATCGATTTTGCAACCCGTAGAATACAGGTATGGGATCTTCAGTTCTTCACCAATTTCAGCAACAATTCATTGCAAATTATACTTTTTGATCAATTTTTGACTTTGTGTTGATATGTTGGTACATTAGTATTATTTTAATTATTGAAGTAATTACATAATTGATTGGTTAACTATTAGTTTTAATACATTGATGCTCAGACTTGTAGTTGTACAATTAATGGATCCGTTTGGTTTAAAATAATTTTTCTAGGGATGTCTTTTACTTCCTAGTAGACGTTTTAAGTAGTAGATCTATCAAATTTTCTCATAACACCTAAACTGACAAAAACAAACCGAATTAAGAAGCTAGTATATATCTGATAATTTAGGTATTTTCTCCACTATCAATATTTGCGTCCCTCTCTCACGATTCAAAATACGCAAATATTTACTGCAATTGTTTATTGCATGTGATATGGTTATATTAGTACGGTTTCAATCAATATAGTCAATTTTACCTGCTTTCCTTCTCTTTTAATTGTCCTCTAGTATTGAATCATTGTACTCAAATTAGGTAGAAGGAAAGTTAATAATGGCGCACATATGGGACATTGCGGGGTCAGAGAGATTCCGTTCGCTCAGAGGCTCATTCTGCAGTGGAGCAAATGGTGCTATCTTAGTCTATGATGTTAGCAAGCCATCAACATTTGATAACCTTGCCATGTGGCTCAAGGAGCTACGAGACCATACCTACCCCAACATACGCGTTGTGCTTGTCGGCAACAAAACTGACCTCAAGCACTTGCCTACTGTCGCCACGGATGATGCACACCGATTCTCCGAGAATGAGGGTCTTTCTTACATTGAGACATCAGCTCTTGATGCCACTAATGGCAAGGCCCCATTTCAAATGATTGTGGAAGATATTTATAGGACGATTATAAAAAAAACAATATCTGGTCCAGAGGAGGCTAACGGTGAGACTAGTGGCCTAACCAAGGAAGGCAAGTCTATTGATGTGTCCGCAACCGATGAAACTAGCTAGTATTGAAAAATTGTGTTGTTCTCCTAGTTAAGTTGGGGAGAGAGAAATGGAGTGAGTGTGTACATCAAATTGTTGTATTATTTGTTGGTTTTTTTTTTTTTGTAAATTCATAATTTATTGGATATATAGTGTCCATTTTCAAGAAATTATTCACCAATTTTGATGCCAGTTTTCTGGTCTTGAAATACAATATTTTTATAAGAAAATATTGCATTACAATTTAATTATTGTGTTAATTTATTTATAGATATTAAGTTTATGAAAAATGTTTCTAAATAATACGTTTTTAATTTCTTTATTGCATAAGTTAATTTCTCCTATGCTATTTACTTTTGTCCTCGTACCGTTTGCAACCAAGACATATCTATTATCATTGGTCGATTTGAGATTTGATAATAAATGTCTGTTACCAAACATATGATGTTGCATCACTATCTACAATAATTTGATTTAAAAATAAATCTTTTCAGTTAGCTCTACACCAAATCTAGTTTTTTGCAACACCATATTGCAACCAATAAACTAATTTGTTACAATAAATTAATAATATTGCTACTAAATTAATTAGTTGTAATAAAATATATTTATTGCAATAAAATAATTGTTGTTGCAACCAATTGTTACCGTTGCCCGAAAATAGCTATTGTTACAAATATAACAGTTATTGCAGCATCCTTTTTCGTCGCTAATTTTCTGTAGATGACGTGTAATGGGATGGTGTTGTAAAATTGTAACTTAACAGGGTAAAAATTTGGAGAAAAAAAAACATTATTTCCTCTACAACTCACCTCCATTTCTCTTCCGCCCCTTCTCCTTCCCGACTGAAGACGAGTGCGTATCCTCTGAGATATCTCATATTTTGCGTGACTGACGTGTTCGGTGCCTTTTAGGAGGTGACGTAGGGAAGCAGTATTATTTGAGCTTTGAGATTCGCGTATAACGTATTTAAACAGTTGAGATTTTCCAAAAAGTCACGCAAAATATGAGATATCTCAGAGGATGCGAATTCACTGAAATAGATGAATTCGTATCATTTGAGATATCTCAAACTTTGCATGATTTTATGGAAAATCCCAACCGTTTAAATGCGTTTGCGCGAATCACAAAACACACATAATTTTGACCCCCTACATCAACCCTGAATAGGAACCGGACACGTTGATCCAACGGTGGCTGCTGATTTTATTGTTTTGTTAAGCCACCGTTGGATTAACAATTTTGTAAAATACTTAATAAATAGTAAAAAATTCAGAAAAATATAAAATTTGATCTCCAAGCACATATTAATATGGAGAACAAGATGAACGGTTCGGATTGACCATTTGGATTTTGAAAAGTCAAATTTAGACTGTATGTATTTCGGCCCATATACATTTGAATGCACATTAGTCACTCACTCTCTCTCTCTATATATATATTGTAATGATATAATAAGTTTAACTTGAAAAAAATATTTTGTTCATCGTATTAATTAAATATCTATTTTATTTAATATGTAAATTTTTGTTATAATATTTAAATTAGATATTGAAATTATATATGTTTCTCTATTACTATTTGTTACATGAGAAGGGATCGGATGACACCATTTTTTGATGACATCGGATAACATCGTGCATTTTTAAAGTTTTAAAAGTCCAAATAGTCGATCCAAACCGTTCAACTTGATGAATATTTTAAAATGTGCTTGCAGATCAAATTTTACATTTTTTGGAATTTTTTTACTATTTATTAAGTATTTAACAAAATCGCTATATTTAGACCGTTGAATTTTTGTACTTATCTTAATAAATAGTAAAAAAATTCAGAAAAATATAAAATTTGATCTGCAAGCACATTTTAACATATCCATTAAGTTGAACGGTTTGAATTGACTGTTTGAACTTTGAAAATGCACAGTGTCATCCAATCCCTCCTCTTGTTACATATACAGATATATACATACATCTACATATATACGAATGCTTGATATATAGATTATGCCGAAACAATCTTCAAATTTTATCAAATTCAATTTGGTGCGTGTTTAGAGCTAATGAAATATTTAATATACTCCATAATTAATTTACACCCATCTATCTAAGTTGGTTATATCGACGTGTACGGTTGGTTAATTTATATCGACATGTTATATGTACAAATGGTTGGTTATATCACCCGTAATAGAACGGCGACGGGATGTCTCCAGAGTCCAGATGGGACTTAATAAATCTGCTGTTATTCTCTTTGGAATAACTGGTCCTAGTTATTCCTATTTTATTGTTGATCTTCATTGAAATTTGTGTATGAAAATATTTTTTACTTGAGATTTGCACATGAAAAATTCTGAACGGTTGGGATTGAAATAACGGGGCCTGTTATTCTTTTCGAATAACAGCATATTCGGCCATTTTTTTAAATACCCCTAAAGAAAAAGAAAATTTTAATAATAACCTGTTTTTTTTTTTATTAATACCCCGACCGCTTGGTACGGAGGTGTTTGAAAAATTGAGACCGACCGCCCCAGATGCAGGCGCTCCAGTGCCATAACCGGCCGCCCGTTACATGAGCGGTTCGAGTTCGGACCAAACCGCCCCGCCTTGTGGCGGGCCATTTAATATATTATATTAATTATATTATAATATTAATTATATTATATTAATATTAATTATATTATAATATAAGACCAAACCGCCTATGATAACAGCGGTTCATTAATTATTAAAAATTCCCGCATTAAAATATTAATTCTTTTTAATAATATTAAATTCCTAACATAATATTATATTATTTCTTTTTAATAATATTAAATTCCTAACATAATATTAAATACTAAATTCCTACCCTCTGAACCAAACCCTAACCCGTGACCACTCCACTCACACTCTCTGTCTCTTCCTCCTCACTCTCCACTCTCTTTGTCTCTTCTTCCTCCATATGCCGCACCAAAAAAAGAAAAGAGAAACAGAGACCTCGCCGCAGCAGTAGAAGAAAAGGAGAAAAAAAAAGAAACTCAACTCTGCTTCTTCGCTCTCTCTCTAATTTGCCGGTGCTTCACCGTTAAATTCATCACTCTTCTTTCTCGGGTAAGTTTTTAATTCGAATGAATTGAATGTTAAATTGTGTAATTATTGAATTGGATTGGAAT
The DNA here is from genome assembly GCA_033356055.1 of Carex pumila. NCBI lineage: Eukaryota > Viridiplantae > Streptophyta > Magnoliopsida > Poales > Cyperaceae > Carex > Carex pumila. Next base: position 147,871 of record JARJHM010000283.1, on the reverse strand, counting down.
CGAATCGATTAGATACGATTCGATACGATTCGAATGTCGAATCGATTCGATACGATTTGAATCGAATCATTTAAATGTCATTGAATGTGATTAAATGTGGTTGTAATTGTGATTTTGGTTGTGATTGCAATTATGATTGTGATCAAATTAATAATTGTTATTAAAAAAATGTTAGGGTTTTTAAAAAATAAATGTTAGGACTATAATTGTTTAGAAAAAAATTCACGTGATTGTTAGAATTGGGATTGTTAGAATTATGTGTTGTGATTGTTAGATAAAAATTCATGTTATGATTGTAATTGTTAGAATTGTGTATTGTAATGTTATTTGGTAATTGGTTATAATTTAAATTCGATTAAAATTCATGTGTTAGAGTTATTTGGTTAGAATATATTTTTCAAGTGTGGTGAGATATATGGGTGAGATGATTTATATTGTCAATTTAGTAATTGTAATGTTAAGTGTTAGTTGTATCACGTATTTTTGTTATGATAATAAAAATATGTGTATTATATTAGTTATTAATGTTTGCATGCATGTTATAAAATGTTATAAAACGTTGTAAAATATTTGCATGCATCTTAAATTTTTTTCTATATAAATAATGTTTGCATGCATCTTATAGTTTATGGGTATAAAAAATTATGGTTACAGTTTATGGTTAAAAAAATTAGAATTAGGGTTGATTGTCGAATTTAGGGTTAGGGTATATGGTCGATTTTATGGCCCATATTATATAATTATTATAAAAATATTATATAATTATAGTTATTATTAATATATTAATGTTATATAATTAGTATCTTATTAATTATATATAACTATATAATTAATGTGTTATATTGTTAATATATTAAATAATTAATATAACAACAATTACTGTAGTTATATTATAATATATAGTTATACGAGGAGGGATCAGATTACACCACTTTTTTGGTGACATTGTGTGACAATGTCCATTTTTGAAATTTCAAAATCCAAATAGTCAATCCAAACCGTTCAATATGATGAAATATTAAGAGTAACTTGGAAATCAAATTTTACATTTTTCTGAATTTTTTTTACTATTTATTAAGTATTTAACAAAATCGCTATATTCAGACCGTTGAATTTTTGAACCCCTCTAAATAAACCCAAAAAAAATTAAAAAAAAATGTAAAATTTGATCTGCAAGCACATTTTAACATATCCATCAAGTTGAATGGTTTGGATCGACTGTTTGGACTTTGAAAATGGACGGTGTCATCCGATGTCACCAAAAAATGGTGTCATTTGATCCCTCCTCTAATTATATTATTATTAGTTATTTTAGAAAAAAAATCATATGTTTTAATTATCTATAATTGTCTGTAAATGTAGTATGCCCAGAGAACGCAGACGATGGAGAGACCCTCCGGATGCTGTGGATCCTCCACCGGATGCTGTGGATCCACCACCGGATGATGTGGATTCGATTGGAGTGGGTCCGTACTCGGTGGATCCGACTGGAGAGGGCTCGTCATATGAGGGAATGACTGGAGCAGGATTTGGGGATTTGGGGATTCGGGAGGAGCGGGTCCGTCCTCTGTGGCTGGGACATCGTCGGGTTGGCATGATCCTGACACTTTCAGTCCTCTTCTATGGATCCATCATGTTCAACACCGTGTCTCATTGGCATCACTTGAGGTATGTGATTATTATACTTAATGTAAATAGTACTTAAAGATGACACGATTTGAGTCTCATAGGTTGATAATAAATACAGGACGATGTCATGCTTACGGTAAGGCACCGCAGGTCTGAGATTCCGTTCGTTCCCCATCCGTTGATGCAGCGATGCCTCATAAATATCGGGTTGTATCAGATTGCCACCATGTCGCAGAGTAATATCAATCAGGCTCTGATGCATGGTCTAGCAGAGAGATGACGTCCTGAGACTCATACATTTCATCTCTCGGTTGGGGAGATGACAGTCACCCTTGGTGATGTGAGCGCCCTATGGGGTTTACCTATTGATGGCATCCCCATAGGTGACATCTCAGACCATCCAGACCTGCAGAATATGATACCAGAGCTATTAGGATGTCATCCGAAGATTCTGCAGAAGAAATTGAAGAAGAAGAAAGGGGACGAGGATGACTTCCGTTCTTCCAATTACTGTATTTCTCTAGCGGCACTCCGGTCTTACTTCTTCCAGAATCGGATATTTCCTGAGACTGAGGACGTTGATGCTGTCCTGAGGTACCATTACACTATTTAAAATAAACTTATTAATCCATCTATAATCTGAACTATTCATATCGATTATTTTATATTGCAGTTATACTAGGGCATTTGTGCTGGATTTGTGTAGTGCAGTCATGTTCGTGGACTCTAGCGGTGATGCGGTCCCGATCATGTTTCTCTCTCTGCTGAGGGACATGCTATCTCCATTGAGGTGGAACTGGGGTGGAGCTGTTCTCGCCCACTTATACAGAGCCCTGTGTCATGCTTGTCTGGTAAGTCTGTACTAATTTGGTTATTAAAAATACGTTTTTATTTAAGGTTGAATAAGTACCGAGTTCTTGTGGACGTTAATTAGTGATGCCGTCAGCTGCGCAAAGTCTGTCCTTGTGGACGCAGACTTACATGTATGAGGTGGTTCACACTTCTTAATCATCCATGCTTCCCCTGAACCCGCAGGGGTTGCAAAAAGGCGGAACTCGCAGCGCGGGTGAGTTGTACACAACACAACTAACCTTGTTCGGTCCCTTTTGTGTATTATACATTCCCAGTTGCCGTGAACATGAGTCTCATTTATTTTCTTTACAAGTTCGTCTATGTTGGTATAAACTTGCCTTGTGGCAAGTTCTTTATTGTATTCAACACGAGGACCGAAGAAACTAATGTCTGCCTCTTCGAAAGCTGTGGTGTCGTTGAATGTGGCGACTGGATGCTTACTTTCCCGACCTGTAATCGGGAATTTTTCTGCCCTGGATAAACCTGGTACGTTTGCATCACCATCTGATAAGTCATCAGCTTCCCAAACCCCTTGGTATTCATCCCCCGTTTCCATTTCCCTTTCTGGTACGGCATCAATAGCATCTACATCAATATCAATATCAGTTCGATTAATGGGTACCGGTCCTGACTCTGGCATAGTTGGAAATCTAGGGATTATGGGTGTCTGTCTCGGTGGTGGTGGTAACTCTTCAGTATTTTATGGGGAGTTGTGGTATCCCTGGTTGTCATAAGGAGAGTGTTGGTGGTACCCTTGGTTGTCATAAGAGGAGTGTTGGTGGTACCCCTGGTTGTCCAAGGGGAGTGCTGCTGGTACCCCTGATTTTCATAAGGGGAGTGCTGCTGGTACCCTTGGTTGTCATAACCCAAATTGTCATAACTTGAAAGTCCAGCCCCAGCCGAACTTGAAGGTCCAGCCCTCGTCCGGGGGACCTTCTTTGAATATATGTCAATTACTGGGACTCCACAAGCCACAAATTGAGTATACACAACTCTCCACAAATTGGCATCTGTTATTGGAAACCTAACAAAGTAAGGTCTACCCCCCCCCCACGTGAGTTGTCAATCCGTGTAGCCAATTCTATTTCATACCTGTTGGGGTTTACTGTTACGTTACGAAATTTTTACAATTAAATTCAAATGATTTAAAGGCAATAATCGATAAATCGTGCTAACAAAATAGAAGTTTAAACCTTAATTAAGGTTCCCCTAAATAAGTAAGTTAAATGTGAATCGAAACCGCGTTGAAATTTTGAGATTTTTGAGATTTTATAGGCTGAGTGCGGATGGGTTGACCCGCACTGCGGGTGGGTGCATCCGCACTCATGCAAACATGTGTTGATTTGAATTTTCTGAAAATTGACTAAGTACTGAGTGCGGGTGAGTGACCCGCACTGCGGATGGGTTCAGCCGCACTCATGAATTTTTGTGTTCACCTGAACTTTTCTGAAATTATTCTAAGTCCTCAGTGCGGATGGATTGACCCGCACTGCGGGTGAAGCCACCCGCACTTCGGGTGATTTCTGTGTTAAAATTCATGCTGAAAACTGACTAAGTGCTGAGTGTGGGTGAAGTGACCCGCACTGCGAGTGGAGGACCGCACCGACACCGATTTTTGCACTGGAAAGTGCTGGAAGGACCTACAAACTGCCGAGTGCATCCGCACTCAGATCCAGTGCGGGTGAGTGATCCGCACTGGGTGATTCCAATGGCTTATTTGCATAATTCCTGCTCTCTCTCTCTCTCCCACTTCATTTCTTTACCATTTTAAGTGAAATTTCTGCCAAGAGAGAAGAAAAAGAGCGAGAGAGTTTCCCGTTCCTCTCAAACCCTCGATTGTTGCGAAAAATCAACTTTGGAACTGAGTAAGCAGCTGAGGATCTCTCCCAGCTCTCCTATTTGGTATTTCTTTCTCTTTCTATTTCTCTCGAAAAACTCAGATTTCTCGATTTCTCATATTTTCGTTTTAAACTCGAGATTTGTGTTCGAATTGCTCGAGGACTAGTTCCTCTACACTTCTTGCTAGTTTATTTGCCAATCTTTTCTCGATTTTCCTTCCAATTTGTGAAATCTGATTTCTAGGGTTTCGTGCCAAAACTGAAAGTTGGCATAATCGTGATTTGATTTATTTAACCCGACCAATTAGACTTGTAATCGGTAGGGTTACTTCCTGATCTTGAATTTTTAGAACGCTTAACGGTTAATTTGAGGTTTTGACCAAATTAGGGTTTAACCAATCGGTAAATTGAATTGAACCGAGAACCAAAGTAGTGAAACGGTGCATGAATGGTAACCTAAGTGGAATTGTGAAGGGTTTAAAGGACCCAGAAGTAAATTGTGTGAGTTTTAAAGGTTTTAAGTAAGAAAGAAAGAACCGAAAAGAACCGATACCAAAGCATAAGAATTGAATTAGGATTGTATGAACCATTGGTAAACTAAAAGTAAACGTATAGACCACTGAACCCGAATTAAACCAAGTATACGTATAATATAGGTGTAGGCTCGGTCGAGCAAGACTTAACGAGGCAATTCGAGACGCCTGATCCGTAACTAAGCGGTACGCTCGTCATAATAAGGTGCAGGATTCTTGGACTTGTTTGATACTTTATTTTCAAGAATTAAACTGTTTATTCGTTTGTCATGTTGAATATCATTGATTGCATCATTGAATTGTGTAGAGCATTTGCATAGCCCAATCAAATTAAACTCGAATTGATCTGAATTGAATGATTTGCATGCTGGTATGGTTATAGGTTATGTTGATCTATTGTGATCTGATCTTGATTGAAAGTCACCACGAACTAAATGATTTGATATGTATGTGAATGGATTTACGAAGTTAAGCACTTGGATCCAATGAATTTTCCAAGTCGGGCTGTATGCTGGCTTGGATTCCCAGGATCCTAAATGGCCTCAGGTGAACGGCCCTCAATATTCCCAGTACCGGTTGGGACGAGGGAGGGTGATTATGTTATGAGATGTGTGGATTGGAAATCGTGGGTGACATGTGTAACGTCTGTGGCTCTGTGGCATTCTCCTACGTATTAATGCATTTGAACGCTCAATTGAATATTACGACTATTGGAAATAATTTCAAAGAGGATTTTTTTTATATGACTTGAACCAGACCGTAATAACTGTTAAGCCAAGCGATTACAGATGGGTGTCAGATAAAGGGTCCAGCTTGGTTGGTCATCTGTAGGCGTCAGTAACCCTACAGATGTGGGTTTGATAAAAGGTTCAGCTCGAAAGAACATCTGTAATTGCTACAAGCCCTAATGAATTGAGTTAAGCCAAAATATCTGTTGTGTTTGAAATTCATCTTGGAAATTTCGTAAACTGTGTTTCAGGTTGATAAACTGTTGTCGAGTAGTGGCATTCTGTTATTTATGATTTCTTATATATCTGTTTGCATTGTTATTGTTTGGGTTTCATTTTTGAATATGGAGTTTGATTGCAAGTCCAATAATTCATATGTGGCAAATTCGCACTGAGAATTTATTCTCACCCCCACCTTCGGATTATTTTACAGGTACGGGTGCGACTGATTCCGGAGAGGCACGAGAGTAGTAGGCTTTAGTAGCTTACCAGTATATGACCCTAGATATGTTTTGTTGTATAGATTTAGGGTAGGCCTCGTGGTTAGTATCCGGATGAGATACTTTTGTTGTATGATATTCTGACCAGACTGTGTACTCTGATTATATACTAGAAACTTATTTGATATTGCTTGTTATGTTGTGTGAATTGTCAATTGCCTTGTAAGCATACATGGCATTGTATGCTTACGACGGGAGACTGTTACGACCCGTGGCCGCGGAGTGTGACATTTACAGCTGTCTTTTCGTATATTAGGTTCTTCAGTTCCTGAAATGTGGTATTTTCATTAATCTCGAAGCCAAATGCGGCCTCTTTCGTGTACTGCACGCCATCTTCACCTCTTTGTAGTTTGCCGCCCACATACAGTGCAACTAACATCTTTTTTTTAACAAACTACATTTAAAAAATAATTTTAAGTTTAAAGTAATTATTCACAAATTAAAACAGATACAATAATCTAATTAGAAAGTAATTAAAAAAAAATTGCTACAATAATGTACAGTAATGTACAATACAATATAAATTACAACAGTTACAGTAATAACTAATTTAGTAATACAACAGTTACAGTTACAGTTAGTAAATGGAACATAAAATAATTAAAATAAATACATGTTGTTACAGTAAAATTCTTCTTCAATCGTCAAATAAATCGCCTTCAATCGCAAAATAAATCACCTGCTCTCAAATAGTGAAATTGCATGCCAGTGTACAGAAAGATGAGAGAGAAAAACAAAGAATGGAGCCGCTCCAATTTTTTTTAATATATATACTGGTGAATCAATTTTTTAATATATATTCGGATACAATCATTAATATAATATTCAATATAATATAATATATAATATTCAATTAATATAATATTCATATTGAATATTATATTCAACATTATTCAATATAATATAATATTTATATTGAATATTATATTCAACCATTCGGATTGGTGAGAGATAATATATATTAAATGGCCCGCTGTGGACCGAGGCGGTTTGGTTGAGCTCGGACCGCCCGTTACACGAGCGGCTGGTTTGGTGTGTGGAGCGCCCAAGTCTGGGGCGGTCGGAGCATCAATAAAAAAAAAAAATAACCCGGTTATTATTAAAATTTTCTTTTTTTTTAGGGGTATTAAAAAAAATGGCCGCAGCATATTTTATTTCCCCTGGTTGCTTAAAAAGTTAAAATTAATCGACCGGACTATATATCGCTTCACGAATTGCTTACCCCCAGAACGCGCCTCTCTCTCTCTCAGAATAGACGGTTAGTCCTTCCCCATGTTGCTCTTCACTCTCGGCGGCACTCTCTCTCTTTTCGTTTACCGATCGTGCTCTCCAATCTCTCCGCATGCTAGCTTCAAGACGACCCTCATGTCGCTGTGATGCTCAATTCCACACGAACAAGAGATTATTGAGGGTAATGATGTGACCACCCCCTTCAAATTACCTTCAATTGCCTTCAATCGCCATATTTTGGAATTTCGACAAATGATGAAGGTGTTGTATATTGTTCTTTATTTTTTATCACTTTATCTCATATAACAGAGGAGTACAGACTCATATAGAGAAGGAATGCTTGAAATGATATTTTTTATGCCTTTATTTCAGGCACTCAATTGCATTGTCCTTTGGATTGTGCTCGATGTAGTGGACAATGATCTGTACCTAAATGGGTATTTAAACGATTGTTCTGTTCTTGACAATGTAGTAATTTTGTTTTTTTATTTGAACTTGTTTCCTTGATGACTTTCATGTAATTTGCGGGTTGGGTCTGAACTATGGACTGAAGCCTATTTTTATATATTTATTATTTATTTATTTCTTCATTTTAATTTGTAATGTATTGTTATTGTGGAAGTGAGCTGGAAAAGGAAAAGGTGCCAGAAATAGAAGGAAATTGGGGGAGGCGCCTAGCAAGGGATGATGGATCCTGTACATATTTATTTCTGTTATACCATAGATTGTTTACTTATTTATCTTTTACAAAATAAAGAAAGAAATATGGTCTGCCTATGTTCTATAAAGGAGACCTCTCTCAATGTTAGAATTAAGTTCTGAATAATAAAAAAAAAAGGTGTGTGTGTGTGGTGGTGGATGTAGGTACGAATTGTGCCGAACTTCGTTAAATTCCTGTGTCAACTTCTCTGATTGATTCGTTTGACATGGTATCAGAGCACCAAGGTTGAAGATTCTGAGGTGCTGCTACTACTAACCACCGAAAAAACCCACAACAGAGAACTCCCTGAACCGGTCTTGACCTAGATCGGTTATCTGACCACCATGGCTTCACCTTCATCACCAAAGAAAATCACAAACCAACTCGATGCACTTACCCTTCTGGACAGACTCACACAACTCCTGTCACAACCCCTACCAGTACCTCCACCAGTACCGCCGCCAGTATCAACTTCCGTGCCAGCACATGATGCAGGAATCCCACCCATTTCTGTTCGTCTCAATGGGCAGAATTATGGGTTGTGGGTTCAGGTGGTTGAGATGCAGCTAGCAAGCAAGGACAAGACTGGCTACATCGATGGCAACATTCTTCCTCCAACTGAGAATGATGCACACTACCGAAAATGGAAAGTAGAAGACTCTACTGTCAAAGGTTGGTTGATCAACTCTATAGATCCATCCTTGATTAGTAATTTCATACGGTTTCCTAGTGCAAGGGAGGTGTGGAAAGCTGTCACAACATCATATTCTGATGGAAATGATAAATCACAAGTATATAATCTCAAACGAAAAGTGGCTCGACTCAAACAGTCGGGTAAACCTATTGAAGAATACTATAACCTGTTGCAAGAACTTTGGCAAGAAATTGATTTCAGACGTCCAAACCCAATGGAACACGCGGTAGATATAGCAAAATATAACTCTACTGTGCAGAAAGATAGAGTGTACCTTTTTCTTGATGGCCTTGATGACCGCCTGGACAGTGTGAGGGCAGAGGTAATTCGCATGGACCCGTTTCCAACTGTTGAAGAGGCGTTTTCCAGAGTGAGACAAGAAGAAATAAGGCAGAGTGTAATGCTCAACAAAGAGGAGACAACCTCTCCAATAGCGGTGCTGGTCAATGGAAGAAAAAGGCCGGAAGAGAGAGAACCCATTGAAGCAAATCTGACCCTGTCAAAACCGAACCAGCACCACTATCCACCGAACCAGAACCAGCACCACTACCAGCCGAACCAGGGTCACCCACGGCTTCCTTTTGCTGGACCATGTACACACTGTGGCGGTGCCAAATACACCAAGGAGAATTGCTTCAAGTTGAAGGGGTATCCAGATTGGTACAAAGATCTAAAGAAGAGGAAGCAACAGACCTATGATGGAAACAAGGGCAAGGCAGCACTAGCTTCAGGTGGTAATGTTTCTTTAGTTCCTTTGATTGATGGTGAGAAAGTAAAGTCTGATGAAGGTAACTCTTTATGTATTGATAATACATATTCAGGTTTTGTTTTTAATACTTGTGAAAGAAATTGTGAAAATTGGGTAATCGACTCAGGTGCGTCAGATCATATGACTTTTTCAAAAACAGACTTAGTGGAATATACAAAGCCCAGAAAAAGGGAAATTGTGAATGCAAATGGAAAATCAAGTCCAGTAACAGGTGCTGGAACTGTGTGTATATCCCCTTCTATGAATCTGACAAACACCCTTCTGGTTCCATCTCTCTCCACAAAACTGCTCTTAGTCGAGCAACTTTGTGAAGATCTTAACTGTGCAGTACTAATGTACCCAGATTTCTGTCTCTTTCAGGATATTCTCACGAAGGAGATTATTGGGCATGGTAGAAAAAGGGGAAGGTTGTATCACCTGGAAGACATGAATGGTGCCATTGCTTGTAGTGTTTCAGGTTTATCTACTAATAGTAAAAATAAAGTGTTAATTTGGCACAAACGGTTAGGTCACCCTTCATTTGGTTATATGAAGAAATTATTTCCTAAATTGTTTGAGAATTGTGTTAACTTTAATTTTGAATGTGAAACCTGTATTAAAGCTAAAAGTCATCGGGTTTCATATCCGAGCAGTTTGAGTAAGAGTGAATTCCCATTTGATTTAATTCATTCTGATGTGTGGGGCCCCACTCCAATTAGTACAAAAAATAGAAACAAATGGTTTGTGTTGTTTATTGACGATTGTACGAGAATAACCTGGCTTTACCTTCTTAAAACTAAGGATGAAGTTGCAAATATGTTTAAAATGTTTCACAAAATGATACAGACTCAATTTGGAAAAAACATAAAAATGGTTAGAAGTGACAATGGTGGAGAGTTTGTGAACAAAATATTAAAAGATTTCTTTGCAAATGAGGGTATTATTCATGAGACCTCATGTGCCGGGACACCACAGACAGAAAGTCAATGGCAGGATACTTCACATTTGTTGGAGGGAATCTAGTAACTTGGAGGAGCAAGAAACAGAATGTGGTGGCTCTCTCAAGTGCTGAGGCGGAATTTAGAGGAATGTCAAAGGGTCTTTGTGAATTGTTGTGGCTAAGAAAATTGATGACCGAACTGGGGTATGGACCTTAGGAGGAGATGGAATTATTTTGTGATAATAAAGCTGCAATCGACATTTCTCACAATCCAGTACAACACGATTGAACAAAGCATGTAGAAGTTGATCGTCACTTCATAAAAGACAATCTTGAAGGAAAAATTATCTGGTTCCCTTTTGTAAGGTCTGAGGATCAACTGGCAGATGTGCTGACCAAAGCAGTATCAACGAAATTTTTTGACAGCTCACTCGACAAGTTAGGAATGATAGATATCTACCATCCAACTTGAGGAGGAGTGTGGAAGTGAGCTGGAAAAGGAAAAGGCGCCAGAAATAGAAGGAAATTGGCGGAGGCGCCTAGCAAGGGATGATGGATCCTGTACATATTTATTTCTGTTATATCATAGATTGTTTACTTATTTATCTTTTACAAAATAAAGAAAGAAATATGGTCTGCCTATGTTCTATAAAGGAGACCTCTCTCAATGTTAGAATTAAGTTCTGAATAATAAAAAAAAAAAAGTGTGTGTATGTGGTGGTGGATGTAGGTACGAATTGTGCCGAACCACGTTAAATTCCTGTGTCAACTTCTCTGATTGATTCGTTTGACAGTTATTACTTATAAACAATAAAGAAATACTCTTATCTTGGTTTTCTAAACTATTGGAGTCAACGAATGAATATTAAGGTAATTTTTGTTTGTTTTTGTATGGCAATCATTTTGTTTATTCCCTTGTACCAGTTATTGTTTGTTCAGTAGTCAGTACCAGAGTAGTGAGACATTTGGTTCCAGAATATGTACTAAGCTTTGTTAATTATCATCAAGAGATTAATCTCAGTTGTCAGTACTCAATAGTGTAATCAAGCCACATTGCAACTCAATTTTGCATAATTTTGCTCACTAAAAAATCACATGGAGTGCTGGACGTAGGATATTTTAAATAATTTAGTGTATGTATTTTATTTTTATTTTTTCCACGCAAAATAATTATCTAGTACTGTTATATTTGACTAGAATCATATCTCGTAGGTACCTAACTCCTGGTGATATTGACACTGTTGGTGCAATTCGGGTTGTGGCTCCTTGCCTTAACTAAACTGATATTCTGGTAATTGAAATACATATTTCTGTGATCTCATTTTTTATTACTTATGGTAAGGTCCTTGTAAGTAGTAATCAGGTGCTTCCTTAATGCTTAATACTTGTGGGTAGTAAAATATTCAGGGTAGCACACACAGTAGACCATAGCAATGTTAGGATTGTTTAATACTTAATTTGGTCTTCAATGCTGAAGTGAACTGTTACTCAGGGGCAGAGGCAGGATTTTGGGCTATGGGGATCAATATATACATAAGTGTTAATTTTTGTAAGAGAGAAGAGATGTAAGAAAGACAAGTTTTATTATTACAATCTTAATTTGAGTTTTACATGTATCTCTATTTATAGAAAAATTTATTTAATTTATTCACTACTGTCGAAAATTTCTTTCAGGTCTCTCTTCCCTATCTCTTTTGTCACTCAGTTTTGGTTCATTTTCTCTGAATTTAATTAGTTTGCATAAGGCAAACTTATCGAATTATATATATATTTTTAAGGTTGACATTGCTTGCAATTAGAGGGATTTTGTTCTGACATGTCATAGTGGGAAGTGGTTAGTAAATCATTTTGCTCTATATAATTTTGTTTCTATACATAAAAATACTTGAAATAATGATCATCTGTTATATTTGATAGATACAAGTAGTTAATGAGTTTTTATGTGCTTTTGAGACAGAACATAACGGCATGATTAAAGTTGAGGCAAATCACATATATATTAAGTGTTGTATATTAATGATATCTCATCACTTTATATTATTTAGATTTTGCTGGGCCTATTTTTGTCTTTGTTTATAGAGAAACATCTGATGCCTTAACCTTCTTAATCATGCCTGTTATGCTTATAACCTTCAAAGCCAATTAAATATCAAGGTCGGATATAAGTTAGAGCCACTGATGACCAACATTAGTCACGGGTATTTGTTTAGGTCCGAGTACCCTACCCTTGAAATTCTTGACTTAACGTATCGGCTTCATTAGACTTTCTGTACTAGTGCCAACTGATAGCAAAGTAAAAGATTAGTTTCATTAGACTTTCTGTACTAGTGCCAACTGATAGCAAAGTAAAAGATTAGTTTCATTAGACTTTTTGTACTAGCTAGTGCCAACTGATAGCAAAGTAAAATGTTAGTTTAGTCATTGTCCATAATGATTAATTAATTACATTTTGTATGCATTATGCAGGATTGCTTAGAGGAAATATATTAACTATCTATCAACCTAGCTAGCTCTGCGGAATTAATTGGAAGTGATTCAATGAATAAGCTGTTAGTTGTTTTCAATCTCTGTTGTATAATTCAATTTTCTATAAAATACTTATGGTTTTAGTTTCCATCTTGTGCATTATGAGGAATTGTTGCATTCTTGAGGCAAAACCATCTTATATTGAAGAAATTAAAAAGTTCAAGCAACTGTGAGTTTGTTTCTCTTTCAAAAATATTTAGTCATTTTTCCTCATTTGTCTATGTATATATATTGTTTAATGATGCAGTACATCTACTGGTACAGCATTTGAATTACTAATTGTTACTAAAGATACACAGTACATAGTAATCTAAAAGAAAAAAGAAAAAAATAATAAAAGGTAAGAAATGAATTAACATCAGTTATTCTCACGTGGGAATATCTTCCAATAAATAGTGTGAAGATTCTGTTCATGTGACAGGTTTTATTTTTCTATTTAACAAGTTTTTTTTTTCAGATTTATATTGTATGAAAACAAGGTTTTGTTTACAATAAAATAGGTCTTTTAGTTTAGATGAGTTCATGTCATTCCTTCTGTGTTGAAAGACAAATTGCTCACATATGTATCTCTCTGCAGTAAAAGAAGCAATAGTACACCAATTGCATGTGCAATGTTATAAATTATAATTTGATAATTACTCAATATTCTTGTTTTATAATTGAGCCGAAAGAATAGCACATATGGTCATAGTTAACATATTTAAATTTGTGCAGATTACTACAATTTGCAAATTTTATTTTGTTTGGGATTTTTTATCTTAATACTTTTCAAAATATATTGTGGTAGCAATCTTTTGATTATTAGCTTACAAATTCTATTGAACTTGTAATTTGCTTTAATATTATGCAGCCCAACAGAAGAGGCGTAGAATTAAATAAGTTATTACTATATCTTGACAAGACAAGCCAAAAAAACTTTTACAATTGTCGGCCAAAAAGACATCGCTTTACTGAGAAATAAGCTATTATATTTGAACTAGATATATAATTAATGTTTTAGTCTATTTTTTTTCTCTTTAGATGACAGTGTGATTTTTTTCTTTTGTTATTATCAATATAAATTTGAATAATGTATATTAATGTTTTATGAAAGTCTTTTTTCTTAATTATTGTATCTATTTATATTATAGCTATACGTTATATTATAAATTTCAGAGTATCAAAATTAAAGGAATAGAATAACTAATTACAATCAATATTAGAATTACATCTGCATATTAATTTTGTTGCACTATATTTTATTAATTGCAACCAAAATTTCGTTGCATTAGAATTATGTATGCATACTAATTTCTGTTACATTAAAATATTTATGGCTGCAGTTAGACTTATCAATTGCAACCAACATTTGGTTGCATTTCTTTTACATATTGCAACTATATGTTTTGTTGCAATACATTATAATATTGTTACCATTTTATGGTTGCAACAAATGCGCAGTAGCAACCATTTATTTGGTTGCAATATATTATTGCTACGCATTTTATGCAACTAAAATTTGGTTGCAATAACTGTTAGTTTGTAATAATTTAGAAGTCAATAATACGATAATTTATCATAAAGCTTTATTCATGAATTGAATGTTTATTTATATATCATTTTGTTGCCTTGAGTATTATTGAATTTATGGATCATTTCGAGTTCATGACTGAAATTGTGAAACTCCATAATATAGATGATATATACTCTTAAAAAGTCACTGACCAAGGTAATTAGCAGGAACACTAATTACCGTGATAAGGTTAGTATGTGAATTAAAAGATGGTTAAGTTTTACAAACCACCTGACACGAGATGTCATTTTAATCACATAGATACATGTTCTAGGAACATGGTATTTGACAGACCCCGAATGAAACATTAAATAGAATTGTGTTCGTGTCATTTATGTTTTCATTCAGTGTCAAGTTCTACAGTATGAGGTATTTATCGTTCCCACTGAGAAATATGTATGTGTAATTGTTATCTAACGCTGTCCGTAAAAGCAGTCATAAGGGTAGTTTTTTCATATGTATAGCTTAGCTGAGGAAGTGATAGTTTACCAAGAATGCTATTTGTCCCTCGTATTTTATACGAGCTATAACATCACTGGGCCCCTTAATAGAGTAAGATTATCTGCTAGCGGTATAATTACAAGAGTAATTATATTTGATAATTTGCTCAAGATCAAGAAAATATTCAATTAGCAAGGATGACACACATCTACCTTGAAACTAATCTGATAGCTATGAGACAGAAGAACAAACACAAGTAAATTGTTTACTGGATTGTGATATTGTACAGTACAGCATCATCTGTGTAATTGGATGGTCATGATGTATACTGCCAGATACCGCTCATGATTATAGAAGTTAAAACAGTTTTAACTCTATTTATCAACATAACACAGATCCTATTGGGTCACACTATATAGGAGTTAATCGGAGAATCTTATTGTGATTGATTATAAATTGGTTATGATCAATAGTGAGATTGTTATAATTAATTATACGTGTTATAATTAAATTATAAATGTTATGTAAAAATAACAAGAAAAAAAACATTGGTTAATTTATAAACGTGTGTGACACGTTGTATAAAAGTTAACTGGTTAATTTATAAATGTACAGGACACGTTGTATAAATTATCAAAACAACAACCGCAAGAAATATAATTGTTCAGAATAATTATACGAATGTTATTTGTATTCGGGCCGAGGGCATTCGGGTCTTTTTAGATTCGTCCTTATCCGCATGACATGTCATCGATCATATTCAGATGACACGTCATCAATCCTATCCACATGACACCTCACCCCCTAAGTGGCTGTCATAGGGGTATTTTGGTATTTTCACATCATTTTAGAGGCTATAAATAGAGGGGTGCATGGAGAGAATAATATACTAATTCACTCATATCGTTTCGTGTCGAAACGAATTAGTATTTTCTCTCTTTCTCAGTTTCTCTCCCAAATAGTGTTTCGGTTGAGAAAAGAAAGTTATACGTAGTTGATGTATAATATTGCGGGTTGTTGTGAAGTATATTTACGGAATTGATGAATAGTGTTTTATCAAATTTCGTGGTATTTCAGTTTTGCTTATTAATAAAACTGAGTAACCGAAAATTCGTGTTTATAGGTTTTCGTCTTTTTCTTCATGGATAGTATTTTTGCATAATTCCGCGGTTTATAGTATTTCTGGCAAAAGAAATAAACCGCTCTCCAGTTAGTCCTGGTGGATAACCTATAGAGGCACCATACGTTTGGTGCTCCGAGGAGAATCATTCCCGTGATATAGCTCTACTCGCTCGGTCTGCATTCCAACTGTGATTTGGAAACAAGGTATAAATATGTTATATTAATATATTTAATTGGTAAGTGGATTAAAGTTTTAGAAATCAATCATGGAGTAGATCTGTAAAAATGATTAAATTAGGTTTTGATGCCAAAGGAATACTGAAGATGGACCGCCTTGGAAAGTTTCCTGACATACCCCATTTAATTCTGAGCTTAAGTTGGCCGTAGAAATTTTTGTTCTATGGTCATTCCGCAGCTTAAGCCTAAACGGGTTTTGTTACCCCGAAATCCAACAATAACTTTACAAGTTGTAACTATGAATTTCGTTGTGATATACTATCTTATTACTACTATTTTTTGGTTGCAATAAATACGCAATAGCAATAATTTTTTTTGTTCCAATAAATTATTGCTACGCATTTTATGCAACTAATTTTTTTTTTGCAATAATTATACAAGTTGCAACCATAAAGTTTGTTGCAATATATTATTTTATTGCTACCATTTTTGTTGCGATAAATACGCAATAGCAACCGTCCATTTGGTTGCAAACCTTGTTGCCACGTCGGTGTAGCAACCAAATTATAGTTGCAATAAGCAAATTTTTATTGCAACCAAAAGTTGGTTGTAAATCTATTTCTACCAAATCTATTGCAACGACCCGCAACCAATTATTTTGGTTGCAAAAACAATCTATTGCAACCAAATAATAGCTATTGCAACCAACTTTTTGCTTGCCCGAAGTGAATTTTGGTGTAGTATAGAGGCAATACCACATGAGTTCTTGTTTTGAATTTGGTTAGGAAGCATTCCAATGATTTGTTGGAGAAGGTTGTTCTTTTGCATTTAGTTAGAAAGCATTTCGAGAATTTGTTGGAGAAGATGCCGTGGCATAAGGATTGACTTATTTGTGGCACATGAGTGGGAAGCAAATGCATCTCCCTCGCCCAGTCTAATCTAATATATCTCTCTCTTTTCTCCGCCACTCTCCACCCTTTCAATCCGAGATTAGAATATAAGAATCAATACTAATCTCGGGTGTGACCCTCTTTTTTGCAATTTGAACAATTATTGAGATTGCTTTGGTGATTAGTAAGACTAAAATTCTGTGTCATGATTGTATGATTTTTTTTAAATTAAAGAAAGATTTTTTTCAAGAAAGATTTTTCAAGAAGATTTTGGTAAGACTAAATTTCTATCCTTACTTTATCCCCCTTTTTTGTTTTTGAATTTTTGTTTTTAGTTCTTTACTGATAAGGGCAAATACTAGAATATTGTTACCGTCTTGATGGTTTTCTGATATGAGCAAAGAGAGGACTATTTTGGCTCTTATCCTTCTTTCTCTTGACACTTGTTGAGTTATTGCCTTATTGGCTCTTTGGCTCGTGACTCTACTTTCTTGACACTAATTGAGTTCTTAGCTCTTTGGCTCTTGACTCTTTTTTATTTTCTTTGCTGGTTCCAATGTTTTAAAAGTCGGTTTAGTCGGCCGAATATTCGTATTTGGTTGGCATTAGAATAGAAAATGAGTATTCGGTCCAATATTTGGTTGCATATTTTTTTCCACATATTATCTATTCGGCCAAATTTTTCCAAATAAGAATAAGAATCTAAATAAGAACTGAATAAGAACCAAATAAGTTATAATTTAATTTATTTAAGTTTGAAATAATATTTTATTTATGCTTATTTGTAGTTTTGTAATTTGTACTGTGGGTTGTTAACTTGTTTTAACTTATGTTATGTTTTATTTGTATTTATTTGTAATGTTTATCTATGTTTATTGGAGTTAATGCCTATGATTTTTCATTTGAAAATTCGAATATATAAATCCAAATAAAAATCTGAATGTGCGGTTGCATATAGTATATGCGGTGGCTTTCTGAATACCGAATAAGAACCGATTATTAAAACACTGGCTGGTACCGACTAGCTTTGCTAGTTAAGATGACACTTGTACAGAATTTTAGATCTATGGCTTTGATACCGTGTTATTTTTTATAAGACAAGAAAGAAGATATTTAAAAAAATAAATTATTATTGTGATCTTATTATTTGCTTTACATGTGTCTCTATTTATAGAAGAAATAAAAAGCTAACCGTTGCACTATTAATTATAACCACTAACTCCCAGTCTATTAATTATAGCTAGTCATTACAATTTGTTATAATTTTTAACATGTTATGTTTGAACACGTTTCTTTCCATTTTTTGTGTGATTTTCCTTGTCTGTACAGAAGCAATAGTAAGAAGCCGATTTATTAATTATTTATTTGTTATGATTAGTATTATTATTTGCCAGATAAACCGATTTAGGTTGGAGGGACGTGGTTTAACACTCTGATCGGAATGTCCACGTAATTGATCAAATGCGAAATGGATCAGGAATTCGCGTGGCATTAATAATCGATAACGAAGATTAAAAGCAGTGCGAATTGATTCGGTGAAATTTGAGAAAGAAAAAGTCGCTCAGCAAAATCGCATGAAAAGTAGAAATATTTTATCTAGGTCGATTTCAGCGAAGTGTTAATTAAGACGAAATAGTTCTCGTCTTCTTCTGTTTTCTTCTTACTTTCATGTAGAACCAATATGTTGTACTTCTAAGCATTTAGCGAAGGGTAAAATTTCCTATTAGATATCTTTTATTTTTATTTTTTCTCTGCAATTTTTCTGATTCTCTATATGTAGCTTACCTCCTAATTATTTTTTCAAACTAAATTCAAAATCCTAGTTGCTAGGTTTCAATGGCAGCTTGGTAAATTAATTGAAAATTTAGACATTTTCTCTATTTATAAACACTGAAATCTTTCTCTGTACTTGAAGCTTCCGATCAAAAAAATTCAATTCTAAATCATCTTGTTTCGTCTTTTTTCTATTGAATTGACCTCAATTCTCAATGTTGAATTGTTCCGATCACAGCCTAAGGTTGAATGGTTGATGTGAAGTCAATGCAGTGGTTCTCTATAAACCAATGCCAAGGTGTGCCAAGGTAGCTTTTGGATGATCCTTTTATGTACTTCGAGGGTATGATTCTTTTCGGTCGACGATTGACAATTTATTCTTTTGTAAACAACGCAATAACAAGGTTTATTCTGACATTGAATAAGTAATATTTGCTCCACTACCAAAGAAAGATAACACGTCTGCACATGTAAACCATCCTTAATTGCTGTTCTAGTTGTTCTTTCGTATTGCTTTCTACTCAGCCTATTAGCTCAGGCTTTTCCAAAAATAATTTATGCGCTGCAGCTCTTAATAAAAAAAGGCCTTCTTAAACATGGCAAAAAGTGTTTATATATCTTGACAAAAGTGAAAACTTAGCGGGAACAATTATCAAAAGAATAGCCAGCAGTAATTTTAAATAAACTAAGAGGAGCAGGAGCTGCTTTTTTGCTGAAAAGGTTGGTGCCCTTTTCATCTGAAATCTGAACAATTATAGTTTTGACAATAATTCTACAATCGCTCTCTTGCGTGTACGAGAGGCGAATCCCAAAGTTAGCTAAAATGTTGCTGAGAAAACTAACAAGAAAAAAGCCCATTTGAACACAGCTTGGAAAAGAGAAAAGCCCAAAACAGCCTAAAACATAAATAGAGTGGTCAGTGGTATAAAACGTTAAGCATCATTTATAAGCTACTTCTCCTGACAGCTTGAAACCAATATACCTTAATCCAAAATAATTGGAAATTGTAAAGAAAAAAATAATACAAGAAAAGAATCAAGACTTTTACATTATTAAATTTTGTAAAGTGGATAAATAAGAAATGTGTACATTATTGACTCAGTCACGCCTGTGAGGCTGTGAACATCGATTTAGGTTGTTTCTCGTCAATTTGCCAAATATAAAAAGGGGCAATTATTATTGCCCTCCAAGTATTTTATCACTAGGTTTTAGAGCAAAATTTCCAGTCTGGTTTCTAAAAACTCTTGCTCAGCTACGATTTTAATCTTCATCACAACTATAAACCGTTCGATAGCTTTAAAATCACAGATCACTAACTTGAAAATTCTTAGAAATTCAATGATTTGTACGTCAGCATTTATCATGCGGCGTGGCAGAGAATAAGGATTACGGGCCTTGCTTGCTGGCACCAAGTATAAGTGTATAACTGCATGACGAAGGACACTTCCAGTATTACATCACTGGAGACGAGCCAACCAAGTACAGTCTAACAGCTGCGCTCCTCCAATTACATTCTCCAACGCGTTGATTTCTTACAACTACTTACGAAACTATAAACGCGACAACGCGGCAACTCGTCAATGATGAAATTAAGTTCCATACTATTTGTAATAGTATTTGTGCATTCGCTACGTGGAAATAGTTCGAAGCTACCGTTTAAGTTCCCAACCAAACGAGAGATGGAGAGACCTCTGTCCATATTGAGCAACCAACGAACGTAGCTTTCCCTCTATAACTGCACATCCCTGCTTCAAAGAGAAGATCTAGAAGAAACGAGCAAGAAGTACCGCCAGATCAAATCCGATCTGACCGGATCTATCTATTCAACATTATCGGATCGGGTTTCTAAATGGCGGGCGCGAGGAGGAGACCTGAGGATGAGTACGACTACCTGTTTAAGGTGGTTTTGATCGGGGATTCTGGTGTAGGTAAATCCAATCTTCTCTCCAGGTTCACCCGAAATGAGTTCTGTTTGGAGTCCAAATCCACTATCGGAGTCGAATTCGCAACCCGGACACTACAGGTATGGGCTGTTCTCCCCTCTCAGCAGCTTAATTCATTGCGAATTTTAATTATTGATCAGTTTCTGGCTTTCTGTGGATCTGTTAGTACATTGATGTCTTAGTGCATTGTGATTAGGTTAATTATTGAAGTGATTACATAATTGGTGAGGCAACTATCAGTTCGTGTTCACTCATGCTTAGATCTGTGGTTGTGCAATGGATCTGTTTGGTTTAAGATGATTTTTCTAGGGGAGTTTTTTACTTCCCAGTAGGCATTTTTCATAGTAAATCTATCAGATGTTCACATTAAGAAGATGGATTTGATCAAATTGCTGTTGCTAATTTGGATCTTAGTTAGCTATTTTGTGGCTTATTATTCTAAATCCACGCTTAATCTGCTCCCCTGGATTTTCTGATGCAGTCAATTTTGATTTATTTTACAAGTTCACTTCTCAACAGTTACTGTTCTTCCTTCAATTAGGAAGAAAGATTGGTGGGTAATGTTGGTAAGAACTTTATCTTTGAAGTTGCTCTCTCTTTCTAAAATGTTGATGTCTTGAGGGTAAGACTTCAGGGCATTTAGTCATGACTCCTAAGTTACTGATCTTAATTTAATTCCTTCACTAATCACTTATAAGATCCTCTGACTGCTTACGGCAACACAGGAGGCATCTTCCATCCAGAATTAAGATCTCCACTGATGTGTCAAAAATGAAGTGAAGTTCCCATTTTGAAAATTCTAACTTATCTTGTCTCCTATCAGCCTATTTCCAAGGATTTCAGTTCAACCAATTTGTACTGTTATCGAACTAAAACAGTACTATGTATGTTCCTTATTAAGCCTATTCACCTTGTGAGGAAAAATAAACACAAATTTTATATTCAGTTGGTCTATAGTGTCTAAAGTAACTTTCAAATATTTAGATATGAACATGGTCTATTTTACTGTTGCTCGGTAACTTCTAGTTGTTTGTTATTGCTGAGAGTATGAAGTTCACAACCAAAATTTAACTCATTTGTAAAGCACAGATGGTGCAGTAGTTCATAAAATTGCAATCTAGACTAAAAGGTAGGAAAAAGAAGCAAATATTGCTTAAATATGTGTGTTATTTCTGTTGGGAGGTTCTGCACACATGTATGTGTGGTCATTGTCAAACACCTTGTTAGCATCTCAAAATAACAACGCATAACATTGATTGTGAACCCCAAAAACACCATCCATCACACATGCAAATAATTGAAGTAAAAAAATCATCATTTCCGCCAGCATTATTCATTAATAAGGAACGAATTGCCAACATGAATAATACTTGTCAGAAATATAAAACCCACTAAATTGACAGTATAGGCCAGCTTCAGCTTAATTTGTGAACCAATTTAGGCCAATGAACCAGGTGTGTTCCCAGTAGAATAACTACCAAACATTATTTGGTACTGACACTAATTTACCTTCTCTTTTCAATTTACAGCTTTGTACTCTCTTTTTTTGTGAAATGGCTGGCAATTGGCCTACCTGATTTACATTAAAAAAGAAGAAAAACTTCACTCTTTTCGAGCATCATATTTCCTCAGAACACCAAACTTAACTAATGAAAACAAAGATGCTACTGGATATCTGCCAAATCATGCATTTTTACATATCTGTACTTGCATCCCTCTCATACAATTCAAATTACACAAATGTTTACTACAATTATGGCTAGTGATTTGCTTAAAATAGTAGAATTTTAATCAATATAGTCAGTTTTGCCTGCATTCATTTTCTTTTGCCTCTAGTATTGAATCACTTTGCTCAAACCAGGTGGAGGGAAGGGTAATAAAGGCGCAAATATGGGACACCGCAGGGCAAGAGAGATATCGTGCAATCACAAGCGCATACTACCGCGGGGCCCTTGGTGCTGTCTTGGTCTACGATGTTAGCAAGCCATCAACATTTGATAACATTGCCAGGTGGCTCAAGGAGCTACGGGACCATGCGGACCCTAACATTCGCATCATGCTTGTCGGCAACAAGACTGACCTTAAGCACCTGCGTGCTGTTGCCACTGAGGATGCACAGGGATATGCCGAGAAGGAGGAGCTTTCTTACATTGAGACATCAGCTCTTGATGCTACTAATGTCGAGGCCGCATTTCAAATGATTTTAGGAGATATTTATAGGACAATTAGCAAAAAGCCGATATCTGGTCCAGAGGAAACAAACGGAAAGGCCAATGGAGTCAAGGAAGGGAAGACTATTGATGTGTCGGCAGCCGAGGGAGATGGTACCAAGAAGTCATGCTGTTCTACTTAGCTATAGTTTGGGGGGAAGGGTGTGAGTTTGTGTAGCAAATTGTTATATTCTTTGCTTTTTTTTTTATTTTTTGTGAATTCATAATTTATTGGATAGAGGTGTGTTCTATATTTGCTTTTGTGGTTTTTATATGTTGGAACACGTATCTTTCTGTTTTTTTGTGTGATTTTTCTTGGGAATTTTGATAGATAATTTCCTTTTTCCAATAATATAGTTACGGTTACTGTAATTCTGTAGAGATCGTCTGTAAAGCAGCAGCAGTAAGAAACCGATTAATTTATTTATGTATTTTTTGGGCCCAAAAAGCCGATTTAGGTTGGAGGGTAATAGAAAGGTGCCAAGAAAAACAAACACCATTCAAGTATTTGTTGAGAGAGTGTGTCAAAAGGTAGCTTATGTAAGAAGGGGAGGGGGGTTTCTGTTTGAGTTGTGTAGCAAATTGTTATATTCTGTAATCTGTAGTTATTGCTTTTCAGATTATTGGAACAGAGATGTTTTCACTTTAATTCTGATTGTGTCCGAACACGTGCATTCCTTTTTTATGTTGTGTTTCTTCTTTGAGGACATTGACAATTTGCTCAGAATATTATTGTATATTTTGACGTGTTTATTTTGTCAAACGTTATGTAAAATGTTTGAATGGTTGATGTCCATCTAAGACACGGATGCAATAGTGCTCTACATGCCCAATTCCACCGCATCTTTGCATGATTCTATCTACTTCTAGTGTTTGATTCTTGTCGTTCAAAAAAATGACGAATTATAATGTTGTAAAACTCTATAACAAAGTGCTTAAATTAAGCAATATAATATTAGGCTCCACTACCAAAGATGAATTGTCAGTGAGCACATCTGCACATGTAAACAATCCTAGCTATTCTTTTGTATTGTCTTCTACTTGGCCTATTACGCAGGTTTTCCAAAAACATTTTATGCCCTGCACCTCTGCCAAGGATAGGCATTGCTAGTAGCCTTAGTATTCATTATTAACATGCAGTTAACTAAAAAGAAAAATTACGAAAGAACCTTCTCAACCATGACAAAATAGTTACATATCTTGAAATAAATGGAAAATTAGCAAGATCAACCATCGAAGAATAGCCAGCAATAATTTCCAGTTTGCTATATTACTGATTAGCATTACAAACTCCATTAGAACCCAAGTCATAATAGCATCACACAATATTTTAGTCTAATGTACCAGTTCTTTCTCAACTTGACATAAAATAAAGAGAGAAAGCATAACCAAATGTAAGACATCAGAGACAATGACAAGTGAGCCAGAGAAACTTCTGTTTTTCCTTTAATACTGCATTACCCACCCAAACTTGTGTTTTCTTTTTGCATCATGAATATCATATTAATTTTTCTGCTCTTCAATGTTTTGACTAAAAAAAAAAATGAAGTTCGGAGGATATATATATATGTGCAAATATTCGGAATTTCGAGGGCTCTGGTGTAAATTGTCCTGCAATTTAAATAAACTATGACGAGCAGCAGGAGCTGCTTTTTTGCTGAAGAGGTTGCCCTTTTATCTGAACAGTTGTTGTTGGCTTCTTGTCTGCAGTTGGTTGGCTTGCAACCCTGAAAAGAAATTAAACATTTCAAGGAGATTTCACAATGGGACACTTCCACAAAACTCCAACAAATATCACTTAAATCCCTCATAGGTGAGTAACATTATGCATACCTCGAGAAATATACAGAATATCAAATACCCTTACAAAACATGATAATACTAATCTACTACATAACCAGCTCTCCTTGGTACTACTAATTTTGCACTATGAAATTGACCAGAGAAAAGGTCAGTCAATTAGAGAAGTTTTGAACTAGCTACCCCCACTAATATTTCTCTTTTATAGTAGGGAAAGCACCTAACTCAACAAATTAACGAGCGTACCAAATAGTGACAGGTATATACATTGAATTGGTTTAACCAGTTAAAAGGCTCAATTAAACTCCAATTGGATTATAGTCTACAAATTAAGCACTTCTAAAATGTATCTGAAGAAATGAATGATAAGGCAGGAGACTCAAACCTGACTACTGAGCCGGTTTGGTACAACCTAGCCCAGCACTTGTTTGTCTTACTACTGAGCCTAGCTTGTTTGCTATTAACAATATAAGCCATATTTACAGGTTCAAGATGATACCAGTTGAACCTGGCTGTTTGAATCCGTGTTACATAAGTACATAACTGCTGGCATACCCTATGATAGACAGGTAAGATGTTTCCATAAGCATAATAATACCTTCTCTTAATCTCAGCAGACATGGTTAAGAAAGCTTTCTCCACATTTATCGACTCCTTCGCACTTGTTTCGAGAAAAGGTATACCCAGTGAATCAGCAAATGCCTATTTTTTTTTAAAAAAATCTTTAGCTCACAATATTTGAAACAGTTCTAAAAAAGTAGGATTATAAGCTTGCATGGCTTAGCTGCAACGTTGATTAGTATACATCATGTACTGGTAATAATGTTGACACGGACCTGACAAATTAACCAAACCAGACAAATGACGTGATCTGCTTTAGATCTACCCTTCATGTTAGGTCTGCATCCAGAGTATTTTTTTCTTGAAGTAGATTCTCGGGCGGGTTTGACCAAGTTTATTACTGGATCATGATTTCTTATGCCACTCTGTATTTCTTTTTTAAGTTTTTTTTTTTTTTAAAAGGGCCCCCATAATCCATATTTTGCATTTAAATATATTCTAAAATGTGAAAAAGGCACAAAGCTTGTAAAATTAGCTACTCAAGAATCAAAATTGAGATCTGACAATATGCAATGTATTTATTGGGTTGGCAAGACAGTTTCATTTGATACAGACCGATTCATATTTTAGACAGGTTACATTTAATTAGAGTTTTCTGACCTTATAGAGGGTTGGATCAGGTCACCCCCAAAAATTCTTCAAATATAAAAGTAATGTTAATTTAAAGTTTTAAACTAACTCCAACCCATTCGCCAGCTGTACCAACACCACACAGACAGGCAATAAAAATAAAAGAAAAATAATACAGTTTGCCAACCAGACCATCTGAGCTCTTACCTTGGAATCACATAAAATTGGCCACCCAAAAGTTTCATCTCTTAACCCCTCAACCCCCCACCCCCTAACCCCAAAAAGAAAAAAGAAAAAGAAAAGAAAAAAAAAACACATGTGCGTACGCACTAAAAAGAAAACAAAAACAGCCAATTAAAACCCACGGTAACAATAAGATAAAAAAGTTTGCTTCAGTACTCCAAAATTTTATTGAAGATTTGATTGGATGGTTATGTTATGTTATTGAGGTTTCCTAAAATCAAATGAGAAGGATATAGAAGTATTTTTTTCTCATGATATATTTATTAGTGAATATTTTCTTACTAAAAATTATGAACCAGTCTTAAAGCAAACATTCTCTGTTTATCCTTGTTTGATCAGATGGTCAAAACTAGTTGCTTATTTTTCTCTTATAAAATATGGTGTGTTGGAGAATAACTCAAAAAGAAAAAAGAGACTTATGACCAATTTCAAGCAATACCTGAGCAGTTTCAGTCTGAACAACCTTATTATCAACCAGATCACATTTGTTGCCAACAAGAAGCTTGCAGACACTATCACTAGCATACCGATCAATCTCACTTAGCCACTGTTTCACATTGTTATAGCTCTCCATCTCCGTCACATCATATACTATCTGTGCAATAGAACATGAACACACACGTCCAAATCATATTTCAAGATTATGAATTATAAAGAGCAAATCCAATCATGTTACATGAGTCAGAACAACCATCTTAGCGTGATATTCCCAAGTTGATGATCCATTAATTGGTAAGTACTGCTGATAGCATTAATGCAAGGTGTTTTTGAAATATAGACAAAAAGCAGGTGCAAAATGAAAGTTTATCCAAAATGAAAACATACTATTATTCCATGAGCACCACGGTAGTAGCTGCTTGTGATGGTCCTAAACCTCTCCTGTCCTGCTGTATCCCACTACAACAAAAAGATAGAGAGAGATAAAAATGAATGTATTGAAACTCAACCAACAATTGTCAAAAGAAAAAAAACAA
Organism: Carex pumila; assembly: GCA_033356055.1. Taxonomy (NCBI): domain Eukaryota; kingdom Viridiplantae; phylum Streptophyta; class Magnoliopsida; order Poales; family Cyperaceae; genus Carex; species Carex pumila. Next base: position 120,637 of record JARJHM010000283.1, on the reverse strand, counting down.
ATTGCCAAGGACCAGAAACAAAGGTTCTTTTCTTATTGCCCCAGCAAACGTGCCTAGTTGTTAATTCCCTTCCAAGCAAATAATCGGATAGTGGCCTTGTGGCATGTATCAAAGTACAAAAAGTACATATCTATCATATTAAAAAATATCGATGAGGTTGGTGCAATGAACATTCTTAGTTTTCTCCAGAAATACATATGATATTTCTTATTTTGGAATATGAACCCTTACCATCTCTGGGACCGACATTCAGTGCTCCAATTGTTGCATAAACCAAATATTGACTTTCCAAAGGAAAATGATTACAAAAAAGAAAACGAAAAAAATTCTGAATCTGAATGGTCATTTAAATAAAAGCTTTTAAATTGAAATTACTAAAGTTTATACAAAGCATTTCATTTGCCCCTTGAAAACAGTAAACTCAGATATAACAATGTAGAACAGGATATTCTGAAAGTTATCAACTACATCCCTATCCTACCAAGTTGTAGAATTTAAAAAAAAAAAAAAACCTGTTTTTATCTTTTTGTGGGACAATGTGATATGTTTGAACACATTGAATAAACATCAAATGCCTAATTTTTTTAAAAAAAAAAAAAGAGAATAAGACATTACAACTTCATTTTATTGATCCTTACAAACAAATGCTCAACTGCTGGATATTTAAATAACTAAAAGTAGACTTTATTAAACTAATTACTCCAATGAAGGAAAATGATAGAAAATAAGGATATTGTTGCTATTAGAAAATGCAAAAATACTCTTACAATTTGCAACTTGACTGTCTTTCCATCTAGATCAATGGTGCGGATTTTCTGAAAGTGCATAAATTAATTTTCATTAAATAAAATTCAATTTACAAAATTAATCAGTGTATGTCAAACTGAATGGAAAAAGAAAATTGACTTACAAAATCCACACCAATAGTACTGATGTAACTATCGACATAAGAATCATCCTGAAAAGAGAACAGATATCAATTAAAAAGACTTACAATTTTGGAGGTAAACTGAATCACATGAACAGACTAAGCGATATATATATATATATATATATATATATTTTTTTAAAGAATGAAGATGCATTTTGAATCTAATTGCTCTAATACTATGATTGTATAAACCTTTCAAATTTAGAAACCCAAATAACAATTCCCGGATATCATTCCTATAAAAAGATTGCCCGTTCCATTTCACAAGTAAAGCTACCAAAAAATAAAACAAACCCAATATAATATACCCCTTGTAATAAATTGAGAAACTCGCTACTTGTTTTCAAATCTTTCATATTATGCTCAATAGAGGACAAGGCAAATGCATTCCTAATTTACAAATTCTTCAGATAATTTCACAGACGATAAACTTACAAAACAATATGATATCAAATCAGTTAATGAAACTAAAATCGCGCCTTTGTTTGAACAAAAAAAGAACTACGAATTTAAAGGTCGACAACAAAATTAATAGAGAATATCTATATACTGACAGCAAATCTCAGTAGGAGGCATGATTTTCCAACGGAGGAATCACCGATCAAAAGCAGCTTGAAGAGGTAATCGCTGGAAGGAAAAATCCCAAGGAATTAAACAAACATGCCAACCGATCAAGACTGAGAAATCGAACATTAATTGCAAAAGGAGGTTCAAAAAGAGCAAATATCAGATGCTCACTAATCGTTGCTCATGGCTTGAAGTTGGTTGCTCGTTTGGGAGGATTTGCGGGTAAATGCGAAGGAAGAAGAAAGGTAGCTTTCTTTGCTTGTTCAACTTCCTCGTCTTTCTCCACTGCTATTCTTCACAGGACTTTCTTGCACTTTAACCCCTGAAAGTTTTGAATTTCTCACAACTATTTATAGCGTCTTTTTAGAATTTTTTTATAAACCATAATTAGAAAAAAAAAATATATATATATATATATATATATAGTTAGGCTGGGGTGCTATGGATAGCATAGTAGCCTCCCGTGCTACGGCTCAATATTTAAGTTTTCAAAATCCAAACGGTCGATCCGAACCGTTCATTATTTAATTCATATTAAAATGTGCTTGGAGACCAAATTTTACATTTTTTGGAATTTTTTTGCTATTTATTAAGATGGTTTCAAAATTGCTGTTTTTATTAAAATTCTGCACCACTGGAAAACAGCGGTTTCAAAAATGCTTAATAAATAGTAAAAAAATTCAAAAAAATGTAAAATTTGGACTCTAAGTACATTTTAATATGGATTAAACAATGAACGGTTCGGATCGATTGTTTGGATTTTGAAAACTTGAATATTGAGCCGTAACACGGGAGGCCACTATGCTATCCATAGCACCCCAGCCTAACTCTATTTATATATATATTTTTTTTTTACCAAACCAACATGATTATTTTTATTTTTTTTACAAAAACCATAAGGACCGTAATATCATTTTCGGTTCCAAAATTTTTTTTTGGGACCAAAATGGCATTTCGGTCCCAATTATTTTCACAGATTTTGACAAAAAAATACGTTGAAAAATTGTGAAAATACCTGGGACCGAATTGTCATTTCAGTCTCAAAGGAAAAAAAAATTAGGAACCGAAATGACATTTTAGTTCTTATTATTATTATTTTTTTTAAAAAGTAATGATGTTGGTTTGGTGAAAATCTTTTTTCTAATTATGGTTCATAAAAAAAGTTCGTTTTTTTTTTATGGTAAAACTACCCTGGACAGATGTCTCGGATAATCATTATAATTTATACAGACGAATATTGTATAATTTATATTAAACTTATGCCTGTTCAATTTTGCCAAGGTTATAATTTTGTGTTTGCATTGAGCATAATTTATATAAAAATTTATGACTACTCATTTTATCATGCAACAAGCCTGATACAGATAGGGTGAAAACGGAACGAGTATAAATATTATTTTAAATTTTAAATTATATGTATAAGATATATGTACCATGAGGAGGGTTCAAATGCCTCCATTTTTTGTGCCTCCATCATGCCTTCATTTTTAAAAACTTAAATAACTCATAGTTTAAAACTTAAACGTCAAAATAAAACCGTTAGATGTAATCTATGTTATTTTCTCTATATTCCCATAAAAAATTATCACATTTTGATTTTGCTTTTATATGAATCAATAAGTTGAAAAATCAACGTCTAGAAATTATCCACATTTGTATATATTTTTACAAGCTCAAGATGACAATCAAAACAAAGTTGAAATGTTATAATTTTTTACATGTGTATAGATAAAATAATATAGTTCATATCCAACGATTTTATTTTGAATTTTAAGATTTAAATTTTAAGTTATTAAAGTTTTTAAAAATAGAGGCATGATGGAGGCACAAAAAATGGAGGCATTTGAACCCTCCTCATGTACCATATAATTTAATAGTAAATAATTTTTTAAGTTTTAAGTTTTAATTATATGTATTCAAATAGTAGATATGTAATTTAATAATTTTACTATTTTTTAAATAATAGTGTGTGAATACAGCTAAAATTTTATCTTATTCATTGTTATAATTAAATAAATATTATGAACTTTAGTATTTTTTTAATAATATCTATATATATTTTAATAAATATTCGATCTAATCTGTATTTGTATCTGAAAAATAAAAATAGATACATATATAATTTTACCATTATTTGCTCTGTATCTGATCCGTTTTGACCCCTAGATACATAACTAGGGGTGCAAACAAATCGGATAGTGGTAGAACCATATACGGGGCCATTTTTTTTAATACCCAAAAAAATATTACAAAAATAACCTATTTTTTGAATTTTTTTTTCTATATATGCTCTAACCACCTAGCGTACGGGCGGTTCATGCCATTACCAAACCGCCCATATAATTGGCGGTCCACTTTTTTTTTTAAAAACAGAAATTTTTTTTTGTATTGAAATATTAGAAATATTGAATATATTTCTTTAAAAATAGATGGAATACAACATAATTTGATTTATTAGAAAGACTAAACAAATAACCCGGATCAATATTTTTCAGGCCGTATTTTTCGCGGCTGTAAGAAAAATTAATATATTTATTTATGTGTTATTGGACAAAAATAAAAATGCGTAGATTCCGAGTTATTGATCTCGGTTCAAAAGTCACTTCTATGTAATCTAGAAAATATTATGATCCTTCTAGGACATTTAATTTATAAAAAGTTGTATCTATTTTTGAAAAAAAAATAAAAACTTTAAGTTATTTAATAATTGTTATTCAAAAAGAATTCTCAAAATAGATACAACTTTTTATAAATTAAATGTCCTAGAAGGATCATAATATTTTCTAGATTACATAGAAGTGACTTTTGAATCGGGATCAATAACTCAGAATCTATGCATTTTTATTTTTGTCCAATAACACATAAAGAAATATATTAATTTTTCTTACAGCCGCGAAAAATCCGGACTGAAAAATATTGATTCAGGTTATTTGTTGTAGTTTTTCTAATAAATCAACTTATATTGTATTCCATCTATTTTTAAAGAAATATATTCAATATTTTTAATATTTTAATACAAAAAATAAAAAAATAAAAAAAATTGTTTAAAAAAATTTTCAAAAAAATAAAATAAAATATAACCCCAGACCGCCCAAGCCAGAGGCGGTTATTTATTTTATTTATATTTTTTTTTAAACAAATTTTTTTTAAACAATTTTTTTTATTTTTTGTATTAAAATATTAGAAATATTGAATATATTTCTTTAAAAATAGATGGAATACAATATAATTTGATTTATTAGAAAAACTACAACAAATAACCCGGATCAATATTTTTCAGTCCGAATTTTTCGCGGCTGTAAGAAAAATTAATATATTTCTTTATGTGTTATTGGACAAAAATAAAAATGCGTAGATTCTAAGTTATTGATCCCGATTCAAAAGTCACTTCTATGTAATCTAGAAAATATTATGATCCTTCTAGGACATTTAATTTATAAAAAGTTGTATCTATTTTTGAAAAAAAAATAAAAACTTTAAGTTATTTAATAATTGTTATTCAAAAAGAATTCTCAAAATAGATACAACTTTTTATAAATTAAATGTCCTAGAAGGATCATAATATTTTCTAGATTACATAGAAGTGACTTTTGAACCGAGATCAATAACTCGGAATCTACGCATTTTTATTTTTGTCCAATAATACATAAAGAAACATATTAATTTTTATTACAGCCGTGAAAAATCCGGCCTGAAAAATATTGATCCGGGTTATTTGTTGTAGTCTTTTGAATAAATCAAATTATATTGTATTCCATCTATTTTTAAAGAAATATATATTCAATATTTCTAATATTTCAATACAAAAAAAAAATTCTGTTTTAAAAAAAAGAAAAAAAAAGTGGACCGCCCATTATACGGGCGGTTTGGTAATGGCATGAACCGCCCGTACGCTGGGCGGTTAGGGCATATATGGAAAAAAAATCTAAAAAATAGGTTATTTTTGTAATTTTCTTTTTTTTTGGGGTATTAAAAAAAATGGCCACCATATATGTATCTGCTTTAATTTGTCTTATACGAATACGAATCGGATATTAGACAGATATGGATCAGATGTTAGATGGATATGAATATGGATCGGATATTAACAGATACGGATATAATTCATATATATAATATGGATATTTTAACAACATTAATTTATTTTTAAAACAAATTATTTTTCTTATTACAAAATAAAAACAACTTAATATACTGATATAATTAAATTAATTAATTTGGTCACTGGTATCTAATTTATAACTTTTCATTGTATTAGAAACCAACAAATGAATTAAAATAATTAATTGTTTTATGTTTATTTCCACCGATGTGATCTAATTGAATATGTATCATGTATTCATGTGTGTCCGTGAGTTTCTCTATTGCATTTCCCAAAATTCAATTAATGGGATAAAATAGTTGCTCGGAGAGGTGATTATTTTCGGATATATGAAAATGTAAAATATATGGATATAATTATCTGTATGGGCATCCGTATCCGTATCTGAATCACATAAATTGTATTTATATCTGTATCTGTATCTGCAACTATTTGTATTTAAATATTTAAATCCGTAAAAATCCGTCCTATGTAACCTAAATATTTATACTTATAACTCAAACAAACGGAAGAGAAAATTGACAAATTTTAAAATTTCGTTTACTTATTAACCAATAATTCATTTTCTTATGTAAGCGCACAAAAGAAATCAAAATTACAAATTTGAACAATCTTTATCATATCTTGACATAAAAATAAAATGTTAACAACCGCCTAGTAAATTTTATAGAAGTCATCTCTAGTGTTTTGTTTACATCCTAAATCATATGTATCCATAGCGCTAAAGAATTCTTTCACTTAGATAAAGAAAAAGCAACTAAAATTATATTTATATTATCCGCATATACAGCGATGCATGAAATTTGATGTAAATGTTATTATTTATCAAACCACTTGTAATTTGCGAAGGTCTTCGGTAAAAAAATTTAATAACATTAAAATTTGATACACAATCAATTAATGTCTATAGAGTTTTTCTGTTTGTTAAATGTTCTCCCATAATTTAAAATAAATTATTAATATTATTAAGATATTTATTGTCAAAATATTATATAAAAAAAAGGCCAACAAACTAGTCTGGTCGATCGTGCTCTTTAAAGGGAGGAATAAATAATAAATAAAAACGAAGATCGAAGACAAAATGGTCCCATCACATGCAAATATGCAATGAGAATGTCGTGTAAAAGGGTACACAAAAGTGCAATGCATGCTGTCTGCCCGTGTAATGGGAAATGATAATATATTTTTTAATAAAACTATAAATTAAACAATAGATTACGACTAAACATCCAAGGTCCCGTAGCTCAGTTGGTTAGAGCGTTGGTCTTATGAGCCGAAGGTCGCGGGTTCGAGCCCCGCCGGGACCATTGGATGTATTTTTTTGGGCCGATCGCCAATTCTTTCGGCCCGTCGTCCATTATTTTTACTTGTCTGGCCCAGCGCCAAACTTTTCCAGCCCACTGTTATTATTTTCTTATTTTGCTCCATTTTTTTACAATATTTTGTTAAGGAACTTCAATTACCATTTATTTACCCAATATACTCGTCGTTATTGATAAAATTCAGTCCATGGAAAATCAAGGTCGGAACTATAAAATTTTAATAAGGATGGGTGAAAATTAAAATGCAAAGTTGTAGTGAGTGGGATTAGAATTTAGGGTTTAGGATTTAAGGTTTAGGGCTTCGTAGATTGTTATGGCATAATACAACAGCACGAAATCACATATACAAGTGCGTCATCATCGCATAATATCTTTTGTTTTCTATTTCTTTTTTTCTAAATTACCTTGTTAAACATATAAAATTAATAACACAATTTTTATCGTCTAAGAAATAAAAAAATATTTATTATTGTTCTCATATTTTTCTTACTTTTATTAAAATTCTCTAAAAATACTTATTTTATAAACCCTTGATGTATTTTTTAAATTAAACTATTTATATTTCATTTTACATGTATTTTTGAGGAAGGTTCCAATACCTTATGTTTTTTATACCACATTATATTTCATATTTAATATCTTTGTTTTGAAAGTTCAGATTGTCGATCTAAACAGCTTAACATGATATCTATGTTAAAATATACTTGAAGATCAAATTTTATAAATTTTGGAATTTTTTTTACTATTTTTTTGGACAGGTACAAAATCACTATTTTTGAACTATTCAGAAATAGTGATTTCGTATATATCTTAAAAACAAAAAAAATTCAAAAATTATAAAGTTCAATTTTTAAGTATATTTTAGTATGAATATCATGTTGAATAATTTGAATTAATAGTTTGGACTTGAAAAATGAATATATTAAAGAGGAGGATTCAAATGCCTCCATTTTTTTGTGCCTCTATTTTTAAAAACTTTAATAATTCAAAATGTAAAACTTAAAAGTCAAAATAAAATCGTTGGATATGATCTACATCATTTTATCTATGCACGTGCAAAAAAAATTATGACATTTCAATTTTATTTTGTTTGTCATCAAGAGCTTATAAAAAATTACTAACGTGGATAATTTATAGACATTGATTTTTCAACTTATTATTGATTCACATAAAAATCTAAAATTTAATAATTTTTATGAGCATATAGGAAAAATAACATAGATCACATCTAACAGTTTTATTTTGACTTTTAAGTTTTAAATTTTGAGTTATTCAGGTTTCAAAAAATGGAGGCATTTGAACCCTCCTCTGTATTAAATGTTAAATGAGGGTTCAAATTCCTCCATTGTTTGTACCTCTATCATGCCTTTATTTTTAAAAACTTTAATATATAGCTCAAAATTTGAAACTTAAAATAATGCCTAGATGTGATTTATGTTATTTTCTTTATATGCTTATTAAATATTATCATATTTCAATTTTGTTATTATGTGAATTAATAAGTTGAAAATTAACATCTAGAAATTATCCACGTTAGTACATTTTTTTACAATCTCTTAATGACAACCAGAACAAAGTTGAAATGTCATAATATTTTTACATATGCATAGATAAAATAATATGAATATTTATTTTGACCTTTAAGTTTCAAATTTTAAGATATTAAAGTTTTAAAAAATTGAGGCATGATAGAGGCACAAAAAACAGAGACATTTGAACCCTCCTCGTATTAGGATAATTATATCTTCCTCTGTCTAACTTTATCTCATTTCTTCCTCCAACTAACTGGCTTTCCTTTTTAGCTACAATTGTCAATTCTAACTAACTGGTGGTTCTTACAATTTAATAAGTAGATTTTATTTTCCTTTATTTCTTTCCCTAATTCGTACTCTCTTAACAAATGCAAATTTTTAACGAACATTCAAAATCATTATCTCTCATCTACACCATCCAAAGAGTAGTCAAACGAGACAGATTCAGTTGGGGTTGAGCGGGAAGTGAGGGTGGAGCAAGCGGAGGTTGTGTGACAGTTCTCTCATTGTCAATGTCATCGAAGGAAACATCAAGGCAGAGGACGATGTCAGCGATCTAGCTGAGCCTGGATGTTGTCGAGACGCTCCTCTTGCAAGAAGTCACCACCTTGAAAAAGGTCATCGTGGTCAATTCAGTCGGCATGGACCTCGTCTCTGGAAGAAGCGCATGTAGAGACACATGAAGGAGCTTAAGGTGAGAAGCATAGAAGAATGCGTGGTGGGGTTCAAGATGAGTGCGGAGCATGGCTTGGTGGTACTTGACAGACCCACCTGTTTAATAAAATAGGTCTAGGCTTGCTATTTTCTTCATGCATGCATTTGATTGAAGGTTGTACTACTCGTCTAGCAAAGACTAAAGCTTCATTAACAGTGAATTAAGCTAGTACATACTAAGTACTAAAAAATGACAAAAAAAATTCTTGAAAAAAAATAGAGGTATGATTACTTGATATCTTAGTTATAAATATTTTATGTATTAGGTATAAAGACTTCAATGTGTATATATGAATACTTGATATCTTAGATATGAATAATTTCAGTGGCGTAGTTAGGAATTTCATCAGGGGTAGGCAAAAATAAATTTTATTATTTATTATTAATATTTATTTTTTATTAAAAACTAAAATTGTCAATACAATCTTTTTATAAAATGAACATCTTTTTATTTCTAATCAATTTGGTAATCAACTAATGATAAAAAAAAAAATGAAGTTATGTAGTAAGTAATCATCTAAAGCACATGTTGCATGTGTTTTTGTATTTTTTTTATTAAATAAAGTCAGTTGTTTAGAAATATATATGTTATTTAAAGTTAAAATTTGTTATTTTTGGACTAATTGTTTGTGTCATTTTTAAAAATGATATAATAAATTATAATCTAATTATAATAATATAGTTGCGAGTTGCGACATATAATTATGCAACATAAAATAATAGTTTTCAACATTTTTGAGGCATCTACAACGTCCTACTTAAAACTTGTTTATTTATTTATCGGTGATTATAGTGATGTTGGTGAAGTACACACAACATCAATTTTGTTAGAACTTCGGCCTATTTATTAGTTTTACTCTCGCATGCATCCTTTTAAAGTTAGGCCATTATAAAAGAAATATGGTCAGTTTCTTTGAAAACAAATGACAACTTTATAACATGGTCCCATATTTCAAACTTTTCTTCTCCATTTTTTCATTCCATTCCAATTCTACTCCGAACTAGTGAAAAACTCAATCAAATTAACAGCGGCTCTGGCGATTTCACCAAATACGGAGACCCAATCAGTCAAGGGTAGGCAAAACTCCAATTCAGAGTTTTGAAACTTAGATCTAAGCTAACTATGATGATGGTTTTCAAATTTCAGGTGCCTACCCCTGGGTGGCTGTGGCTCCGCCACTGAATAATTCAACGTGTATGTATGAATACTTGATATCATATATATCAACATATATGAATGAATACTTCCCATATTACGTGTTAATACCATCAATTTTCAAAAGGAGATTTGTAACAAAATACATTTATCTAACAATATGTTGAAATAAAATACTCTACAACATAAATATCCACACATTAATGCACATGTGTGAATACTTTCTATTAAATTTATTTTATTTTTTATAATATTGTTATCATTAGTTCAATGAAGTATGTTTTGTTTATTTTAAATATTATTTTTGTTTTTATTTTGTTTGTAAGAATTCAATTATATGATATGTAAAATTTGATAGATTATTTTTGTTTCGAGAGTGAATCACGTGGCAACTATTTTTTTATTTCCAACTAGTAAAATTGAACTCAAAAGCAATAAAGCAATGTTCAATAGTATTTTGTTGCTCTTGTAAAATTAATTAAGATATATACATATGCTTGCAATATTTGACGAGGTATAAATTAATTGAGGTATGACGAGATATAAATACTGGAAATATCTATTATTAATACTTTAAAATGTCATCTACTGCTATAAGAGAAAAAAAATGATAATATCTATTAGATACAAACACTTGATACGTGAATCATTCACACTTGCATGACGATGTATGAATACTTTCAATACTTGTTATTAATACTTTCAGGCATCATCTAGTCTCATATGGAAACAAAAAATAGAATTTGTTAGATACAAAACACCTGATATATGAATTATGCACACTTGTACGACGAGGTATGAATACTTACTCGCTGAGGTATGGATACTTGTACGACGGACAACTCGAAAGTATGTCATCATGAATCTAATTTGAAAGTGAAAATTGTACAGACGACGTTCATTGTTTTAGATTTATAAAATTTCTCACAGATCATCAGAAATATTAGTTAGATTAAATGAATATAAAAAAACACATCTAAAAATGTGTAAAAAATGGGCGAATAATGTGTTCATATTATTATTATTATTATTATTATTTTTTACAATACTTAATATCTCAAGTATGAATACTTTACATGTTATATATATTAATACTTGCGCATGTCAGTTATAAAATTTTTTAAATAATAATAGACAGTTTCTAGGCAGTCAGTAGTCCTCTAGATAGTGTATATACACTTAATAACTGAATAATAAAATGAGATAATATTACGTAGAGATAGCTAGACTTTTCTTTAAATACTAAGGTATTACAAGATATAAAAAAACTATTAAAGTTTGAAACCCTCGTGGCCTCGTATTCATTTATGTACTGTACAATCCCAACCTACCCGCCAAAAACCGAGTGCGTATTCTCTGTGATATCTCATATTTTGCGTGACCGACGTGTCCGGTTCCTATTCGGGGGTGACATGGGGGCCAGTATTATTTTAGCTTTGAGATTTGCGCAAAACGTATTTCAACGGTTGAGATTTTTCCAAAAAGTCACGCAAAATATGAGATATCTCAGAAAATGCGAATGCCCAAAAACCCCATATGGCTCCGAACCGAACTCGAGAAATTATAAATCCCAAAACCCTTCTTCTTCCTCGGCAGTCTCAGCAATCGATTAAAACCGGAGACCAAGCAGAGCTCCAAGCTCCGTAAATGCGGTTTGTTGTATCAAAGCCATCGGCTGGAAAGGCTCGGCTAGGCGCGCTCTACCTCGGCGGTAGCGTTGCGCCGCCGGTAGAGACGCCGGCGCTGGTGGTCCCTACACGCCGGGGTCTCCCTTCTTTCATACCGAAGGACCTACTTGAGCATTTGCCTTATCCGGATTCTCTACTACTGCACCTCAGCCCCATTCACTTGTACTCTCTCTCTCTCTCTCTCTCTGTCTCTCAGGGCGCGCTCGTGCGGCCTGCTTGTGTATTTTGTTCCGAGCTTTTCCTTGTTGACTGGTGCCAGGTGTTTGACGGTTCGTGAAAAATGCACCATCTAGTTTAATATCCCGTTGAGACATCTTTGTTTATCTCTAATTTAATACAATTTTTAACGATAAAAAATTAACCGTTGCATACTTCAATACTTTCAAACTGTATTTGCACGGTGAGGTTAGAAGCAGTATAAACAAGATGATTCTGGTTTCAGTTTCATCACTTTATTATTTCTTTCTATTTATTTTGGCCTTTTCTGGTCTTGACAAAATTCGAGGTGATTGATGTTTCTAGTTGGCACTTATTGCTTATTTGCATAATTGGTACCACACTATCAGCACGATGCTTGCACTTACTGGAGGGTTATGGCCGTATTTTATGGTTTGCTGCAGGTATCCTCTTAGTAAATTTACTATTTAATGACAAGGCATTTTTGTGAACTCTTTCAGCATGGAGTGCCCTTCCACAAAAATTATTCAGAATATAGGTGGGGTCCACCAAATGGTTGGCTTGCAGGACCATTTCTTCATAGCTTCACCTAGTGATTCAGTTGAGAGTTTGCCAGAGTATGGGGGCACTAACAAGCTTGGTGCCACTTTTGAAACTCCTTACGGTCGTCGACTGGTTAGTAATAACTTAACCTTTTGTTTTTTCTTTTGCAATTTGATGGCTACTTGTCATATTTGAAAAGCAACTGAATCATTTGATGAGAAATAACTCGACAACTAATTTGTTGACTAAATTTAATAAAATTGGTCCTTGTGTTTAATATGCTTCATCCTTTTCTTTTTCTAATTCGGAGCAAAATTATAAAAAACAAACCGACAAATTTTTAATGCTGATTTCTGGTTTAAATGAACTTTATGGAAGATTTTAGTTGAATTAATACAATAGCCTGGGGATAATTTGGTCATATTTTATTTGATGCCTTTGTTCTAATGCATGTGTTATTTGCAATATTCCTTGCTATGTTTGGTGTTTTTGAGTGTGGTGAAATATGGTGTCAATTTGCAAAGTCTGTTATTTCATCACAAATGATTTTAACTTTTGATCACCCCCTAAAATATGGATTAGAGCACACATCCCTTCAGTATACAACTTTTTTGGTTATATTCTTCAATTTTGAAATACTCTTTGCTTACTTTTTTTTTTATGGTAGGTAAATCCTAAGGACTACATGGAGATGATATCTGCAACAGGACCTGACTTGTGGGCCAGCCTGGCAGATGAGGTGCCTGCATGGGTCACAGAAAAGAGAAGTAAACTCTCTATTGATAGAACTCTCAAGTGGCTAGATGATTGCCTTTCTCTTGACCAGGTTTGAGAAAATAAATAATGCTGTGGGTAAATAAATCAACTTAATGGGCATTTTCAATGTTTAGTTGGTTTAGAATTCAGTGCCTTAACATTGAAAGCCCTTAATCACGCTTTTTGTTTTTCTATGCAAGTTATTTTACTCAGTATTAATGACTATCATATCAGACTGCGGTTCGACACACTAGCAACCACATGCTGTTACCATGCCAACTGTTATGGTACCAATATACTTAGTTTCATGTACATCTAAATCTTTGACTTAATTAGGCCTCAACCCAGGAATGTAACTATAGAAAAACAAATCGAGTTAATTGGTTATACTTGTACCATTTCATAAACTTTTTACTGTATTATTTTGGTTTTGATTTTAGGAAAAAGGTGCTAGTACCTTAGGGGCAGTTGTGGGAGGGGCTAGCATAGTAAACAGAAAAAAATGTGCAACTGAGGTGTCTATGCGCAATGTATCAGGTTGCAAGTAATTTTTTGTTGTTGTTGTATACTGTCTTAGGATCTATTGCAAATCCATACAATATATTTTTTTTAGATTTGCAAATAACCTTTAAGACTAGTTATTTATTATCATTAGATCTAATCTATTGGACTTTTTTTGAATAACATATTCCCATTAGATTAGGACGATGGTAACTGTTTGTTCAGTTAGGTTTTGCCACATTTTCTATGAGTCAAATTAAAATAAATTGAACCAGGTGAATTTGAATTTTGATTTCCAAGTTTCTGTGATTGGTTATCGGCAACTTGGTAAAGTTGAAATTGAGAAGTAAAGTGAAAATTATATTGACTGAACTTTCATTTTATTGTTCAAAGGTATCTGGAGATGACAAAAAAATGTAATTATTGCAAAACATTGGATCTAACTTGCAACAAACCTGCAATATACAATATGAAACAATTTGTTTTATAATATGAGTTCTCCGCTAGTTCCCCCTCAATACACTTTTCTTTCTATTTTTTTAAATTTAGTTATTGAACTGAAGGATATTTTCCTGTATATTCTTAATCACTAAATATGTCCTGCAGGATTTTGGTTAGGAGGTTTTGGCCTAGGAGAAAACATTGAAGAAAGATCAGCTTTGCTGGATGCTGTCACTGTGAGAATCACATCTTTTAATTTTGTTCTTTGTAAATTTTTAGTTTTCGTTTAGACACCCCTCCTGACAGTTAGGGACCTGAGCAAGTTCTAGTCTAGTGCTAGTTACGAGCAATGCTCTGTTGAGACCAATTTGATCCTCAGTTTAACTTAAGTTATTGTCAAAGAATGCTGTAATTGAACCTTTACTTCTATGTGCTGCTCGTCTTTTGTTTTAGGATATATTACCGGAGGAGAAGATCCGCTTTGTGTCTAGACTTGGTCTACCAGGTACATATTCTATGCTTTTGCTATCTCGTATGGATTTAATAAGCAAAATATAGTTCTTATTATGCATATTCCTTGTAGAAATTGGAATTCTTTTTCATTCCCTCTTGAATGAATAGAAGGATATATAGAGGATAAAGGATAAAACAACTTCAGTGTCAGCTTGAGCAATTATTATATTTCTATTTGTGTTGCTTAGATGGACTAACAATTAGGGCAAGTTATAAATGGAAGTAGAATTTTATAAATATATATATATATATATATATATATATATATAAATGCAAGTACAAATGAGGTGTTGTTATTTTTAGATTTTAGTTTAGTTCTGAAATATTTAAGATTAATCATTACTCTTGTGCAGAGGAGGTCTTGCAAGGAATAGCAGCTGGCATTGACCTTTTTGACTCCACGTATAACAAACCCTAAAACCCAATATTATTTTCTTACATCATTTTTTCTCTTGTGAGTTTCTCTATAGTATTTAGTTGTGATCTTTGCATCAATTGGTGCCCTATTGGTGTTCATCTTCAAGCATCTACCCCTCTGGCCAAATGACCCAGTATACTCTTTGCTGTGATGTTATCCTTGCTCCGACCAAATTATGCTTCTTGGAAATGATTTTATTTATTATTTGATATAACTATGTTCTCCTTAATTATTTCACTGCAGTTATATCTTTCATCTTACCATTGGAGGATTTGCTCTTGTCTTCCCCCTTGACATTCTAGGAGAAACACCCGAAGCATGGTCAAGGAACAGCAGTGGCAATTGCACAAAGATTAACTTACGTGCTACTATCTATAGGTAAGTATTAAACTTGCACACCCTTCCCTTAGTAACTTAGTTCTATGGATTAACAAAATATTTTTTTATCTGCACTAGTAGTATCAGGTTGCTTGGATAGCATTTTATTGACATTAAATTGCTAAATGCTGAGTCTTTCCTTGGTTTTATCATTATACATATAGTGCTGGGTTTTTTATCTATAACATAAAAAAATACGAAATTCAAACATAACATCAGATTCCCAAAAACTCAGAAAATAACACTGCTGCTGACAAATCAGCGGTAGTGAAACTGTTAAAGTGTGAGGGTGAACCGAGCAGACCAAAATTGAAATAAACAATGGTTAGAGAAAGTTATTTCAGTGGGTCCCACATTCACTTAATTGAAATAAACAATTCAAATAAACAATGCTATATATATAATTTATAGAATAATGTGCTGCTGATTTTGTCAGCGGTAGAGCTCTTTCCACTCCCGCTGATTTTGCCAGTGGTAGTGTCATTTTCTGAGATTTTGAGAATCTGATGTTATGTTTGGATTTTGTATTTTTTATGTTATAGGTTAAAAAATCAGCATATAGTACCTCTTCTCTTAAAAATGAACAGATACTGTCGTAGCATTTATGATTTCTTTTTTACTACTGTTATTTTAGGAAAGACACATCTCCTATTGTGGACAAGTGCAGGTGTTACACCTGCCAGAATCACACCCGTGCATACCTTAATCACCTTCTCAATGTCCATGAGATGCTGGCGCAGATCTTATTGGAAATGTATATCTTCTCATTTTACTCTTATGATTAATTGTCCAGTCATATGTTGGACTCAACTAACAAAGGCCAGATCAACCATAAATTAATTGTGAATTTAAATTGGGTTGTGTCGATTAATTTGGTGAGCTAATCCAATCTTAACTATTCATTATCGTCTATTTACAGTTCCATTAACCCCAATTGAGTTATATCTCGAATGTTGATTAAAATGAAGCACCATAATCTCCAGTTCCATTAAACCTAGAGGGCTAATTAAAGGTACTATGTTATATTAATCTTTCTTGATGTAAAAGTTTGTTTTCTTTTAATTGGAGCAGACATAACACACATCACTATTTGGGTTTCTTCCGGTCGATAAGACAGGCGCTGCAGAAACAAAAGTTTGAATTGTTTCGCAAGAGATTCATCGAGTCCAGACGAGCCCACCTGACAGAAGCCATGCCATGCTCGTAACCAATAAATATACTTGTACCCGTTCCCATCATCATACGTCTTTTTTTTTTCAAGGAAAATGGAGCAGCTCTAGAGTGCTTGTAGTTTTTAGGGTTTAGATTATAGGTTTGCAAGTTATTCCTTCAAGAAAAAAATTACATTGTTGATTTTGATCCATGACCACTGTGCTCCGGTATTATTTTCCCTTTCAATGTGTTTTTTGAATATCTCAATTGAGGTGCCATCTTCTGAATTTGACTGGCAATTTCGCTCGTGAATCTTCATCTGTTTCATGCTTTTGCTGATCCATATCTGTCAAGGTATAAAATTTTATGGAAGGGTTTTTTAGCATCTAGTGAAAAATAATGAAATTTGCGAAAGGCTTTGACTAGGGGCATGTCGCTGTTTACATTCAACACCGTACTTATCTAAATCCCGGGTCTCAAGGCCTCCCCGTGAAGACTTTGAATATCAACCTACCCCTAGCTAGAAATTAGTACATCATCAACATCGGGAAAAGAACATTTCAATTAATCTATTTGATGATAGAGCCTTGTGTTTAGAAAGGGAAAGCGGACCAGAAGATAATCTTACCTTCTATAGAGAAAGGAAAAAAATCACAAATAAGACAAACATGAAGGAAACAAATATGTCAAGTATTAATATAAGAGATAAACTATAAGAAATTGAAGGCCATGCTAGAACAAGACTAACATAGATTATTTGCTTCTTTCCCAAACAAAATCTAAGGTACACAGACCACAAAACAAATTAAAAATAACAGATAAAAGCGAGTACGGCAAACATAAAAGAGGTTTATACAGACAGAAACATGCCATGCCATACATATGTCAACCCCACCTAAAACCCAAAAAAAAATCCAAACATTCATACAAGAGAGGATGACACAAAAACCCCTTGAATTAAGGTTTGGAGTTTACAAGAAGGCATCCTTCTCAAGCAGCTTAAGCACTTCCTCTTGGTTATTCAGCTTGGCCACGTCGAGTGGTGTTTTTCCATCCATATTTGTCAGTGTGCTACATGAAAAAATAAACACACATCATTACAAACGAACAAAACATTTGTGCATGCCTAGAGAACACTTGTATCCACTATCACTATCCAACATAGCATTTATAACACATTGAAGTTTCAGATTTCCACAAGGAAAACTTGTATGCCTAGAAAGCTGTTATATCCAGCATGCCCTTAACAGCACCCAACACCAGTCCAATCAGTAGGTTGATTTGAGTCAGGACTTGTTGACCTATGGTTACAAACTTACAGGGTCAGTTTGTGGTAGGTTTTGTTAACCTCTGGCAGGTTCTGTTAACCTCTGGCAGGTTCAAGCCCAATCTGTTTATAAAATACAAGGGTTTTTAATCCAAGCAACCTATAAAAATGCACTCCAGCATAGCTGACAATTTGGCATAGTGGCCTGACCTGACCAATTTAAATTGACCCTACAAATATATCACACAATTTTCAAGTTGGCATTTCTTGATCCATCTGCCATGTACATGGGTCTAGTATTTATACTTTTGGGGTCGTCAAAGCCAATATCCGATATTAAGCAAGAAAGAGAAAACATACACAGCAGCACCATGTTCTAGAAGAAGAGCGACACACTCTTTGCGACCATAGCCAGCAGCATAGTGCAAGGGGGTGTTCTTATTCCTATCCAGTGCATCCACTGCTGCACCTGCCTCCAGTAGTATCTGCACGCACTTTACCTACAGTACAAATACACTTCTGGTTAGCTTAAGGTGTCTTTTTAAGATATAAGGTTTATCCTAGTTTCTTTGTTAAAGTTTCCACAAGATATTTTTAACCCTCCAGGAAGGCAACAAGGGTCTAGGTTGCATGGAAGTGATACTTCTGTACTTTTTAAGGATCACATTTACAGGTTCTCGCCTAGGAACAAACAATTACCTCGCCATAGCCACATGCAAAATGCAAAGCACGGCGACCCTCGCCATCTTCTTCATCCTTGTCTGCTCCTCCATCCAGTGCTTTTTTCAAAGCCTGCACAAAAACCATTTTCTAACAGTCAGATAAATCAAACTAAATAAGAAGTTGATTTTACTCTATCTACTGAGCCAATGAGCATAAATGGTATGTTGCCTTTCGCAATCTAGCTAAATGGAACATTTATTAGCTAATGCTGTCTTCAACATCATGTCAAGCAAGCATGAAACTTGGTGTGAATTTTTCAGATATTCAAACAATTGGTTTAAAATTTGAGTCAATAAAATTGTTAGGCGTCAAAACGGGGACAAGACCTGTATGCAATTCAGTACCATCCAATCTAAACATAAAACAACATTTTTCAGGATCCTCATCATTTACATAAAATAAAACAAGCTGGAATAAACCTGATACAGTAAATTGGCACTCCAAACTCGAAGCTGATAAAGTAAACATCAATAGAGTGAACCAACATTACACACCCAAGAACGAGGTTGATGTTGTGATATCTCAGATGCTGTACATGCCAATATTTAAACTTCTTTCAGTTGGTTTACCACTACTTAAAGGCCTACAACTACAAGCCAATTTCCAAACGCTGTCTGGAAAGAACTAGCCATGAAACCTGCAGAGCATAAAGAAAAATGAAACAAAACAAAAGAGTTACCTCAGCATCACCAACACTGGCGGCTTGATGGACAAGTGACTCTTCTTCTTCATCATTGGCATCCTCCTCTTCAGGGGCCGCAACCTCCCTTGAAGCCCCAGCACCAGCAGCGGCAGTAGAAGCCTCCCCAGGCATGCCTACTCCCATTGCCTGCCCGATCTTCTGCAGCACATCTGGATCATTCCAATACCTGTACAATCATTTCCGGATACTCAAGATTTATCAAATTTTCATTGATAAGGATAGTCATAGTGAAATCATCCACCAAATATGCACCTATCTTAATCTATTTTAACTGGTTATCTGCAAGTTTTCTCAAACTTTTGTGCAGTATTTTTGCATTTTCATTTGACGCTTCTCATCATTATCAGCTGTCTTAAAAAAAACATATTTATCTTATTAATACTGCAGCAGAGAAAATGAAATACTTCATCATAGCTTGGGGACCGCCACTCTCAATTTCATCAAGAATGGGCTTAAGAGAAGGGTCTGATTTAATCTGAGCCATACGTTCTTCTATCTGTTCTTTCTGGTTGGGATTTGTCAGACTCTCCAACATTGTTGACATTGTTGGATCCTGAAAAATAACACATATACATAAACAATCAATACATCTTGCTAAAGTCTTAAATAATCCTTGATTTAAAAGCGACTATTTAAGTCAGCTTAGCATGCAACATCTGATTTGCATTGGCATTTTTTTAGCTCTATTGGGGGGCAAGAAAATCAGCAGATCATTACCCAGGTCCCAACTGGGCATTTATGTTTATTTAATTCACGAAACAAAAGACAAAAAAGACCGAGGATGCAGAAGCAGAACCCCAGTAACCATGCAATATATCCGCGTATGCTGTGTGTGTGTTTTTTATTTATTTTTATTTTTTTATGGGGGGGTGTGGGGAGGGGGAATTTACCTGCATGAGTGCATTGCCGAGACGTTCAGCCATGGTTATGAAATTAGGGTTTTGCATGACCTGCTGCATGGTGGAGATGTACTGCTGAGGATCCAATTGTGGGACCCCCTCATCTCCAGCACCCTGCACGCTCTTTGTTAGCTGTTCCGCCATCTGGTTGAACACTGGGTCCCGTGCAATCTGTTCTGCCATATCCTTTATTGATGGGTCCTTTAATTCAACCAAAAGCAACAAATACGATTGATTTAGCAAGTATATAATAATCTTTATTTAAAGCTACTACAAGTAGAGGGTTTAACTATGCGAGCATACAACAAACCAGATGAATGAAAAAAGGATATCACGCATAAAGGAAAGATGAATGAAAAAACTAACTATTAAAATCACATTTTAAGAACCTTTTCACAATGGCAACAGACAGAGGGCACTCTGGTGATGGAAAATTTCATTTTTAACATTGTCAGATAAGAAAAACATCCCATCCAACAAAATATGACCACAGTTCCCCTGCCTGATAGGATCTTGTGAAAAACAAAAATGAATAAAGGAATCACAAGCATACATTAAGCAATTCAGTCATGGAAGAGAAATCAAAAGGGTTCCCTGGTATATTCCCTGGCATCCCTCCAGTTTGTGGTGGCGTACGTGAAGATCCCTCAGGTTTGGAGTTCTTGTTCTCTTCTGCAAGAAAAAAAATTAAAAAAAAGGCAAAATAATAAGATAACTAAGTTAATTAATAAAACCACTAATATGGCACAAGGAGACAGCATGCTTTCATATCTGCGAAAATGATTTTCCAAAAGGAAGTGATACACATTATTTATTTTAAATTAGTCAAATTCGATACTACATCGATGCTTTGGCTGATTTAGTGATTTATGTGCAGAAGCCTAAAAAAAATCCGACACGGACTACTAAAACCGATAATTTTATTTTGGACAATTTCCACTTGATCCCGGAGAATATAATTACTAGCTTAATACAAAACAAAAAAATCGAAGTAACTAAACTTGAAACTAAAATCAACTTCAGATCTAGCACTAAAACAAGGGGAAAAGAGAAAAAAAAACAGAAATTCAACCGCATATTAGTATCTGACGGATAAACAAACTGCAGAGAGAAATTGGCGATGTACCTGACGACATGGTGAAGAAAACCTAGAGAGGTGGGGGAGACCGGAGACGCGAGGGGATGGACGAAGTGCTGAATTATAGACAAAAGAAAAGTAAAAGAAAAACCCTGGCTTTTTTTTGTGGTCTCCAAATCCAACGAAAAATGGAGATGTCCCTTATGACCTTGCGAAATGAAATTCGGTCCAAGTCTATTAGACTCCGGATTCTCTGAGGTAACCCAAAATTTTAGTTTAAATCGGGACCATCCGATCAAAATCGGGTTCAATCTCTTCGAGGTGGAATGCATGGAATTCCTTTAATATCGTGCCAAAGCAGATCGGACATCTGGATCTAAATTCAAACTTTTGAGGTAGATCCGATTCCTCATCCTCGGAAAAGTATTCTCTGCGGAGGTTTTTCGTGCGATGTTGTGCGGTAGTTTTGATTTAGTCCTTTTATTTAGAATTGGACGGACCAGATTAAATCTTGCCCGAATTTAAAAAAACTCAACATTTGGTGAACTCTTAATTCAGCCCGTCTGATCCGAAATGAACATATCAGATCAAAACCACTGCACAGCACCACACGGAAAACCTCCGCAGAGGATAGCGTTTCCCTCATCCTCTGTATGCCATGGTAATCCATTCATCTGGATTGACTTTATTATTAATTTATTTTGTTTAATTATTATTTATAATAAGGTACTAATTATATAATAATATATTATATTATTATAATAATTATTTATATATTAACAATATAACATATTAATTATATAATTATATTTAATAACAATTATTAATAAAAAGATGCTAATTATATAATATTATTATAATTATTATTTAATATATTATCAATATAAGATATTAATTATATAATTGTATATTGATAATAATTATTAATAATAATATACTAATTATATACAAATAATATTCTATTATAATCATTCAAGTTAGATGGCTATGACATGCAATAAAATTAAATAATTATGTGAAGTGGTTTAATTTAGACCAGCTTAAAGAACGATTTATGCTATCTTAATCCGGCTCAATTAATGCTCATTTAGTGAAATAACGAGAATAAAATCTCTTATTCCACCCTTTAAACCACAATCAAATCAAGTATGGAGTAAGGCAGCAAGAAGGAACGATTTTATTTGCTGTTAGGGAGAATCAATGGGCTTGACAACCCGTTAAAACCGTCAAACAAGTTTTAGTAAAATAATATAAAAACAAGAAATATAATTGAGGGTTAAAATGTTTTATTATTTCTTTTGTTCTAATTATATCTCAAGTTTTAATTTCCGATTTTGTTCATATATATAAAATTTGATTTCCAAACACATTTTAATATAGATTTAATATAAAAATTATGTTAAGCATCTACTTTTTGAATTTTGAAAACACAGATATGGTTCATATGGATGTAAAGCATGATCGGAACACAAAAATGATGAGAGATAAAAAAAAATACATACATATTAGGCAGAGTTATTTAATTACTGTGATGGATTAAGATTAATACACTGAACACGCATTTAGAATATTGATAATATGCGATTTTTTGCGGTCTTATTAATGCAAAAAAAAAAAAAAATACTAGCGATACTCGGAAGTGCTTCCTTCTCCTTGTGCAAGGAAAGTAATTATTAATTCAATCCTCTCAACGATTATTTACTGTAATTATGATTAGTTTTATTGTAGACTTGTAGTTACGAAGTCAGTTTTGTCAGTGAAAAATTATAAAATTTTCCCATCCAAGATCAAAATTTTCAAAATGAAAAGTAGAGCCACTGGTTGCAAGACATGATTTTTTAAAAATAATGATGTTTAAGACATGTTGTGCCCGTTGAGAGATATTGCAGTTAATAATCGTTTTTTGTAATAATAGTTAATTTTCATGCTATAATTGCATTATCAAAAACATGTTTTGTTACCAACTTAAAAAAGTTAAGCTAAAATTAAAACTAATTAAATTTGAAAGAAAAACCCTCTATTAAGGTGATCCATATGGGGCCTGACCTTCTATTTATGGTAAACACTGTATCAAATAAATAGAATGAGTGAGGCTTGGTACTATATATATATATGGCACAAATTGGTTTGTACTGCATATCAATATTTTTATTTTAAAAATCTAAATAATTTCAACCCAATCGGCATATAGAAATGCACTTGCACACTAAATTTTAATTTTTTTACAGTCTTTTTACTATCATTTATACCACCACTTTTAAATGGTCTATAATTTTCCTATGAAGTGATTTTCTATCTTTATAACAAAATAGTAAAATTATTCTAAAAATAAAAAATTTGATTTATAATTACGTTTTTATATAGAAATCATGTTGAATGGTTAATATCAATTGTTTGAACTTTAAAAACGAAAATATATTACAATCATGTACATGTTTCAAACTATATATGCTTGCATAATTTGTGTACACTCCCTCTTTTTCATTTCTTGATAGAACATGTAATTTTAAAAAATATCACATTGTGATTTTTCAAGGTACATCTTTAATCTTCGCATGCTAACTATCATCTAGACATCTACTGAATTTTTGCCCAACGTTTGTCAACACGGATATTGTTACGCTGACATAGATTTTGAATTTGTATAGAACTAACAAATTAAATTAAAATGCATAAGGTTTGCTTAATTAACAACGTTAGATCATTTAAAATTTTATAATGTCTGATAAGCATAAATTATATACACATTTGATCTAGTTTTTATCATAAAATAACATTAAATATCTTGTATTTTGAATATAGAGTGAATAGAATACATCTAGAATCAAGTTACTGCATTTCCTTAGCTTTAATTTGCAGAAAATGAAGAAAATCGAAGAAAAATGTTCAGTACGGATGCACGGTTTTTGATATGGCCGTACTAAGTACTTAGATGGATTTTTGGATGTGCACCAATTTTAAAAAAATATAATAACCTATGCATCAAAATTTGTGCGGATGCACGTATTTTGATGTGGCTTGGCTGCACTGTAGCAGAACACAAAACTAAAGCCTAAACTTAAAATAGCCATAAATTTTGACTCGTAACTCCGTTTTGGGCGTATTACCACTTTTTTGGAAAAATAACGAGAAGATCTACAACCTAAGAATCTAAAAAAGGAAATTTGGAGTCAGTGCGGACGCACTGGACCCGTATACAGTCAGAATTATACAGTTTGACAGTTTTTATATTTCTGGCGCACCAGGGACGCATTTTTATAGCCAAACTTGGACAAGGCAGCCTGTGAAACAATCCAAAAATAACACTCACTAATCCCACTCACCCCACAACTATGTCTATTAATTGAGCATAGTCTTTAGTTATAAAAGAGGGGGGTTCATTCCTATTCAAGAGACAACTCTCATCTCTCTCTTTCTCCCTGGGTGCATGTCTATTTCCATAAAACACACACTTAGCGTAAAATTTAGCAGTCAAGGAAAACTTTTCTAGGAGGGAGAAGAAGGAGATTCGAGCAACAAGTCGACAAGATTGAGGGTTTTGATCCAAGAAAGGGTATAATCATTTCTTTATTTCATTTCGTCTTATTTTTGCCAATTTTATAATGGATCTCTGAAAGAGAGAGTAGATCTTTTTCTAGGGGTCTAGGTTAATGCATGAACTTGTTTAATTCTATTTTATTTGGATATTTATTTTTGTTATGATTGTTTTATGAGATTTGATTGTTAATTCCTGTGAATTATCATTTGTGTTAATTACATAATTAGTGCTTGAATTGTAGCTATCCCGTTTTGGATTCGAAAAAACCAAAATTGACTAGGATCAATATGATAGTACCAAATTATGAATGCAAATACCTTAGGTTTGGATTATGATCTAACCAATTTGTAATCTAAGCCGGAACTACAAAAATTAAGGTTAGGGACTTGGTGAAGGACCTAACTGTGAAGCCAAATCCTAATTATGACATCTCAAATCGAATCAGATATTGGTATGATGGATTTAATCGTGAAGTACCAATATTTGAGAAGATAAAAGACTAACAAGAGCTTATGGTCTAGGTAGTTAAGGCGGAGGACCTAACCGTGAAGTCCGAATTACTTAGGCACGTTATTAATTCACGAAAGTGACCCTTGATGACATATTAGGTTAGAAACCTCATCAAATCATACATGAACTTAAACAAATACCGAATAGATGGAATTATCAAGGAATTGTAGATCGAATACCCCTAGATCTTCTCAACTAGAAAGCAAATCAACCTTTATTTTATTTGTTTTTATTGTTTTAAATTTCTTTCTTCGGATATTGAACCCAACTTTAGAATTGATAGAACAACCCCCCCCAATTTACTTTATTTTATTTTTTGAAATTAATTATTAAAGTTTAAGCTAAGTACTTACTATACTCTCTGTGATTTGACACCTAAAGTACTACAAAGATAGATTGTGCGCTTACAACTAACATTTCTTTGAGTATTTATGTTTATAAATTTAAAAATTTACAGAGTATAAAAACAATCATAATTCTCTATCTTCAAAATACTCATCAAGCTATTTTGGAGATAGAGAATTGTGATTATTTTTATACTCTTTGGAGTAAGATTGAAAAAACTAGAATTCTATTCTTCTCTAAAAATATTTTCCCCGGAGTTAAGTATAAACTTCAATTTAGAAAGAATGTGTGAATTATGTGTTTACAAATGTATAACAAAATAATGAAAGAATATCAAAACTCTAAAAGGCGAAACCAGCTCGGATCGGAACAAGAGATAGCAGATACTCGTGAATTGATTTAAATCGTTTCCTTCATATGCAAATGAACCATATTCTATTATTATTTTCGAATTTATTTTGATCTATATCAAATAACAATAACTTGTAAAAATCTAAGATGTGAACAAATTAACTTGTGAGTTATGATCTTGATTTAAGGATTTCAATCAAAATGAATATAAAAGGCAGTAACTTTACTTGCGTGCAAAAGGTAATCTTTTTATTCTGTTAATTAAACCCTATTTTTTATTCTATTAAACTTACGTAAATTAAGATATTTATTAGGCATACGTTTCTTTATTGTTTTAATGCCTTCCCTTGGTGCCATGCAGCTTTGACAACTAAGTTTTTATTGGACCAGTGATTCTTATTTAATATCTGAAAATTTTGCAAATTAAAAAATAACACGTAGCCTTTTTTGAAAATTCTAAACAAAAAACATTTAATCGACATCTAGATCAAAGATTGACCACAAAACAAGGATACCACTTCCCTAGACGAATTTGCATCCTCTGAGGTATCTCAAACTTTACGAGACATTTTAGAAAATCTCAACCGTTCAAATATGTTCTACACGAATCATAAAGCATAAATAATATGGGCCCCTGCGCTATCCCCGAATAGACACTGTACACGTCGGTCATGCAAAAGTTGAGATATCTCAGAGGATAGGAACTCTCCGTAGACCACTAGTTTGCTCTCCAAAAGCGGATTTGATTGTTTTTTTCTTTGCAAATCTATGATAGTGTGCAGTATGCGTAGCTGTTGCAACTTATCGAGTATTAGGTTCGATCACAAAGACAACAAGAAATATAAATTTCTACTAAATTAACTAAAACTAGATGTAAAAAGAAAAGTTTTTTTTTGGTGGGGGAGGGGAGGTTTGTTTGAATTTGGTTTAGTTGTGAATTTCAGTTCGTAAGTAAATAATTTAGAGTAAAGATGTTGTCCTCCTTGAATCTGTCTCCTATCTGTCTCCCTAACAACCTTCCTTTTTTGTTCTCCCACGTGGTCAAAATTCATCATTTTCAACCTTCCTTTTTTGTCCCCCTAACAATCTTTCTTTTTAGTCCCAATCTGAACAAGTGTGAATATTATTAGTGTCAGATGTTAATATTGTTAGTGTCATATATGAATACTTCATTAGTTAGATATGAATAGTTATATATATTAATATTTCATTTGTTAGATATTGAATACTTCATTAGTTATATATGAATACTTCGTAATCGTCAGTATGAATACTTTTTGGAAGAGATAGGATGAGAGAGATGAATCTAACTTTGAATTTTGAATTGTATAAATTATTTTAAACATGTATGAATACTTTGTAATCGTCAGAATGAATACTTCATTTGTTTAGATATGAATACTTCTTTATTTAGATATGAATAATATATAGATTCGCTGTAGTGGTCCCCAATCTTGGTAAATGTCGCTTTCAAACGATTGTGGTCCCCAATTCAGGCTGTCACAAGACGTCAGCGGTCCCCTTGGTTGTTACTGGTCCCCTACAACTTGTGTTTACATATGATGAATGGTTCTAATAATAAGTATGAATACTACAAATTCGTAGGTATGAATACTATACGTTTTGACTATTAATAAAATAACATTAATCTTGCTCTTTGGTGGTAGTTAGCACGTTTTAACTTTTTTTTTGTCTTTTAGTGCGGAGGACAGATAGGGGACTGAAGTAGGGGGACTGTTAGTTGATCCCAATAATTTAAACAAACAAATAAAATAAGTTGTGGTAGTTCAAGAGATGAAGTCAAGGGACTTTTGGAATATATATAATCCTTTGGTTAATTACATGCTTAATTCGCACATATATTCATGTCTGATTTGATGATTTTTCTATTTCTCAAATAGTATCAAATATCACTTTTGTGAATTCATGCCGTGTCTAAACAATTTTGGTCTCACGATTGAATTATTCATCTTAATAATCTAGACCATGAGTATAGATTAGCCTAAATTATTCCTAAATACTGATATTTTACGATTAAGTAATTCATACCAATATATAATCAATTTAGAGATCCCAATTAAATACTAGGTTTCACCGTTAAGTCCTTCATTTAATCTTAACCTTTAATTCTTATAGTTATGGACTAAGATCAAATTTGATCAATTTTAATTTCAAATCATAAGATATTTATGTACACAATTTGGTGCTATCAACTCTAGATCCAAAGCTACTTTAAGTAATTAAACCTAAGCAAGATATTAATTTCAAGCATACAAATCATGCAATCACATAAATATATTAAATCAATAAGAACAAACAATAAATAATGGATAATCATAATATAAAACGAATCAAATAAGATATTTTTAGCACAAAATTTATGTTTACAGCCTAAGCCTTTAGAGAAAAAAACTACTCGCATGCATGCATGGATGCGCTAACATGCATCCATGATAATATATATCCAAGTAAGAATACATGAAAAATATAGCAAATAACAAGAGTAAAAGAATACATCCATCCCCTTGTGTCACCTCTGTCTTCTCTCTAGCAATCGTCTTCAGAAATTGACGTCCCGTCTTTTGCTTCACGCTCAGAAAATCACCTTCAAAGTGTAGAATGATTGTAGTATATCATTTGCCAAACACACACACGGTACTTCTTTTGTTTACAACAAGATTACTGTTTGGTCGTGTTGTAGTTTAGAACTATATAAGTCACACGAATGATTATAAAAATTCATTGCCATAAATTCCGTCCCTCGGTTTCCTAAATTCTAATTGCTCTCTAGAATTTTATTTTCTACAGAGGAAATAATTTTTGAGAGCTAGATTTTTGTTCATTGATTTATTATAAGAGATAATTGGTGTCACAAAAAAAAAAAAAAATCCCTATAGCCGATTCTTAAGTTATAATTCTTTATTTTAAAAAAAATAAGAAGGCACACCAAATTGCAAGTTTATGACATTGCTAGTCTAAACTTATAGTTTAACAAGCTTTTGTGTGAAGTTATCTTAGAAAACAAATTATGCTAAAAAAGATCCCCGTCATCTTCGACCTCAGAGACAGTAAATTCATATCACAAAGTAACATGATATATATATCCGGACCGTAAATATATATGAAGGACTTGTTTGAACGGACCGTACAATCGCACAAAATGGTCCTTCATATTTACGAGTTCCCCGTTTGAGTTCTAATTTTTACATGATAATTTTGAGGGAAAGTTTCTGAAAGATGGACTATTTAGTAGAGTTTGGTTAGTATAATATCAGTGTCATTTCAATATATATAACACTAATTCTAAAACCAATCAAATCGACTTCAAACGGTTAATTCTAACCGTTCAAACCGATCTACTTCATTAGTTATCCGTTTAAATGCAAAATTTATAACTTTTCGAATTCATTTAGTATTAAGTCAAGAGGTTAAATGTGTGAGCTTTTAAGTTAATTTTAATACATTTATTTTGTAATATTTTTACTGCTTGATTTGATACTAAAATAATTTGAAAATATAAAAAAAATTGTATGTAAACGCATCGCTTATAATGTAAATCGGTTTGAACGGTTTAAATTAGTCGTTTGAAGTTGATTTGATAAGTTTTAGAATTTGTATTATATAGGCTAAAATGATATTGATGTTATAGAGTAACTGAAAAAAAAAATGACATAAAATTTGACAAATGAGAAATATTATATTGCTTGGAGACCGGAGAGCTATCGTTTGACAAACTTAGATGCATAAAAAAAAGTGAACTATAACCTTAAAAAAAAAGCGAAAATGTACTTGGGCACATTAAAATTTTATATAAGCTTCATGTTTTTTTTTTTTTTACTAAGAGAAACTGTCATTGTCAGCGTATTATATAATACCACGCATACAAATTTTGATGCATTGAAATAAATATTTGTATGTACGTGATTCATCAAACACGTGCGTACATATTGTATTGCACCCTCATCCAAATAAGCATTTGGATTTTGCGAACTACAATTAACAAAACTGAAAAAATTCATCAAATCCATCTTGATAAGCCAGTTTTATCGAGGAAAATGATACGACTAGGACTAGTTTGGTCAAACACGAAATATTATAACAACCAAATTAAAAATATTCAAACCGGGGACTTAAGTGAAAAATGGTGCTAGCTTATAATGAATGTCTTGATCAGTGTTGTAAAAAACGTCTGTTTAGACCGATTAATCGGCTAATTAGTTATTGATGATTATCAAATTATTATGAATTTTTCCGACTAATCGACTGATTATTCTTGATTGTGACCGATTATTTATATTTATTTCCGATTAATTGCTTGACAGTATCATATCCGTCCGACCACATACCGTTATTTACAACACTGATTTTGACTAATAGATTACACGAAAACTTAATAACCTCAAGTTTGGATAAGCATAACAACAGTATGCAGCCAAAACTATAAGGGCCTGTTCGACCAACAAATGGGAATGGACACGGGCACAGAAATTGAACTGAAAAACACTGTTCTCGTGAGAAAAAAAAATTCAGTTCAACTGAATTTTTTTTTTCCCACATAAACAGTAATTCAGCCGAACAGGCCCTAAATTTATAAAAAAACAAAAGAGAGTTAAATTTCCTATTTTCGCACTACACGACATGAGATGTATTTTGGTTTGACGAGCTTTTTTTTTTAGCTTGCACTATCTAGCTGTTCATATTTTAATGCATATACAGTCAGTATTTTCATGAGTTCATTATTGTATATTGTCTATCTAATTTAATGTACGAGATAAATTATTATATTGATTATTTTTCGCAATTTCTTTACATATTTTTAAATTGCATGTTACTGATATTTTTTAATTTTAATTTTAAATTTTAATTTCTTCCAACACGCTCTTCTATTTACGAAACAAAATGCATCAAACAATCCTATTTACAGAAATCAAGTAACAACATCACTGCAAATTCTTGATGCTTTTCTAAAATGAATTGGCAGGAGAGGGTCCTCTTCAAAAATCACATCCGCTGCGATCCAAATTTCCTCCTATATATCCTCTCTCTCTCCTCACTAAAGAGAGAAATAGAGAGAAAAAAGAATAGCAAGAGTCCTATTATTCTACTTCGAACCATATTGGATCTGATGCCATATCAGAATCATCTGATCCGCATCAAAATTAGTGCAGAATATTGATGCGGGGATGCAAAAAAAAAAAAAAAAAAAAAAATGATCCTGCTCCCTTTAAAATTGGTGCAAACATTCTGTCCGAGACGGGGATGCATGCAACATCAATAACGGGAATGGCAAACTTGATGAGTCTTCAAAAGCAATAGCATGGTCAACTCTGACAGCTAATTTGGCATCCCTATTCCCTACTACGGATTCCTCCTATACCAGGTACGACGTGCGGTATTGAAACCCACAATTATCCAATCATGCCAGTTCTTACGTGAAAGTTGACAGCAGCTTGTGTTTCCTTACTATATAACAAGTGGTACACCAAGGAAAGCTAATACACACAGTAATATCAGTTTACTCCTAACAGAAATAAGAGGAAAGTTAGGCACCCTGGAAATGTTTGTAAATTTAACATAAAGACTTGTAGGATTTAGATTTAATGATGAATTCACATTGTAGATTTTAATTTACGTCTTTAAGTCAAAGCTTTAGTTCTAATAATTTTTCCAGTTTCATTTTGTATAAAATCTAGAGGTTAGAAAATAAATGATTTTGATGGATTCATTGTTCAGAATTGGAAAAAAAATAAGATCTAGACATCATTTAAAACTAAACATCTCTTATACAAAACAAAATTGAAAAATAAGAAAATTTATATGTAAACACCCTTGGCCCTGGGTCATAAAATCGACCAAGATCAGCAAATATAATTTGTGGTTTGACGAGTGGTTGGTGAGCTTAAACCTCATATTAGCTTTACTCTTTCTTTTTTGAGTAAGGGTTGGGTGCTATGGATAGCATAGAGGGCTATGGTGCTACGGCCCAATATTTGAGTTTTCAAAATCCTAATGGTCGATCCAAATCGTTCATCTTGTTCTTCATATTAATATGTGTTTGAAGACCAAATTTTACATTTTTTGAAAATTTTTTACTATTTTTTTAGCTAGGTAGAAAATCACTTGATCTAAAAAATTATGCACCATTCAGATATTTGATTTTCTATCTAGCTAAAAAAATAGTAAAAAATTTCCAAAAGATATAAAATTTGGTCTCCAAACACATATTAATATGGAGAACAAGATGAACGGTTTGGATCAACTGTTACGATTTTGAAAACTCGAATATTAAGCCGTAGCACCATAGCCCTCTATGCTATCCATAGCACCCAAGCCTTACTCTTCTTTTTTTTGTCTCAAAACCAACAAAGCAGCTCTGTACAACACCGGCAAATGGAATCCATATGTTCAACAGGTCCCCACCAAAATTCAAAAGTGAGAATGCATTCCAAATCTTACTTTTGCAGCAAAATCCATATGTTTTAACGGTTACCAATAGGAAAATACCAAATCCGTAATTGCAGCAAAATCTTAAATCATAGATTTTGACAGCCAATAGGAAAATACCAAATCTATAACAACCTAGAGCCAATCTGTATAGCATTAACAGCAGACAGATAATTTTTCATTTTTGTATTGAACAATAATGAATAATGTTTAATACAATACTACTTAAAATATACAAGCACCATAAACTAACGTACACATGCCATGTATACAAATATACTTGCTTCATCATGCAGTGTCATTTCTTTTAGTTTTACATTTTAAATGATACAGGAGAAAATTTATACAAGATAACTACTTAAAATATACAAGTATCATGTACCTGTGTATAAATTGAAAAATTGGGCATTCTTCTTTATAATTGATCAGCCAGCCATGGGAATTGTTGTAATAAGGAGGTCACCCCACGAATAATAATCTGCATAGTTTGATGAGTTAAATTTGAAATTCAAGAGATATAGAACCTGTACTGATAAAGTAAAGAGATATAAGACCATTTAAAGTTTCTCATCAGTTGATGGTTGGGTCATTAAGGTACCATCTATTGATGCCATTATTGGCAACATCTTATTTATTCATCAAAACTACTTACATAATTGTCTCAATTTTACTTAGTTTTTTTCTAACTGGACTTTTATCTACGCTGTTTACTTTTTTTTTATGTCATTTCATCTGATTTCACAAGTGACATATATTAATACAACGAAAGCCTCTGAGAATTTAATTATACACACCCTTTCACTTTCAGACACAAAACTGTAGATTTCATGTATAACCCTCCAAACAGTGTAAATATCCCATATGTTAAAAGAAGGAATGGATCACATGTACGGCTCTCAAATAGGAAAAAAATATCTTATAAGCTACTCCAAACTTCAAAAAAGGATTGCCACAATGCTCCTCTTTGCCCAACTTGTTCTCAAGGGGTAAAGAGCAAAATAACACTTACAGTAAGGGCATGTTTAAAACTTTTGACATTCATAGGTCTCAGATGTACGGAAAAGGAAGGGTTGAGATAATTACCCATATTTTTAACGGTTACCAGGGAGGACACCTAAATATTTTGCAGGCTATCGACTATGTTTCTCATTTAATAGGAGCATATCTGATGTTTTGACTTTTGACATTCATAGCTCTCAGATGATTTGGCATCTTATTAGAGAGAAATCAACATACCAAGGCAAACTCTCCCGGTTTTGTAGCAGGTTCTACACAATCTCTTCCATATCTGCATAGATTGAAGAAATCAATGCAATTCTTTGTCATTATCAAAATTTTGTTCAATTTTTGAAACAATCTTAAAATAACGCAACCCAAGCCAGTAGGTAGGTACTAACTGGCAAACAACACCTGTACAATACAGTACTAATATGATGACCTCGTGTGCCTGATAATTCAAAGTTTACACTGTTTTCATTACTTTATGAGGTTCATTTTTCAAATGAAACATACAAAATTCTCGCTAAACTCAATGACACTATCAAAATGCCCCAAAACACCTGCGGCTAGAAAAACAAAGTAAAGAAATCTCAGAACGGCATACCTCGACTACACATTTTTGTATGTACATAGGAAGTTATATGTAATTACATGGTGAAGTTAAACTTACACGATTTGTTTCTTGCCATCCAACATTTCCAAGCGGTAGAAGCTGCAGCCTTTGCTAAATGGGAAAGGCTTCCCTTTCCATTCTGTATATTATTATTTACCACATAACCCAAGTTACAATTTGAATCAGAACTTGCATGTAAAAAACATTACCAACTAATCGGATGCTAGGCAGTGTAGTATCAGCACACCAAAAAAGCAATTGTTTTTTAATTAAACTTCAGCTAATCCACAATTGGCCAACTACAATGCAACTTAATTTGGCCAAGTAACCAAATTTTTTACAACTTTCAATGTACACAAATTTGGTGCCAGCTTACTATTTTGTGTATGCACCAAGCACCAAACAATGTCTGGTCAATGACCTTTTTTTCCAATTCGATAGCCTTTTCTAATGAGTTATTTTATATGAAAAAGAGATTGCAAACTGTACCTAAGTGCCATGTAACTCCAATAGCAGATGTGTCTTCACTAGATATGTCATCTATTACAAATTGAAGGTCGGAGCTGATAGATTGAGTGAACTTCTTGAAAAATTCAATAATCGCCTAATAAGAAATTCATTCCATTAAAGACATAAAAATAATCAATCAAGTTCAAATATGCAAGAGACTTTACAAATGGCACCTTGTGGATTCTGTAGTTATCTTGGTAATCAAATTTATGACTACTGATGGAATGAGAATATGAACCAAGAGCTGCATCAATCAGTGCTACAATACATGATATGTGGCACAAAAATTCAGTGCATCCACCTAAGGAAATTATTTCACTCTTTGTAATTTAAGCGAACTTACTGGCTCCTGAACCTTTTATTGTTTGTTACCATTTGATGCATTTAAAGCATTGACAGAAAGCCCCATTGCCTCTGTGTTGTGCCGTGTGTGCAAGAGAGGGAGAGAGAGAGAGAGTACTTTTCGACCAACGAAGGGACTAGAAAAGACGAGGTCCTCGTATACACAGTTCTCAGCAATCAAACCCTCGACAGAATCAAGGTCTCTCCGATTAATCCCATCATAAAAATCTCTGACCACATGTGATGAGGAGGTAATCCGTGCGGACGAATCAGAAACAGCTGTTGTCGGCTCAGATGAACTCGTCTTAACCCTAGAGGGGCTTCCAGTGACAAGTGGACTGAGAGAAAGGGAAGTGTTCTTAGTGAAACGGCATGCGAGAGTTTGTGAGGATTGGGTTGTGAGGTGATGAGAGAGGAGGGAAGATGAAAAATGGAGAACAGTTGGTGATGAGGGAATGGAGGGGGAACACAGCATCTTCTTCGACCTTTTTTATGTTTTTTTGAACCTCTTTTATTATTTACAAAATGTCGAGCTGCTTGTGATGAGTTCAGAATTTCACATCAGATGGGATCCCGGATCCGCTGAAGTAGCTTTAAATTTGGGTTTATATCCCAACCGTCCGATCAGAATCGGAACCAATTCGGTCTAAGGTGGAATGGACGGAGACTCTTTGATTCGTGCCGAATAGGATCGGACGGTCCAGATCTAAAATCAAAATTTGAGTTACCTCAGGTGATATGAATTCAGATCATCTCTGCACTAAGCAGTGGTGACAGACTGGCATGAACAGTCAAACAGGCCCTTTTTTTGCTAAATAACAGTCAACCAGTTGTGAGACAGACTGAAATACAAGTGCTTTATGGAAGGCAATGCAGAAAATTAAGGAAGCCATGACAATGCATATTCAGTGGCAAATAGGGGATGGGACACATATAGCAGTTGAAGGGGAACCATGGTATGCGGGTTGGAGGGTGACACAAAGAAGCAGAGGGCAACATGCATGGAGTGCCCACAGTAGCGCAATTATATGATCACCACTTGAAACAGTGGAGAGAAGATATAATTGTACCGATGCTGGGTATGGCATCCGGTATTAGAAGATAGAATCGTATGGTTGGAAAGCAAGAAAGGCAAGTACAGTGTCAAGGAGGGGTATAGGTACTCAGACAAGCGGATCCTGTCAGACCTGTTAACACTGACATGCATTTAACAGCTTTCAAGACCATCTGGAAATGGAAGGGAATAGTTCCAAGAGTCAGGTTGTTCTTAAGGAGAGCATTAATTGCAATATGGTTTGACTACAACATATGAGATGGCAAGGAGAATTAGAACAATGAGGCCGAGTTGCCCCTGATGTAGCCAGGAGAATGAATTTACCATGCACCTGCTATTTTTCTTCCCTATCTCTAGAGCAACATGGTATGCATCCAATTTTTCTTTAAGAGTAACGGGACTGCCGATGAATTTTGCAGAAGCTTTGGAGATGATGGTGGGATACCTGGATACAAAGCAAATACCATAATTTTGCAATATACTGTGATGTTTGTGGAAGGCAAGAAATGAGAAAATTTTTACATCAAAGAAACCAACAGTATATGAAATCTCAGCAAAGGCGTACACTTTGTCTGTCACTGAAACAAATCGGGTAAGTGGAGAGAAGATAACAGACACGGAACAAATCAGCATAATGCAAGGGAGTTGGGTAATTTTGGTTGATGGATCATGGGATGTGCAAAATAGTGCAGGCACCGGTATGGCAATGTATAATAGAAGAGGAGATCTTGTGTATACCAGGTTGAGTAGGGTAAATGCTCAAGATGCTTTCAGTACGGAAACAGAGGCTATGTAGGAGGCAATGAGATATATAATGCAAAATAGGGATGAAGGGATTTTCATGTGTTGCTCAGACAACAAGATGCGGGTATAAGCAACATTGAACAGAAATATAGAAGAAATCCCATCATGGAAGGTGACATATGCTAGGGTAGTAATCTAGAAGTCAATCATTTTGTTCATGAATTGGATGATTAATATAAATCATTTTGTTCCATGAGTTTTATTGCTTTTATGAATCATTGTAGGTTAAGAACAGAAGTTGTGAAACTTCATAATAAAGATGATAAATACTCTAAATAGTCACTAACCATGGTAATTAGCAGGAACACTAATTAGCCATTATAAGGTTAGCATGTGGATTAAATGATGGTTAGGTTTCACAAACCATAAACAAAGAGTTGTCATTTAATCACATGGATACATGTTATGAACATGGTATTTGACTGACCCAGAATGAAACGTTATATGGTAATGTGTTTGTGTCATTAACAGTTTCATTCGTGTTAAGTTCTACATTATGAGGTGTGGTCTTTCCTACATAAAAAATGTGTATTCGTAAGTGTTATCAAACGCTATCCGTAAAAGGGAGTTATAAAGGTAGCATTTCAGTATACATGACTTGTGCGGAGAAAGAGATGCACACCAAAAGTACTATCGTCCCTCGTATTATTATACGAGTGATAGTAACACTGGGCCCCTTGATAGGAGTAGGATTATACGTATACGGTATGATTAATAGAGATTAATCATATAAAATAATCTACTCACAGATCAAGAAAAGATTAGGTTTGCAGGGATGACACATACCTACCCTAAACCTGATCTGTTACTATGAGACGATGGAATTAACACAAGTAAATTAATAAGTTTACTGCAGGATCGTGATATTGTATTGGACAACATCATTTGTGTAATTGGGGGTCACAGTGCACTGCCAGGTGCCAACTATGATCTGTAGAAGTTTTAACTCTACTGCCAACATAACACAGATCCTATCGGGTCACACCATATAGGAACGGGATCAGAGAATCTTATTATTAATTATAAATAGTTATAATTAATAAATAAGATGGCAAAATATTAATTATAAATGTTATAATTAATATAGAAATATCATAGAGATGATAGGCTTAAATGATTAAAATTACAAGCGTATTTGACACGTTGTGTAATAGTTATTACAACCGCAATTGCAAATATATATAAATGTTTAGAACAATTATATATATATATGGGCTAACATATTTGGGCCTTAATTATATTTAGAATATAATTAAGAAACCTAAAAGATTAAAGCCCAAAATTCCAGGTCCATTACTATTCATTACTTGGAGCACAAGCAACCCGTTACTTGGAGCACAAGCAACCCGTTACTTGGAGCACAAGTAACCCTACTCCTATATAAAGGGGTGGAGGGGTTGGAGAATATACATACCTTTCCATTTTCCTTCCTTTCTCGGGTTTTCTCTCAAATAGTGATTTGTGTGAGGTTATAAATATATACGTATAGACGTATATAT
The DNA here is from genome assembly GCA_033356055.1 of Carex pumila. Taxonomy (NCBI): domain Eukaryota; kingdom Viridiplantae; phylum Streptophyta; class Magnoliopsida; order Poales; family Cyperaceae; genus Carex; species Carex pumila. The sequence goes on along the minus strand of JARJHM010000283.1, from coordinate 82,067 downwards.
TTGAGTGATAAGCGGTTGTAATCTTGCGTAGTCAACAGTAATTCTGCTTTCACACATAAGTTGTGAATCAGGTTATCTGCAGAACGTGAGACAACTTGTTTAGCCGAATGCTGTGAGTATAGTATTTCTGGCAGAAGAAATACTCACTCTCTGATCATTCCTGGTGTACTACTGATAGAGGCACTAGACATCTGGTGCTGTTGTCCGAGGAGGAGCAGCAACAGTAGTAAGACAAAGCCGTCAGCAGTTCCAATTCGAATTTGGAACCAAGGTATAATGTTATATTAATTTATTTAATTGTTAAATAAATTTAGTTTTAGAAATCAATCAAGGAGATAGATCCTCGGCTTAGGTTAGACGTAAAAATTTTTGTTTTACGCCTTTTTCCGCACCTAAGCCAGTACAGGGTTTTACCAGTTTTTCCCACAAAAACCCAACAACATAGCAGGTACAAGAATATATTAACTCAGTAGCAGCAAATCGTCAAAGGATACTGGTGCACTACATTACTAGGAAGGCGATGAAAACACCACATGTGTTTGCAAATTGGGCAAGAACTGCAGGGAGAAATGAGGCAGCAACACCTATACAATGCAATATAGGGCACTTAGAAATTGAGTAGAGGCTTAATGAACAGTTCTTTGACGCAGCATAAAAAGTTAAGAAGAGAAGAAGCGGAGAAAAACTAAGATTAAATCACCTTAACGGGTGAGATTCGGGGCCAGTAAACTAGCTAATAGATTGTCAAAAGGAAGAAAGGGAACATTTGCAGTTTGAACTCCAAGCTTCTGGGAAATGTTTCATGAGATATGAAGGGGAAGGGTAGTTGTTTTACTGCATATTTTCTATTTTTATGAAGAGTAGCTAGGTAGAAGTTATGGTTTTTAATTTGTTTTAGCTTTCAGTTTTTATTTCCCTGCTTTAATGCTGGTATACACCTCAACTTGATCTCTGGGATTGATCCTCCTTGTTACAATTCTTAAGCTGTCACAAATTGTCATTATGTAGATGGCACAATTTTATTTTTGTCAGCATCATTAGATAATATAGAAAATGTATGTTGGACTATGAAAGGGTTTGAAGCAATATCTGGCATCAAAATCATCTTTGCAGACACTGAAATGTTCCCAACAAATGTTGACATTTATTTCCTACTCACTGTTGCAGCCCTTTTTGGTTGCACCATTGGTAAGTTCTTTTTGAAGTATTTAGGACTCCCCTTACACAACAAAACTAACTGTTAAAAACTAGAATTTCCTTACATATAAAATTGAGAAAAAAAAAACTCCAGAGTTGGAAAGACCAACTGCTCTCAATTGGAGGGAGATTGACCCTCATAATTTAGCTCTTTCTTCTGTGCCTTTGTATGCCTTATCCCTCAATAGAATCCCTATCACAATTTTTAATAACATTGATCAACTTAGAAGGAAATTTTTGTGGCAAGGGTGTGGTGACAATAAAAAAAAAATGCTCCTCAATTGGCCAACAGTGTGCACGAGCAAAAAATATGGGGGGATGGATATACTTAATCTAGAACACATGAATATTTCTCTACTTATCAAATGGTTGTGAAAACTTAAAAATCCACTCTGTCAGGGACTCTGGAAACAAGCCCTCTTGTTTTCTACTCAAACTCCTCATATGTTTCTCTCCTCTTTCCTAGCTAACATCTTGGACTTGCAACCACTACTTGATTATAACTTGACTATCTCTCCTGAGTATCATACTGAGATTAAGTTTTGAACTAATGTGTGGTTTGGTAACTGCTCTCTTGTTGTTCAATACTATTACCTATACTAGATTTGTACTAACCCAAATATAGGACTCCAAGAGGTTTTGCTATCTCAGGGACATATTTTATCTTTTAGAACACTTACTGGGGTGGATGCCAAAGATTGGGAGGAACTCAAATCTCTCATTTTAACATTTTCACCCTCCCAACCTTATGATACTTTACATTGGATCAAGGAGTTACATCACACTTTTACTGTTAAATCCTTATACAATTTTATCTCTTTTAGAGGGGTTCAACAAGACAATTACCTTCTATGGTGGAAATTAAAACTACCCCCCAAAATTAGAGTTTCCATGTGGCTGCTGACTCAGGATAGGATTCTGACCAAAGACAATATGTTAAAAAAAGGTTGGAATGGCTCCACCCAATGCCATTTTTGTTCTCAAACTAAAATTGCTGACCATCTATTCATCCAATGCTCTTTTGTTAGACAAATTTGATTTTGGTTAGGAAATTGTCAAGATGAATTCTCCCACTGGCACTCTATTAATGATATCATGTTATTTGCTGCATCTTTACCAATTCTTTCTAGACAAACGTTTCTAGCAGTATTTAGTGCCTTAGCCTGGTCAATTTGGAGAATCAGAAACAACATTTGCTTTGAACAAAAAACTTGTTCCTCAGGAAGACAAATCATTCTTACTATCCTCACTACTGCTATTTACTGGACAGGTCTTGGAGCTGATGAGGAATCACTGAACCAGTGGCTGCCTCGAGACACCACTCTGATGCGCGCAAAAGCGTATGCACAAAGTTTCAGTACAATAAGATGTACCTTTTAAACCTTTAACACGCGTTTGAGTTAAATTGCAAGTGCACAATTCTATCAAAGTAGTATTTTAGGTATCGATCCACAGGGAGTACGATAAAAACTTAGTTCAAACTTTAGTAATAAATTTCAGAAAATAAAATAAAGTAAAGTGCAATTAAAGTAAATTGGGGGGTTTGTTCTAACAATTCCTAAGGTTGGGTTCAATACCCAAAAGAAAGGAGTTTGAAACAATAATTGTAAATAAAAGTAAAAGAAAGAAATTGGTTTGCTTTCAAGATTTAGAGATCTAGGGGTCTTTGGTCTACAATTCCTTGCTAACTCTATTAATTCGGTATTTGTTTGAATTCATGTATGATTTGATGAGGTTTCTAACCTAATATGTTATTAAGGGTTACTTTCGTAAATTAATAACATGCCTAGGTAACTCGAACTTCTCAATGAAGTTCCCCACCCTAGCTACCTAGACCTATAAGCTCTTGTTAGTCTCTCCTCTCCTCAAATATTGGTACTTCGCAATTAAGTCCATCATACCAATACCCGATTTGAATTGAGATGTCCTAATTAGGGTTTGACTTCACGATTAGGTTCTTCACCAAATTCCTAACCTTAATTTCTATATTTCCGGCTTAGATTAAATTGGTTACAATCTTAACCTAAACCTAAGGTATTTGCATTCATAATTTGGTACTATCCTATTGATCACAGTCAATTTTGGTTCTTTCGAATTCAAAACGGGATACTACAATTCAAGTACTAATTATGTAATTAACACAAATGATTAAATCACAGAAATTAACATCAAATCTCATAAAACAATCATAATAAAAACAAATAACCGAATAAAATAGAATTAAACAAGTTCATGCATTGACCTAAACCCCTAGAGAGAGAACTACTCCCTCATGGAGAGATCCATTACAAAAGTTGGCAAAAGTAAGAAGAAATGAAATAAAGAAATGATTACACCCTTTATTTGATCAAAGCCCTCAATCTTGCCGACTTCTTGCTCAGGAAACCCTTCTTCTCCTTGCTTGAAAGCTTTCCTTACTTCAGAATTTATCGCTATGTGTGTAGAGAGAATGAAAGAATGAATGGGAAGAGATAGAGAGGAGATGTGAAGAGATGGATGTGAAGAGATGATATAGAGAGGTGAGATGGGATTTGAAGATATCCCCTCTTTTATAGCCAAGGATTATGTCCAATTAAGAGCCTAGGAAGTGGAGTTAGTGGGTGTTATATTTGGATTATTTTTCAGGATTGTCTTGTCTACATATGGCTGTCAAAACGCGTCCATGATGCACCAAAAATAGAAAAACTGTCAAAAACGTGCAATTTTGGCTTTCTGCGGGTCCAGTGCGGGTGCTCCGAGCCGCACTGCGGGTGGGCTGATCCGCACTGAGAAAAATTTTAGTTTTTAGTTTCTCATGTTGTAGATCTTCTCGCTAGCTTTCCAAAAAGTGGTCATAAGCCTTAATCGGAGTTACGAGTCAAAAGTTATGACCGTTTTAAGTTCAGACTCTATTTTTAGCTGACTGCTACAGTGCATCCGCACTGCAATCCGCATTGCTACAGTACCATCCGCACTGGGATCCGCACTGCTACAGTATCATTCACGCTGAGATCCGCACTGCGTCCTAACAATCCGCACTGGGATCCGCACTGTGGATGCATCGAGATCCGCACTAGGCTCGGACTTTTCCTGTGCGACCAGAGTGCGGCTGCATCGAGATCCGTGCATTCGCACGAATTTTGATGTATAGCTTATTATATCTTTTTAAAATTGGTGCGCGTCCAGAAATCCATTTAAGTACTTATTTTGCCCATATTCCAAACCGTGTGTTCGCAGTGGGCATTTTTCTTCGATTTTTCTTCATTTTTCTTCATTTCCTGTAAGTTAAAACCAAGCAAACGCAGTAACTTGATCCTAGGTGTAATCTATTCACTTTATATTCAAAATACAAGATATTTGGTGTTATTTCGTGATAAAAATCAGATCGAATATGTATATAATTTAGGCCTATCACACTCTTATACCCATGCATGCCATTCCTCCCAATGAAGATACTTAAGTGATCCACCTGTCTGATGATGACACCACTAACTCTCACTCTTCCCATTAGCTCAAAAAACAAATCTTGTTGTTATGATCTTTGTTAGGATGTGTATCCTCCTGTTAGCATATTTTGCTTTTGTTTTAGCTGGCCATGATATTTAGGCCAACAAAGAACTGTGTTGCTTTTGTTTAGCTGGCCATGCTGTGTAGGCCAGCAAAAAATTGTGTTGCTATTAAGTCTAACTAACTTTTTAGAACAGACACCTTTGTAAGTTTAATTAGTTTCTTCAATGAAACAGGCTAACTGTCTTTTTTTAAAAAAAAAAAAAAAAATCCTTGTTTGTTATGAGTGTAATTCAAAAAGTTATAATTAATACAAGAGACCTAAAGGTACTTCATCTTAAAAAAAAAAAAAAAAACAGTCAACTAGTTTGATTAGGAGTCCACATTGTCTGCATTAACTCAAAAGATGAGCATTTCATCTTTTGAGTTAATATATATAAGTTGTTTGATTGTAAATAGAATTTATCCGACATCGTCTAAAATATATGAGAGTCTCTACTATTAGTGTGGATTTAATTCATATGAATTTTAAAGCTAATCAGACGGTCCAGATACATTAACTAAAAGATTCTTTTTTGAGTTAATGCAGATAATACGAATTCTTAGGTCAGCCTATAGACATATAACATCAGTTGTGCCTAAGGACTTGAACTAAAAAAAAGAAGAGATGACATCAGTTCTTTTGTTTTCTTACTAAGAACTCTGTTATTCGGTATTTACACCTTTTATTAAGAAACCTTGGTGTAGTGACACAAGATCGTCTCTCTTTCAATCTCTTTAAAATGATGCAATTTTAATTTTCGAAAATAACATTAAAACCTTTTAATAAACATATATATCTTTTTATATATATGAAACATACCTTCATGTGTAAAGAGATCAAATTAATTAATATTTATGCTAAATTTGCAGTTCAATGTTAATTGCTATTCAATAAAAAATGAGGGACCCATGAGTAAGGATGGAGTAAAAATACACCGTATTGCCACGTGCAAGGAGCGATAAAGAGACATGTTGGACAGTGTTATAGAAAATATTAGGCCTTGTTCGGCAGCGTTACTTTATCTCACGAGAACAGTACTTTTTAGTTCAATTCCTATATTTATGCTCATTCAGGCCGAACACGCTCTTAAAATATTGACACAACATAATGGATTGTCAAATAACAACACTGGACATGCCACCATACATTTCCTTTTACAATTGAAAAGAAATTTGGAAAAAAAAAATAGAAATATTTGGAAAAACGGGAAAATAAAAAACTACAGGGACTATTGACAACTAATAACTAATATTGCATTTTTCTAATATTTTAATATTTATGGAATTAAATAAAATAAAGGAAAAACTAGAGGAAACAGAACACAGATTACTTGCAGTTAATTTTTCATAATTTTCCAATATTATTGCTACTAATTGGATGGTTCAGATTCAAACAGAAATATTAGTTACCTTAGGGATACGAATTCTGTGGTTTCTGGTTTATACTACTACAGCACGACGACAAGCTTTGGCACATATTGGGTACATCTACGGCTGTAAACGAGCTGGGCCTTAGCTCAACTCATTAATTCTGGTTTGAGCTTAGGTCGAGTGAGCTGGACTTAGGGGTCCCGAGCCAAAAGTCTTAGCTTAACTTGTGACAAGCCAGTCCGAGTTAGTTGACGAGTTAGCTCACTGGACTTTATTGGGCTGCTATTATACAGATTTAAAAATAAAAAAAAATAAGAAAGCCCATTTAAAAAATTTACGAAATCGTCCAACAAGCACATTTTCAAACAACTAAAGCCCATATCCTTTCTTTCCGAACCGAAAATACATCAATTTTGCATAATTGCGTCTTTGAAAATGAGACTAGACTTAAAATTATACGGAACTAAACCCTAAATCTACTGTAGCTTAACGAGTTGAGCTAGCCCGATCCGAGCTAACTCCTGACTCAGCTCGTTTATTTTGACCTGAACTTGAGCCGAACTAACTCGTTAACAGCTCAGTCTACTACCGAGCGAGCTAGACGTGAGCTACCAGCCGCGAGCTTTTTACATCGTGGTCGAATTCGCATCTGTCATTAATCAGTTTAACTTCAGCACGTTTCAGCTTTACATAGCACGACAATGGTCAAAAGTCAAAACACTACCAAACAGATTTGTAACAAATGTACATAGTCGGAAAAAAAATTGTCCTAAACTAAATATATTTCACCAAAATTTTGACATTTCAAAATTATAGTTTGCCAATAAGACTGTTTTTACCTTAATTTTTGATTGATTTTGGAAAAACAAATAATGTTATATTAAAAGACATCAGAAAATTTGAAAATATATTTTCTTTCTTTTTAATAAAGATTAAAAGTCAAGCTATCCAACTTTATTTAATATCATAAATGATTCCTTTATATGAATTTTAAATATGTAAACTCATACATAAAAAGCATTGTATTTGTCATTAGATTAAAAATTAATTTTCAATTCAAAAATATTATTCTTCTCATACAATTTTTTTTTCCATTTTCCATATTATTAAAAAATTTACCACAGCACTGATATATTCGACGAATAACTGATGGTATGGCGAGAAAGGGGAGGTAGCGCAATTGGCTAGAAAAAAATTCTAGAGTTGTTGTACTCAAAGGTCGAGAGTTCAATTCTCCTCACGATACGGTATTCAAATAAGATCGGATATTTATTAAAATAATATAAAAATATATTAAAATTCGTAATATTTATCTAATTATAATGGTGAATAACATAAATGTTTCATAATATATGTTAAAATATATTTTATATATTTACTATTTGGATACAGATAATTGAAACATAAAATTATATCAATATTCTTATTTACACGGATATTCACATCTAAGTTTTCAAATATGGATCGAATACAGATCGGATACTATCCATACCTTTTTCACCCCTACATGTGATGTAATTAGATATCATCAAAACTATTAAATATGAATAATTATAAACTAAAAGTTATTTAACGACAATGAAATTTGAAGTAAATTTTTATTATTTTTTATACACATATACACATTGCAAAATTTCAAATGTTGAACTTAATAGGTGGAGCTAAGATTTGATAATGGACAGCATCGGGTTTTTTTTCATGTGCATCGGAATATCATATGATGCACAACTCGGGAATCATTTCACCAATACACAAAAGGCTATGGCAAATAAAAGTACTAACATAACATTTGGCTAATACTGGATAACAAAGTCCTAACGCAACAGGTTCTAATATCGAGCGGGTGTGTGGTACGGAGGAGTTGTCATTTATGTTCATAAAATAGGAGGGAGATGAAAAACCACATAATGTGGGGTTGCACGTTTGCAATCAAATTCTAGACAGGCATGCAGACACAACATAACATTATATCAGAAGGGGCCTCTAATACTATGGAATTATAGATTAAAACGAGACTGTCAATGACATGCACACAGAGGGGGCGGTGGGATGTCATTTGGGCAGTTGGGGCATGGGCACTTCAGAGAGACAAGAATAGAAGATTTTTCTCCAACAAACAAAAAACGGTGAGTCATCTGATCAATGACACATCGTTAGAGATCGAGAAGTGGTTAGGCAATAGCTACCAGTATCAATGAGAAAATAGAATTGGCACTAAGTTACTCCATTAGATGTAAATAGAGTGGGAGAACTTCATGCCACAAAAAACATTTTATAATTGTTCATCTTATTTAATATATGAGAAATGTTCTTGTACCCCGAGCCACCAAACCCGAGTCCGTCTCCGAACTAGTTTAACTGGGTTTAACTGTCCGCTAATAATGGTAATTTATTAATTTTTCATTAATTAACGAATTGCTGTTTTAACGCATTGCAGTTTTACATTGATTGCTTTTAAATATTAGCTTTGCATACTTTTGTCTTGCGCTTTAATTTCGTGGACAGTCTGTTAGAAACAGTTGTAATCACCAATCCTCAAATTAGTCCCCCAGATTGTTAACGGTCCTCTATTCATTAATTAACTACTTACTTGAACGTACTTTAAAGTACTTTAAAGTACTTTAAAGTATAATTTAAATCCAGTTAGCTCGAGGATGCGATGGGGGATTGGTTCTAATTTTAATTATGCAAATTAATAGCTTTTTATATTTAATAACTAAAAATACAGTCTCCATTTTGAACAAGCAATCCATTAAATGAAGATTTTTCAATGTTTGTAAACACAGGTTTATATGCTTTAAAATATATTTGAAGAATAAGTTTTAAAATGTATTTGTAAACACAGGTTTATATATTTGTAATACATATTTTTTAATTTTTGTAAACACTGGTTTATATACTTTAAAATGTGTTTGTAAACACAGGTTTATATGCTTTAAAATGTTGTTTTCTTGCCAGTATATATTGGTTTATTTGCACAGGTTTATATGCTTTACACACAGGTTTATATGCTTTAAAATGTTGTTTTCTTGCCAGTATATATTGGTTTACTTGCACAGGTTTATATGCTTTAAAATGTTGTTTTCTTGCCAGTATATATTGGTTTACTTGCACAGGTTTATATGCTTTAAAATGTTGTTTTTTTGCCAGTATATATTGGTTTACTTGCACAGGTTTATATGCTTTACACACAGGTTTATATGCTTTAAAATGTTGTTTTATTGCCAATATATATTGGTTTACTTGCACAGGTTTATATGCTTTACACACAGGTGTATATTGTTTTGTAAACAATTGTTGTTTCGAAGTAGTAGTTTCATTGTTATTTAATAGAGTTTTACATACTTAGAAATTGGCATTGTTGGGACAAGTTCTAAATTTATGATTGTTTCGAAGTAGTAATTTTATTGTTATTTAACAGAGGTTTGCATGCTTAGAAATTGTAATTGTTGGAGTTTTGACTAACATAAAATAATTGATGAGGCTGCTAACAATTGTTGTTTCGAACCAGTAGTTTCATTGTTATTTAATAGAGTTTTGCTTGCTTAGAACTAGTAGTTTTGACTAACATAAAATTTAGAGCTATAAACATTTTGGTGGGGGACGCGCTCGGGTATTGGTACAAATTTAGAGCTTTAAATTTTATGCTCGGGGACGAATTCGGGGATTCATTTTTATTTTAAAAAATGAAAAATTAACTCATTTATAATGAAAGTTAAACACTTGAATGCAGTTGTTTAAACGCTTTCCTTTATATGTTTAAATTATCCGATTGTTTCGCTGCATTTGGTGGTGCCTTTGTTAATTTTTTTAACAGAGCGTTTTTCTCTTCATGCAGCAAAATTATGTATACTAAAGAAAGATTGATACTGTTATTGCGCTGTATAAAGTAAAACCTAATCTTTTTATCGCCGACATTCTAGAAGGTTGGGGGACGCGTGCGGATACTTTGTTTGGGGTACAATTATCAGCTTCCTTAATATATATGTTGTCGACTTTGCTGTCAACTACTAAAAAAATGCTCTAACTTAAAACCTACATATTCATCTTGCCATAAAATTAATTTATTGTGAACAAATTACTTTAATTAAATATCTAGAATTGAAATTAATAATAATTGTCCCTTTCATTAAACAACATTCGTTCTTTCCTGAGGAGGGCACGTCCTAAATTAGAAGAAAAATGCTTTTGAAGATTGGTAGAATTGGAATTAATAATATTGTCAATTTCTCCGCATCTGTGATTATCCGCGCATGAAATTGCTTGATCTCTGAGTATTAAATCTAAAAACGAAAAATTGTAAAATTGAATCGGACGGTCTGTTTCCTTTATTATTTTACGGGATAAATAACGGGCCGGCCTATCAACTTTAATATCCATCCCAGATCAGATCGAACGGACTGAATCCAAACTTAAAATTTGAGTTTCTTTGCCTATGAAACGAATTAAAACTTAGCAATCTATCAAAAGTAAATTCAAGTATTTCTAACCGCCGCTCTCTCTCTTTGTGAAAAATTGAAAGGCTGAGGGGGTTTTTGCAAAAGTTACCATTCCACTCCTCTGAGTCTCTGACAAGCTGTTCAATCGCCAATTTCTCTCAAATTTTGAAGCTGAGTTCGTGCCAGTAACCCTCCCGTCCTGCGGGACCCTCTCTATTCGAAAGAAATTATCCTCCGGGCCCTTCTATTTGAATTTTGAAAGAAATTCGGATTAAAACTTTCGTCAATTGTTGGTCTTCCCGTTTGATTTGCCCGATTCGCTAAGCATTATCCGCGGGATTGCTAGAGAGTCGAGATCACTGATACGGGCCTGCTCTTCTACCCGCCTGCAAACCATTCAGACTTCGCTGTTGCGATCTGACACTGTACCCGACCGATTCCAGACTTCCAGTACAAAATAACTACTGTTCTTTCTTCGAACAGCCTCACTTGCTCTCCATGGCCGATCAGTCCGATCAAACCGCCGTCGCATTTCGGACCGGGCAGAGGGTTCATGCCGCCGGAGATCCCCGCCGTACTGGTACGATTCGGTACATTGGCCCCATTTCGGGCCACGACGGCGAGTGGATCGGTGTCGACTGGGACGCTGACTCAGGCGGGAAGCACGACGGTACGGTTAATGGAACGAGGTATTTCTCAGCCCGTACCAGTTCGTCAGGCTCGTTTGTACGGCCGAAGGGGCTCTGCGCTGGAATCTCTTTGCTAGACGCGATTTATAGGAGATACAGAGGGGAGGCGACCAAAGAAGAAGAAGGTACGAGTGTTGATCAACAAACTTTTTATAGCATTTCGATAGATCTTATTTACACACTTGCGTTTTGAGTCAAGAGTCCATTACAGCAGGACCAGCATTGGCTGTCTGTTCGAGTTAAGTTTTAATTGTTCAACTGGAGATACCCCAAGGTAAATTGCACACCAAGGATTAATTTAGGAAAAAGACAGAATTTATTATGAAATTTGGATAAGTCGAGCCACTATGCTAGATTTAGGCAATAATTCATTGTAAGTCGGAATTTAACTTGAGGGTTTATTGAATGATCAAAGATTATATAGTGGCTTGATCATGCAGCTGAAGGATTTAGTTGCATCTTTCATTACACATGTTAAGTTTTGTACTGAATTAACTATGCAGATGAGATGTATGTTTTTTCTACAAGTCAGAGACGAGTATCTGTAGAACTTGTGGGGAAGAATAAAGTTGAAGAGAAACTCAAGAAATTTGACGAGCTTTTGAGTATATCTGTTTCTTTTCTGGGAATTAGCTCTGTTGAGCCTTTATACCAGATCAGCACTCTGCTTCCCAGTAATGCATCAGCCCCTGCTCCTCCTCTCTCTCTGAGTTCACCCAAATACAACTACAGTGCTCTGAATTTTGTATTTACTCTACCTAATAAACTCGAGGCATAAGTTAATTTGGGTAGCTCAGTTCTAGTTCACTTTGGGATATGAAAAAAATCTACTAGCCTCCAATGCAAATTATCAAATTGACATTGGAAGATACATTGCATACATCTCAAAGTACATAGGATTTTGATTGCAAATAGATAAATTGATAGGTATTGCAAAAAAGCCCTTATGTTTTTTTTCCAAATCAAATTATTTTTTGTTTGTCTCTGTTTCTCGTGTGTTTCTGTCAAGAAAGATTTGGAGTTCTGGAATTTGGGCTTTCTTAAGCAATGCCAATGTTTGTATATAATACACTTATTGTAGCTTGTCGAACCCTTACCATTTTTTTTTTGCACCAGAATTGAAGGAGCTTGATTTAAGTGGAAATTTGATTTCAAATTGGCAAGTATGTTGTCTGGTCTCTTTTTGCTTATTTATTTTGTTTTTAACCATGTATGGTGAAAGTGCTTTACAAATGAAAACAAAACAAATACTTAGTGTGGTGTGACGTTCTGGACTTCGAGTTATCGTGAACAATACCAAAAGTGGCATCCTTAGTGCACCCTTCAATATACACTGGCCATTAAAAAAATAAATGAGGGGCTTGATACTTCAGTTCTTCACTGATACAATACTGTCCTTATCCTACATTCTAATTCTTTGTTGTACTTGTCCCCTGTTTTACTTTTTGACAAATTGCACCCTAGCGTTTACAGTATTTGCAAATAACACTGGAAGTATTCTCTCAGTCTAACTGGATACCAGGCTTTCACAAAGAATAACCAACTGCAGAAAGTTGAAAACCAAATTTCAAGTTGATAAAAACTAACTACATTTCTTGCTGCTTCATCTCAAGCAAATACTTTGAACCCTGACAGAAAAAGAAGAGGGTTATGGCAAAGTTGTCAGAATTATAAGGGATTCACCTTTTCCAAGTCACTAGTCCATGAATTGTTTTTTTTCTTTTAATCTGCTAACTCCTTGAAATGGCTGGTCGTCACCTGCAGACAAGAAAGATGTGGTGTATTTCTGCAACAGATCCAACATTTGTGATTGATGTAACCTCTTTGTTTGTGTAGGATATTGACTCTCTCTGTGAAGCATTGCCATCCCTTCAAATGCTTGATTTGACAAGCAATCTGCTGGAACATGAAGTAACAGAATATTCTTCACTGAAGAACATTCGTCTCTTAGTTCTGAACCATTGCAGTATTATGTGGGATGTGGTAGGTAACTTTAAGCTGGGGGTGAAATTGTTGACCTGACGGGTCGACTATGACCTGTCCAGGATTACTGTTTTCTTTTTCTTTTTTGGTCTTCTGTAAAAGACCAACCTCCTAATTAGTCCAATGTTTTTTTAACTCAGGTATTAAAAAATATATGAAAACGCCCAAAATGAGTGCAAAATTAAGTTCTCAAGCTCTGCATTTGACAAGAAGGATTCCTGACTGAACCTTGTTTGTATCAACCCTTTTGTAACCTGATCTGCCAAGTCTTTGTTAGGATTTATTTTGGAGTTCTTTTAATTGGAGTCATGCTTATATGGTGGTTCTTCACGCTGTCTTATTTGCATGACCTGAAATTTGAATCTCTCTTTTGATTGGATATGTGTTTTTAAACCAACTTTGATCATACTGAACAACAGATTGAAAAGCTTAAGATTTCAATTCCATTGGTTGAAGAGCTGCATCTAATGTCAAATAAGCTGCAGATGATAGAGGTTAGCAGCTTGTAACTAAATGATCTTTACAAAACTTCCTTAATTCCAAATAATTATCCTTGAATCTACTAAAATTCAAGGATGCATGCTCTCAGGTTTTGTATCAAACTGATAGGGGTAATGGAAGTATCTATTGATCAATACTGAAAAATATTGCTTTGTTGTTCTTCGATACATTTTTTGTATTCACTATTAAAAGTTTTGCTTTTCTCCCCTCCTATTTCTGTATATTTGTTGTATTAAAAGTCTAGTAATGTTTTCCATAGCCTACAGCAGGAACTTTTGTTCAAGGATTTGATTCTCTGCGACTTTTGAATTTAGAAGATAACAATATTGATTCATGGGACGAAATTTTGAAGCTGTCGCATGTGAGAAGGTATAGAGATATTGGGTTATTGGTGTGTTTTACTATTTTTCATGGTGTCTTCTTTGAAATAGCACTCAATACTTGCATTGTATTAGCATAGACAACTTTTCTTGTACTTGCAACAAGCACCTCACATGTTCTTGGACATCTAATACGATCTCATCATTAGGTTAATGGAACCAGTTTATTGTTATGTTGACACTGTTGCCCTATTGTTCGTTGAGTCCTTTTTCTTAAGCTAAATTTGAAGTCAAGCCAAAACAAGTGAATATATATTTAGGTTCAATTTTATTTAAATGTATGAGGAGATTATATGGTTGAGTTGAATAGCAATGAAGTCTTCTTTTGTTGGAGTTAATTTCAACTTTGAATGTGACATTCTATTTGCAAATTGTGACACAGCTTTGCTTTTGAATTTTAAGTGCAAATAGCATATTCTATGGTTCACAAATTCAAAAAAGTGAAAGTCTATTTTCCATAGGACTTGTAATTTGAAGAAATAATTGCACACTTGATAATCGAGTTCTCTAGTTGCATAAACTAATATAGGTATTTTATCCTAATGCTAAAGCAATTTTTCCCTTTATATTATATGTATTATATGTGAACTTTCGTATCAGTAAGTGCCCCGCCGCCCCCCCCCCCCCCCACACACACACAACCAAAGAGGAAAAAAAAAAGAAAAAATCTCCCAAGCCACTACCATCTCCACCTACACAGGTCTTTGCATACCCTGTTAGTCTTAAACCAATACTTGTCGAGTGACCAATCACTGTAAAAAATAGCCTGCAATTTTTATTTCATTTGTCTTTGTAGTTTAGAAGAGCTACACTTGAACATGAATAAGTTGAAGAGTATATACTATCCTTCGAGTGATACATCATGTGTGCCATTTGAGAAACTACAATGCCTTCTGCTAGGTAAATATAATTTATGGTCTCATACATTTTAGTTCTATTCACAACTGTGGTCGGTATGGAAAACCATCTCCTGGTACATTCTGTTTTCAAGACTTGCAGGTAAGCCAGCTTTTCTTTCATTTTTTTTTTTTTGGAGAAAAAGTAATTTACCCTTTCTTCATTAATCACGGGAAAAGAATTACGCATCCTTCAAAGAATTAATTCAACCCCATTTTTGTTATTAAGTCCAAAAAACCAATTGAGCTTAATTTTAGCAGAAATTTATGTCCATTAACTCTGGGGCAACTGAGCCTCAACCAACCCCATTCTGCAATAGAACACCAAGAAGCAACAGAAAAGGGCTCTGAAAATGTTAAGTAGTAATACTGGTATTGGTACAGATATGTTGTTCAGCGATCTTGTATTGGAAATAAAGCTTCATGTTAACCTAACTTTTGTTGATAAATCACTTTTGCAATTGAGCCTTAGTTTACCCCCACTCCCCCAGTGTGTGATTGAACACCAAAGAGATTAAAGAAGTAGCAGCTAAAAAATGGCAAAGTAGTCAAAATATGCACTTGTACTAATATACGAACAATGGACGCTGTGCTTGAATCTGGTACAGTAATTCTCTCTCTTTCTTATCTTTTTGTGACTAACTAGTAAAGTGCATTTCTCAGGCCGGAACGATATTGATGATGTGGTATCTGTTGATGCACTGAATTCCTTCCCTAGCTTGGTGGTAAGATTTTTTGAGTTACCATGTGTAAAACTTACAGTAACAATTTTATATTATTATATGATGGTGTATTATTATAAGCACCAGCTATAACGAGAACTTAATGATGTGATGCATCTCTATCTCCCCTTGTTTTTTAGTTCGATTTATCAATATTATTATAAGTCATAAATGTCAGTGTCTTATCAATTAAATCTATCCTGTCTGAAAAATGGCAAGTTAATGTGTAGGTTTATTTGTGAAAAAGCAAAAATCGAAAGGTTATACAACACATATTGTTTAACTACTGTCCATCTTCGATGGAACTTCATGGACTAAATGCCCTGTCCGAGCCAAAGAACTTACTCTGAAAAGTTCTGACAAATGCTAGCACTAAAGCTATTGTGTTTCATTTACTGCTTAACTAGCATTGAATAGATTGTCATAATTTATTACAATTTTTAATCCCAGTCAATATTAAGCAACAAAATATATGTTGTAAAAGTTTTGTATTGGTTTATTCTATAGTTGGGTAAGATTCTGAAGCAAAAAGGCAATACCCCAAATTGATCAAGAAGGAAAGTGGGTGTACTCTTTTATCCATTCCTTTTAGTCCTCTCCTTTTCCTTCCCCCGCAAAATTGATTAGTGATACCAATAAGGCAATTATTCGGCTGACTGCATTTGCAATTCACTCTTTTCAGTGCCACTATGGATTTGTTTTTCTCATTGTTATCAGAAAAATAATCACAAACAACAACCAAGCCTTTAGTCCCAGACAAGTTGGGGTAGGCTAGAAATGTAACCCTATCGAAGTCACAAAGTTCGGATTGGGTTCATTCCCATAAAGAGGCTGTTTTTTTTACCTCTGGCTCGCCACGCCTTATCGCGACCCTCCTCCTTTATCCTGGCTTGGGACAATGCTGCGGAGTTATCAGAAAAATAGTCACAATGACCAATAATGCGTGAATGTGTTTTGTGTATTATTTTTAATATTTATGCTTGTTTTAATGAAGGACGTAAGGCTTTCTGAGAATCCTGTGTCAGATCCTGCTAGAGGAGGTGTTCCTAGGTTTGTTTTAATTGCACGTCTCTCTAAAGTCAAGATTCTTAATGGAAGTGAGGTAGTCCTCTCTTTTATGTTGACTATTTAGAAATGATTATTTCTTTGGTGTTTTCGCAAACTACACAACTATACTTACAATTCTACATTCAATATACTTTTTGTGATTAGAGTTGGTGGTAATTGTTGATATATAAGGAGCATGGCTAATCTAAGAGTAAGGTTTTGCAAAATACGTTCAAAATGGGTGTTAGACAGATATAAGAATTCTTGTTTGAAATGGAAAATAATGGGTTATGTTTGCAAGAAGTTTTAATTTGAGCTGTCTATTATTTTCCAAATGAGTTCCCATCTGCATGGAATGTATTTCATTGACTTCTGCTGTTTTTGCAGATTAGTCCTCGTGAAAGGAGAGAATCAGAAATCCGGTGAGTCTTATCATTTATAGTTTATCCATGGTTTATTAAAAGGTGTCACTTGTTTATTAACTGTAAAGGGGGTCAGATTGACCGACTGATTGGTGTACTTCATCTTGATACTTTTAGATGAATAGTGTTTCTTTGTTAAACAATGGGTCGTGTTCCCTTTTTATCAAATTTTGCAATGAAAGGCATTGGGTCAGTTGAAAATGCACCAATCTGATGGAACTGGCCAGTTAACCGATCAGGGAGTTCTTAAATGTGGAATTGACCCATTGGTGGTTTTGTAAGTGCACATATTATAATAAGAGATCAGCATATAGTGTCACTAATCAATTGATCATTACATCCTTATAACCAGGGGCGGAGCCATACTTCCAAACTATGGGGATAAAGTTGAATGGGGGTCAATTGTACAATAACATGACATTTTACACTAGATTATATAAAAAAAATATATAAAAAATGGGGTCAACTGACACCCATTCAATACATATCCCGCTTATTAAAAATTGTGGTTCCTCTAGATTATAGATATTCACTACATTTACTTGTGCATTGTGATTTTTATTTAGAATCCGCCTTTCTTTTCTAAATTGTAGGTATGTCCGCCTTGTTATGGCCAAGATGCAACTGAACAATTTGGAGGAAATACAGAGAGCTCATCCCAGGTACTTAACTTCAACCGTATAAGTTGTAAACTTGTATTCTGATAACTGTTGCTATTGACATTACGTAAAGGCCCTTGTACCTTGCAATTGCCGCTCTATACCAATGACAAATAAAACATGCCATTTGTCCTTCATTCCTGGTATATTGCCGCGTTCCCTTTCAAAAGATGTAATACATTAGCACCAGATTAGAACAATGATTCAAAATGTAGGTTTGTTGAGCTGAAGACCCTGCATGAAATTCAAGATGAGAAATCGCGGGCTGGTGGGTCAGGCCCACAAACATTGGCTTCTACTCTTATCAGTTAAATCTTTTACTTCATTTTTATTTTGTTTACTAGTTTTGTTTGGACACTTTTAGTGGTACCTAGAACTAGAAGAATAGATACAATCCTTCTAATCGAGAAACAACATACGTACCCCTAGAAAATGTAAAATTCTCCTGCATTATTTATATAACAATTATTCTGGTTATCGTTGAGGTGAACATTATTTGTTGCATATTAGAGTATGGAATTCAATAACGTCCTTTTATTTAATTTTTTACGTCTTGGGAATATGTGGATGCTGTGTATTTTCCAGTTTGTTAAGGTTTTGAATGAGTACATTTTGAATCATCATCATCATCATCATCATCATCATTGACGGTGATTTGTATTAATGCAATACTGATAGAGATTTTACTATTATTTTGTTAATGATTATAACACTGGTAGAGATTTTACTATTAATCTGTCTGAGTGTGTTATTTTTTTTTTACTTTCTGCTCCTCTAGAAGACCGTTATATTTTTTGCACAGTACCTTTTTTTGCATGTATACAACTGTATCATTGTTAGCATATTTCTTTATCTTTTTCTTTTCTTTTTTAATTTTATTAAAGGGCCCTGGTACACCCCAGCATCTTTTAGATGCTATTCTCGAGAATTGAACCTGCGCTGGAGACTCGTGCCACTGCACTAACTTTCTGTTCTATTGTTAGCATATTTCTTATTTCTTTCTTTTATTATTTCCTTATCGTCATTACCCCTGTTTTTGCAGATCTAACTTTGAAATGTGTGGGTCCTTCAATGGGGGAGAAGCTACCTCTTATGAAGAAACTACCGCCTTCTGTCACAGTACATAACTTTTTCTCTGTCTTCATAGAAATGTATATTGTGAATGCTCCTTATATTTGTATAGCACATAATGCAGTTGTGCTATGGTTTTGGTGCTCACTGGTATGCTTTAGACCACTGCATGCGGTCAAGGTTCAAACTGATGCTCATTTTGCCAGTTCTGTACAGTTAAGGTTAAGTCAACTTCCAAAGTAGAAGTGCCAGTGCTGCTCAAATGTATACCGACCAAACTTTGGGATTGCTTGAAGAAATTACAACCTTTCTGAACAGCAATACTTGAAATATTTAATTTTAGTATTTCACTTCAATTGGATTTCTCATGGTTCATGGGCTTTTGTGCATTCTGAACAAGAAAAAATATCTTATTTTTTATCCAGGTTGCAAAGTTAAAGGCACTTTGTGAGAGCTTTTTCAAGCTGAAGGACATAAAATTGAGATTATTTCTTGAGGAAAAGGTATTACAGGAAAATACTACACATTATCCAAACATATAAATTTAACAAGAAATGGGTCAATTGAAGTTTAAACATAAATAGAAGTACATAATAAAACATAAATATAATCGATCTCACTCTGGTGCCCTGTACTAGCTTTGTATTGTATTGTGGTTATCCCCTACTTCCTAGTGCTATTTTACCATTATAACTTCCTGCCTGTCTTTCTGTTGTATAACTTCACAATTTTAGGCTTAATTTGAGGTCAATTGGGTAAAGAATATAGGCCTACTTGCATGATTTAGGACCTATGACGGTATTTTCCATTAATAAACTCAATTGATTTCACAGGGAAGTGGCATTGTACTGTGGTATTATACCAGTAAATAACAAAAGATTGGTATCAACCGTGATAAAAAAAATACATATAGAAAAATAATAATCTGTATCAGGTATTTTGCAGAAAACTCTTTTTTTTGGTGAACCAGATCAAAGAGCAATCATTGGTCTCTATCTATATGGGGTAACTTTTGATATGATTGAAGCATATAACAGTATCCTAATTTTCATTGAATTCGGTGACAGGGATCGCCTCTTCCACTTCCATTGGACGAAGACATGGCTACTTTAATGGAGCTTGGAGTAGGCACGGAGGCAACAATTATCATTGATGAAGAAAATTAGATTGATAACTCTCCAGGGGATTTCATATTGTTTCTTTGGATTATTTTTTTTGTTAATTTTAATCATTGTTTTTGTATGCGCTTTATTGTGCTTTTTTATGGATTAGATTATTTATCTTTGATGTATTAACAATTAAGTTCAAAACAAGACAACAATATTTGAACATAAAATAGAATCAATCTGGGTTTTGTCAATTTGTCATGAAAGGATTGGGTTCATTAGACTGATGGTTCATCTAAACTATCTACTTGTCCCGTGATTAAAAAACTTTCTCATGGTTAACATATGCACGGGAGTTCTATTTCCTTTCAAAAAAAAAAAATAAACAAAAAAAAGATGGGCATTCCATACATTGTGCCATGTAACGTTAGCCATTTTAATCTATTCACATTTCACACTGACATGTGGAAATCAAGACATCCTCCAAAGAAGGGCACGTAAAAGCGAAGAAGCAACAAAACCACTCTTGAGTTAATTAGTCTGAAGCAGCAGATTTCAATGGTTGTCCTCAAGAGCATAAAAAAAATCCATGACATAATCCACATACTGAGATGATGTCCTTTGTATAGTCTAGACAACTAAGCCGAAAGGTGTGCAAACCAGAGGTGCTCTTGTGCATAAGCAGAGACATGGTAACAAAATTTTGAACTGCTCGGTTTCTTAGAGGTGAGTTTCCTTGCACATGAACTCTAACATGTAGAATGTAGGGAAGGTACAGCAGTCCAGACTCCAGATTAAGCTCCTTCCATCTCTGGCATAGTATGCTCAGCTTGAATGACTCTCTTGCTGTCAGAAAGCGACATTATGGGGCAAAGTAATAATGCACCGGGTAAGCTGCTTATCTGCTTTCTACATCAACAGTAGTTTTTCGGGGTATTTTCTCGAACAATTGATGTGCACTAGCCCTGTGGTGTCGAAAAGTAACTGACGGAACAACTCTGAGGTAACAGATTTAAGGGAGACAATTTAGTAGCAGATGTTTATTTGTAGTTGACAACTTGACATATAACCCGTCCAAATTGAGGTGAATGACACTCTCACAACAAATTGGGGTGTCGTCCATGTTTATTTATAGTATCTTTTCAAAAGGATCAAATTTCAAAGGTCTTGTTATTTAATCAAACAAAATTTATTTGCAGAGCTTGGTTTTAGACCACATCAAAAAGTTTTGTTGTCATGCCTCCAGTCTGAATTTAAACTTGCTAAGCAGACCTTGGTAAAAAAGCTTCAATTCTGCAATTATTTAAAAAAAAAGGATAGCTAATAGGTTTAATAATAATTTTAATTAGGTCATGAAATTCCGCATATTTGCTTAACATAATTGCATCAATTTTAATGTCACGTACTAATTTAAAAACATGTAAAAATTAATTTCACGTATGAAAAATGTTTCACTACTAGTAGTAGTAGTAGTATCGTGAATTTTCTGAAAATAGCAACAGGCGTTTAAAACTGCAAACACGCACAGATTAAAAATCTAAAAATTGAGTTTAAAAAAGTGAAGATTGTGCTGGGTGAACAAAAAATGTGGCTTCCCAGATTTAGTGCTGCATCAAATCTGCTGAAACCATCAATTCTCATCCTCTACTTCCTCCCTCCCATTTTTAGAAAACCAAAAGCTGAAGCCCACAAAAACTTGGTGGTTGGTTCGTTATATCTTACACTAATATAAGTACGTTCAAGCTAATCAAGCAGATTAAAAAAAAAAATCAACACTAGACTCCGACCCTGAAAAAAAAAATGGGGTTGGAGAAGTTCATATGTTCTTTGATGTTGATAGTAATAGGCGTGGCTCACACAACTGCTACTTCGACCGTAGATTATCGAGGTGCCCTCTCTAAGTCACTAGTGTTTTTTGAGGCCCAGAGGTCAGGCAAGTTGCCTCACCTAGCAAGCTTGAGCTGGCGATCAAGTTCCGGTCTCAATGATGGCTCAACAGAAAATGTAGGTTCTCTCAAACTTGAATCCTTTTGTCAAGTGATTAGAAAATGGATTGGATACTGAGTAGATAGTGGTAAAACAATATCCATATCCATATCTATATCCTTTTTTATTTTTTTAGATACGGATACAGATTGGACATTAGATGCATACGGATACAAATCAAATTGGATATTTATTAAAAAATATATAAATGTTATTAAAAAAACTAAAGCTCATAATATTTATCTAATTATAATAGTGAATAAGATAATTTGTTCATAATATATATCTATTATTTAGATATGGATAATTAAAACTTAAAACCATATCCATATCCACATGGATATTAGGATACAGATATCTGTATCTAATTTTTCAAATATGGATCGAATGTAGATCAGATATTATCCGCTCCGTTTTCACCTCTACAAGTGATTCATTCCTTTGGTCAACTGTGTTTATTAGATATAAAAATTTCAGTATTAATTAGTTCCAAAAACACCTCTTACCTATTTAGAATTGTTCACATTCATAAATTGGCTTCATTACGTATGTACTGCCAGAAAAAGAAAAAGTGTTTCTTCGTAAAAATGGTTTCCACACAGGGTGATATAGATAAGTAAAATATATATTATGCACAAAATAATGTTCATTTTTAAAAATTGGTGAAGTAATTTTAATTCCTAAAACTTATTCGATGATCGTTCTTCTTTTCATGTTAGGTGGATTTGACAGGTGGATACTATGATGCCGGAGACAATGTGAAGTTTGGGTTACCGATGGCATTCACAACAACAATGCTGTCATGGAGTGTAATTGAGTTTGGGAAGAAAATGGGAAGTGAGCTTCATAATGCAAGGGATGCTGTCAAGTGGGGCTCTGATTACCTCCTAAAGGCCTCCTGTCACCTTCCAGATGCCCTCTATGTCCAGGTTCCTTAAAATTTTCCTTAAATCGATAACATTTCCTGATTTTTTGAATTAGTATCACCACTTATCACTGAAATGGATCAAGAAATAAGACAAGGCCACTGGCTGTACAGCAATCCCCTACTAAAAGAAATAAGGTAGATTTTGGTGGCATGCAGTTTGGGGATCGTTTGCTATTTATTTAACCATTAAATGTTCATGCTGATTTAGTGCTGCAAATGCATCTTCCAATTAAGTATTTTTGCACAGTATCAGAACTAATTTGTAGAATGTACAAGTATAACAAAGGTGAAGGAATGAATCAAGTCAATTCCTTCTTATGTTTTAATTTCTTTTTCTGCAAATTAAGAGAAGTGATTTTCATGTAATCTTATCAGGTCGGCGACCCTGACAAGGATCATAGCTGCTGGATGCGCTCAGAAGACGAGAAGACACCACACCCCGTATACAAAGTGACCCCATCAAACCCCGGATCTGATGTGGCTGGTGAGACTGCGGCAGCCCTGGCAGCAGCCTCAATTGTGTTTAGGCATTCCGACCCTCACTACTCAAAGCAACTCATCGATGCAGCTGTGAAGGCCTTCACATTTGCCGATAAGTATAGAGGGAGCTACAGTGACTCTCTTTCGTCTGTTGTTTGCCCGTTTTATTGCTCTTACTCTGGTTATCAAGTAAGACTGCCTCTCTTGACTTGTTATTTGACAAATTCCCTTCTTTCCCAGTACATATGTTATAAGTACGTAAATTAATTGTAAAATCTGTATTATTTGATTTTAAAAATTGTAGGATGAGTTGCTATGGGCAGCTGCATGGCTCCACAAGGCAACAAGAAACTCTTCTTACATAAACTATGCTAAATCACTTGGATGCAACCCAGACTCAGATACCTTCAGCTGGGACAACAAGTATCCTGGCGCTAGCGTGCTTCTAGCTAAAGTATGTTACATCAACAAAATAAGTACACAATATTTAATCGTGACATATGAATTCACTTCCTGTTAATTTCATAATTTTGGAAATAAAAATAAATATTATATAAATTAGAAGGAAACAAAATGCAGAAAGAAACTCATGGTATAATTCTTTTTGTCATTTGATGTTTAGGAGTATCTACTGCAAAAGAACCAGGACGTTTCAGAATTCCGTGGCCATGCTGAGAAATTCATGTGCAGTATCTTACCGAATTCCCCCTCGATGAGTGTGACATACACACCGGGAGGCCTCCTCTATAAGATGACCGGAAGCAATTTGCAGTATGTGACTACAGCATCTTTCTTAATGTCGGTGTATGCAAAATCCCTCCGGTTTTCAAAGCAGACCTTCCAGTGTGGTGGCATGGCAGTTAACCCCTCACTGTTGAGGGAAGTTGCCAAGAAACAAGTACGTGCAATGATATTTGGCCTTCTCAATTTAAATTCCTTAAAAATTGAATCATAAGGATATATAATGCTTGCTGCTTCATTTTAAATTTTCTGATATTGTATAAGACAGATCAGTAAATGGACAGTGATTTATTAACTAATCTTATTGAACCCTCCTCCATTTCCTCATTTATAGGTCGATTACATCTTAGGCGTAAACCCTAAGGGGATGTCATACATGGTGGGATATAGCAATAACTTCCCGAAAAAGGTGCACCATCGAGACTCGTCGATTCCTAGCATTAACAACTTATCAGGAACAGTAAGCTGTGATGCAGGTTTCCAGTATTACCATTCGAGCGCTCCCAACCCTAACATTCTAACAGGTGCAGTCGTTGGTGGGCCCGATCCGAATGATAACTTTGCTGATGACCGAGACAACTTTGCGCAGTCGGAACCCGCCACGTATATCAATGCGCCGTTAGTCGGCACTTTAGCTTACATGGCTGCAAGCTCCCAACATTAATGGAAACTGAAAATGCTTAATTTGGTAGCTGCAATTGCTTGTAAATGATATTACTTTATATTACGGATTAATACAATTCCCTTCTTTTACGCTACTTTTTGTGTTTCATTATCTCTACCTTTTTACAAAGAAGTAGCTGTTGAAAGCCACCAGTTTCTACATGATTAAACGGAAACTCAATACAATTGCATCAACTGTAATTGGAAAACATAAGCTGTCCGTTCAACACATCAATCCAACTAATGTCCACTTTAGAGCAACTCCATCAATGTAATTGATCACCAATTGCAAAACAGTTGTTAAATTGAAAGTAACCACTAATTACAAAATAAATACATTCATGAAAGAATAATAATTGCAAAATTTTACTTTTTAAAAAATAGTAACTACTAATTTTCTCATATTAAATGAAAGCTTTCAAATTTTCAAAGGGTTCAATATTTTCAAAAATAGAAATGAATCTGTCAACATGAACTTTGCAATTGCATTTGCAAGCCACAAGAGATGCTCTAATCCGTTTAACTATAATTATCCAAGGGCGAACCCACATTATATTGGGGACAACTACTCCTGAATTTTGAGTTTTAGTAGAGATTTATTGATGAGTTAGACTAATATGACACTAGTGTTATATCAAACTAAATAACACCACATCTTAAACCCTTAGATTTGCTTTAAGATTCGTACAAAATGAAGTGCTTGAACAGTAAAAGCAGATATTACGAATCTTAAAGCAGATCTAAGGATTTAAGATGTGGTTTTATTTAGTTTGATATAACACTAGTGTCATATTAGCCTAACTCTTTATTGATTCCGACTGACTTTGTCTCTTTTGAATTTTTTTTTCTCTCTTTGAATGTTTGATTTGTAATTCAAATTTAATTTAAAGTTAAAACTAAAATTAATTGTTTGAATTATGATTAATAATTAGAATTATAAGTTAGATCATCAAAAATTACAAGTCAGAATATTGAAACATATAAGTTAAAGTATTATTTTTTTTATCAAGTACTCAATTAGTTAATGAGTTCAAATCCAATTAATAATTTAAAATTGATTCGATATTTTTTTATCCTTATAATTATTTATCTATTAAGTAAAACTACATATTTATAAATAAATAAAATTCAGTTACTCTAGATTTTGTAATATTTTTTTATCATGAATACTTATCCATTTAGATATATATATTTTAAAAAGATAAGTGTGTGAAATAATAAAAATACTGCCATAGGGAATCATTTTGTCAAAAAATTAAAATATAGGGAAAACGGAATTCCGTTTCTCAAATGGTATAAAATTTTATGTCCAAATTAATACCCCGCTAATTCAAATTCTTAACCCCGCTAAGCAGAAAAAAAATTATGCACGGGATAGATTTGTTGGCTTTGGAAACCTCAACTTATCTGTTTGACTAGATTTGCAAAACATACATAAATTGCATTTAATAGTTTCCTTGAGTTGAGATGTGTGTAGACTCATAAGATGCAAAAATGTTCCAATGAAGGCTAAGACTTCAGAATCAACATCTACTCTTCACAAGCTTTTCAAAAATTAGTCAGAAATCGGACACTCGAGCACCAAGATAACTTGTTAGAAGAGTGCTGAAGTTTCAGAACAATTGAGGACCGTTATAACGGTAAAAATACATCCCACAATAGTCTGTGATGCATAAAATACCTTTTAGCGTCACCGAACGCTAAAAAAGTCAGAGCCGAACCGTTGCTAGGACCGTTATGATCAGTTAGCCTACACACCTTTCATATTTTGGCCACCGTTTGGTCATACGAACTTCGATTTGAGTCAATCAAAACTTGAAATTCTCAGGAGACCAAGACAATTTCTGTGTATTAACCCTGTTCATAATATGAAAAGATGGATAAGTATAGGCCTTGGAAGATAGACATTAGATATGGAAACAAGAATAAACCTAGATTTGGTTCTTTCCCTTTATATAGAAGCCAAAGCTAGATTTCTAGGGTGTGTTCCAGCCGCCAAACTTCATCTCCTCTATTCACAAGAGAGCCACCATGGTTGCTAGACCTTAAACTTCAATACTCATTCAACAACCGAAGATCTCCTCCACCATGCTCAATCAACTTCAACAACCCGAGTGATTTGTGAGAGATCTTTATTTACTACAAACATCTTGTAACCCTTGTTATCTTGAGCCTCGCACTCACCTTGCAATCCTTGAGACCTCGAGAATCAAATTGTTTCCTTTGAGCCTTTAGTGCTCCTCTCAGGGCCGTGTAACTTCCCATAAGTTTGTAAGGGCTTGCTGGTTCCACCTTGTAATCATTTCTCATTAGGTAAAGAAAGACGTGCCATCTAAAAGGTCGCGGGCTCCAAAGACATAGGAGTTAGTGCCAAACTCCGTAAACAACTCTCGTGTCAAGTATCTCTAAACTCTACTATTTACTTACTTTACTTTTAGTTTAGGACAAAATTATTCTAGTTTCCACCAAGAATAACTTATAGACACACTATAATCTTATTAATTAGATAAAAATCTAAAAAGATCTATCCCCCCCCCTCCCCTCTAGGTGCCTTTGGGACCAACAAGATTATCCCATCCAGCATTGTAGCAATATTTTTTTAGATTTGATTTCATATAAGAGAATGAAAAAATTCTACAATGATGGACGGGATAGACCATCCCATCCAAACTTTTTTTTAGTTAGATTGCTAATTATAATCAAGATTAATAGGACGAGATGATTTATCCAGTCCAGCCACAGTGTATGGACGGGATAAACCATCTCGTTTTTCCTATATTTTGATTTTTCAGCAAAACGATCTTCTTTTGTGATATTTTTCTATTTGATTTTTTATTAATAAAAAAATGGAAGGGGATGGACTTCCCGGCATTCCCTTTTAAGGGGGGAAAATAGCGAGACAGAGTTGGCTCCGGTACATAACAACACAGTACGTATGTTAGTGTTGGATTGTGCTATAATCTACTTGTTATTTTGACTAGATTTAGAAAACATATATTTGTTGAATTTTACAGTTTTATTGTCTTGAGATATTGTGCAGATTCATGACTATAGAGATTGTAATATACACATCAAGGATGGATGAACAATTGTTATATTTATCAAGGATGTAGTCATGAAGCACTTGGTATTGGATACAGAAGCATCACCTCAAGATTAGAAATTTAAATATGTAAAATTGATAAAATACGCTTGAGAATAGACTAAGTGAAGCCAACCGTTGCAACGAATAAAATAAGAACCCTCAATCGTGGTGCAACGGAACAAATCAACTTTTATCGTTGCACAACGGATAAAATTGAATGTCACCTCCAAATTCTCAGAGAACTACCGTAATGCATCTGTAGCAATGGCTAACCACCGTTATGCACTCGTTGTCACGGTTAACCCTCCGTTAGGGTTCACGGCAGCCAAACCTAATGTAAGTTGGCCAACCGTTATAATGGTAACGGTTAAGACCAAATTACTTCATTTTGATCAGCTCTCTATAAATAGAAGTAAAATCAAGGTTTGGATTATCATTCTAGCAACCCCAAACTGCAAAATTCGAATTTTCAAATCTATAAAAAGTCATTCTTGCTTGTGCACTTAAACTTCAATACTCAAACTCAATCTCAAGCATATTCAACCAATGCTCAATCTCTTTGTAAGATTTAGAGTGATCTTGCATAATCAACCTTCTCATTCATTCATTAAAGCCTTTGTTGCTCGACTTGTTCAACCTTGAGCCTTTAGTGCTCGTGAGCCATCCCGTGCTCGAGTCGTGTGATTTCCCAGAAGCTTTGTAAGGGTTCACCAATTCCATCTTATACTCATTTTTTATTGGATAAAGAAAAACGCGCCATCTCAAAGGTTGCAGACCCTGAAGACATAGGCGTTAATGCTGAACTCTGTGAACAACTCTCGTATCAAGCGTCTCTAAACTTTTACTATTTACTTTCATATATATATATATATATATATATATATATATATATATATATATATATATTTGTTTGGATTAAAGTTATTCTAGTTTCCGTCAATAATAACTTTGTATACACATTACTTAAATTAACTTAATTAAAATTTTAAAAAATGTCCTATTCACCCACCTCTAAAAGCCTTTGGACCAACAGTTAGTTATGTATCATGATTCGTGTGACTCAAGTTATGATCATCTTTTAAAAATTTGATACGGCATAATATGTCACACAAAATATCTGGTCACGACACAACACGTGGTCACACAAATTACATATAATTAGGACTGTTAAATCTTAAATGGTAAATTTTAAATAAACTAATATAAATTATGAAAAACATAATAAAATATGACAAAACATAACTAGTTACGTTTGAACATGATATATTTAGACACATCGTGACTTATATAGCATGATCATTCGCATACTGTGACTATCTTCGATATTTTAATCACAACACATTGTGTGAAAAATTAAATTAATCACGACACAAAACTAAAATCATAACGTATCAGCACGTTTTTTTCACTCTATTCCCTTCTATATAGTTACTATTGTTTTCTGCACTTCATGGGCTTCCTTCTAGAAGCGGGATCCTCTAGTTGTAATTGCAACCAGATAGACGGGAGAAATTGTTTGTTAGTTTTGATTATTTTTATCAATAAAAATGTGGACCGAATTAAACTGACTAATAAAATGAGCACACACAAACAATGCTATGTAAATTTATTCTAACGTAATATTTTGCATATGTTTGATTTAGCATAATAAATTTCTGTTGAATAACAAGAGTATAAATTATGTGCACATGTGATCTAAGTTGATTAAAAATATGAACAGACGCAAAACACATTATAAATGCATTTTACCATAATTTTATAGTTATAATATTTGATGTTTTGTTTGATTTACCATGAATAAATTTATGCACATGTATATGACTAAGTGAAGAGATAATATGTCAGTTTTGATAACTTTTTGCACTTGACTGTGGCCAAATAATTAGAAATACGAATAGACACACAAAATTCATTAAAAAATCAGAAAAAAAATTTATGCATAATTTTAATGTGAATGCTTTATTTATGCACATGTTAGCCACCTAGTTTTGATATTAAATGTGGCTTTTATTGATTTAAAACACAGATAAAAAAATTCAAAGAATGTGCTTTAACTGTATTTTCCGAAGCTTTTATTTTTAGCCACCTTTTTTTTTTATCGGATTTCGGAAAGTACCCGATGACTATTTGAAATGACGACTCAAAACGGAGTGATCGTCATTCGATCACTTGAAATGACGATCCAATAAACTGAGTCGCCATTTGAATGATGATCTTTTTTTTTTTTTTTTAAGCAGATTAGCTAAAATTAAAAAAGAAAAAGAAAAATGAGGTCAAGAGATAATAACATGTGCTAGGAAAAGAGATATGCATGAATACTTGTGAAGTTGTGATTGATTGGATTTGTGACACCTTTACACTTGTACCGGGTTGTATATAGCAAATTTTAACAGATTGTATATAGCAACTATAACAGGTGTTACAGATCCAATCAACTTTTTTCATGTATAAGCGTCACTGTTAGTTAGAGCAACAGATAGGTAACCGTGGGCCCCACTTAAATATTAAAAACTGTTCAAAATTACGGATGCACTATTTACGAAATAGGATGGAAGTTGACTAGGACTAAAATAAGAACGCTTTCAACATCATCTGCTTGATGCTCGCATTGCCGACGTTTCTATTTATGAAAAAGTACATCCGCAATTCAATATAATTAACTTAGTTATTTGAATGATCAAAAAAAAAAAAAAAAACTTAGTTATTTTATATCTATAAGAAAAATCGGATTCGACAATCAGTCGACAACTACTTTCCACGTCGCCTGTTCAAAATGACAAAATCACATAAAAGACAAAAATATTCGGATTCTTTTTCTAACACGTCAATGGAATCACACGAAGTAAATTGGCCCGAAGCAAAATGTCGGTAGTATCACGATTCACGCATCCAGTCATTTACTCATTCGGGTTGAATACCCGTGTCAGTCAGTGTCACAATAATTTCAAAAAGAAATATATATATATATATATATTCGTTACACAATGTTCATATCTTTTGCCAATGGACGGAATGAATTATTCGGATTTGATTTAGCAAAGTTAAAAGTTTGTAAATCAAAAATAATTTAGAATTACAAGGAAACAAAAAAACAAAGTTTGTGTTGTTTTCCGTTTTATTCATTAATAATTAATAATTCGCGTTTTATTTGTGAAAAATTCAGCCAGCTATTTTATTCATCATTCGGTTCAGAAATCCAAAAATATATTTTATTTGCAAATAAAAATGCAAATTATGTTACTGTGATCATTAATAGTATTTAGCAACGGTGTAACGGTATAAGAATGTTATAATATAACATTCAATTCCTCACATCCAAAACAATTTCTAACTATTTTTGTTCAACTGTTTTTTTAAGAAAAGTCTATGATCAAATGTATTATAGAGAGTTTGAAGATCAAAATAAAAATATTGGCAGCTATCAAAAATATATTTTGACTTGATCAAACAACGTAATAACTATCAAATATTTACGTTTTAACTGAAATAAACTACTGTGTATCGACATAGACAAACTGACAAAGGAGCATAATCGCTTGCCTGAATAGTGAATATGCAAGGCACAAATTATGGTTTTATTTATGTAAAGTTGTAAACTCAGTTCTTGAGGGGATCTGGACCCTCAAGTTAAGGAGGGATTGGAGAGTACTAGGACATCTTAACAGTTGATCAAGTAGTCGGCAGTCCAGATGGGACATCAGTAGAGCGCCACGTTTTCTTCTCAAGCTCTACCATTAATATTATTATTAGGTCACACCAAAATAATGGACGCTGCAGATCTCTCCGCGTCACCTCCTATATTCTCATAAATTAAATTAAAGAATAAAAGAGAGAAAATCAATTCATCGTCTTCCTCAAATTAGTCGCGAGTCGCGACCTACCTTTCAGATTTCGATCCTAAAATTGAGTTGACTTTGATCAGTTGAATCCGGGAAAGGATACCAAATTGGGGGGATTTCTTGATTAAATTGCATTTCGGTTAAATTGAAGTATCATACCAATTTCGAAGAAAGACATTTCGTTTGTCACTCTTTATTCTGTTGAAGTTTATAATTACTTGAGATGACGATCTGTGGGTTTGATTTGTGGCAATGGCTTAATGCAAAAATAGTGGAACCGCTTATGCAAATAGTAAGAAGGTACTTTTCCAACTTATATTCCCATCTTTTTGGTTTTTTTTTTTTTTTTTTTTTTTTTTTTTTTTTTTTTTTTGTAAGGAGTTAACGTATGGAGATAAAGCGAGAGGGAGGGAGGGATAGACTTTAGACTTGCTTGACTGGAATGGTAGGTAGAGTGCTCGTTGAACCATATAATTTGCAATTAAGAACCAAAGGTTTGACTTAGAAAAGACAAAGAGCTGTAGAGTCCAGTATGGGCTGGTAGACTGGTAGTGAACCTTACAGGGATTGTACAGTATCAGACTATCAGGCATGGTATTTCTTCATCTCCCCCTCTATGTATCACAAAACTCTTGTCATTGCTAACAACCCTTGTGAATTTTAGATCTGTTATTTCCTTTGTTTCAGGAACTAATATTGTGGTCCAAATTATATCTTCTATAAGACATTCATAGTAAAGAAACTTAAATCAATAACCATATTATGGCTTTAAATCTGCATATAATGGTGACATTAGTGCAGTAGTTTCTTTTGTAGAGGTAGTTGAAATCTGGTGTAGATATTTGACTTTTCCTTATTATGGTGTTTGCTTCTTTTTTAAGGGGTGCAGAGCCTAAGCAACTAGCACTTTCAACAGCTGTCGGCTTGACGCTTGGAGTTTTTCCTATTTGTGGTGAGAAGCAATGACGCTCTGTTCTGTTCATTTTAAATTTTTCCTTGAAGTTTTATGAGACCTAGGTCTTTTTCTCAAGTCTTATGTTGTAAGGTTAGGTCCCAGCCTATGCATGCTGGTAGTGGTAAATATTGGTGTGTTGTGTTAGAAACTTATATCGATCAAGTCTCAACTTAAATACAATTTCCTAATTGCCCTTTAATTATACACTTCTTCAATATTTGAAATTTATTATAACATCATGACACTGGTTTGTCTCAAACTCTTGAACCATCTTCTCTTTTGCAAAGTCATATATAGCCCTAAGAAGGGCGAATATACTAACTAAAGTTACATATAACATCCTCAATTGTACAAATTTACATATAACCCAGAAAAATAAATAAATAATATCTAGTGACTGGCTGGTGGATAACCCCATCACATCAGCTTTCAGGTTGCTAGAAATGATTAAAGAATCTGGGATAATAATCTCTGTGTTGCATGTACTTTCCAAGTTCTGTCCTGCTTACAAGTGAGGTGCAACTGTTTTCATGTCTGGTACTGTAGAATTCCCATCTTTGTGTTGATGTGCATAAATGAAGGGAAATAATAATTGATCCTCTCCTCAGGTACAACCGTGATCCTTTGTGGTGTTGCTATAGCAATATTAGGAAATCGATGCAATGCAGCAACAACAATGATTTTCAATTTGGTTGCCACTCCAATTGAATTAAGGTGAAAATCCTTTGGTTCTTTTGCAAATAACATGCAATAGGATATTAAGTTTTCAAATAACATGTCACATTTGCAGGTAGATACATTGTTTGAGATATTTTCAAATATCAGGGATAGTTAAATTAGCTTCATGGAATAGATATATTTTTAAAAGGAAACCTTGCACCTACCATCCCCAACCCCAAGCCCCCCAATTATTTTTCATTTTGCTACTAAGGTAACCTTAAACCTAGAAGGTCAACACCACCGGTTCAAAACCTCATTAGCATGAGATGCTATATATGTTGTTGCTCATTGATGTTAGTTGCAAGCATGGGAAATGTTGTGTCTGTTCGAAGAAGCATAGTTGTTGGGTCCAATTTCTAAAGAAAACCTCAGCTAAATTTGAGAACCAGTTGTAGCAATCAGACTAATTCTTGACACAAACTAATAGCTGTAATGAACCCTTTATTTTTTTTTTTTCTTATGTCATTTGTAGTCTGATAGTACCCTTTCTGCGGCTTGGTGAAGTTGTCTCTGGTGGACCCCACTTCGAGTTGACTCCTGATGCATTTAAGAAAGTCATTACAGGCGAGGCCTCAAAAGAGGTGCTTTTGAGTATATATCATGCGGTCAGCTCTCTCTCTTTCAGCCTAATCTATTAAGTTCAATAATTAAATTTTTGCAATTGAATTGGGCTGTATACATGGGTTATGATTTTGTACTTGATTTACTTCCCCAATGAAGCATGTCACCTTTTGGTATTACCTGTAAATTTTGTACAAGTAACTTTCTAGTACTGAATTGAACTAGTATACAGAATTAATGGCCTGTATTTGGTGTTTCCTTCCAAACAAGTACTAAATTTGGTACTTCATCAACAGAAATACTAGTAAACAAATCACTTTCTATTACTCTATTCGGTATCCCATTCTCAGAAAGGCCTGCATTCAAACGATGGTGTTGGTGCATTCTTTTTTAGTAACTTTAATTCATTTAATTGTTGAGGCTGAAAATTTTATTTTAATGTGCAGATTCTAGGTTGGCTAATTGCAACACCAGTTATACTTGTTGTGCTTTATATGATTTCTCTCCCTTGTTTCAAGTTGCTAGCGCGAAGATTCGTCACTGTGCCTTCAACCCACACAACACAAACATTTTCCGATGCAGAGATTAAGCTCAAAGTTCGTGAAGCATAGCTAGATTTGTTCCATTTTCTTTTTTATCTTTCTGTTTGAGTGTTAGGGGAGAACCGTGTGATGGTTGAGCACTTGAGCTGTTTTTCATTTTTTGGTAAGGTTAATAATCTGAATTTGGGAACCTGTAAGAGCGTAGCAATGCTATAGTTTTGCCTTTGGTTACCTGTCAACAATCTGATGGCTGCATTAGAAGCTCTCTTGGTGCAGAACTGTACAATTGCTATTGCACAGTCCTGTTTCTGTAAAATTGAGATTTTCAATGGCACCTATTCTATAGCGAGGAAATCGAAGGCAGAATTGTAGAGTTGCTATGGATCTGGCATATTTCCAGGTAAATTATAAATCTTACTAGTTTCCTGCATCAGATAATTGGACTTTACCAATTAGAAAAATGGGGGTTGAGTGGTTTGAGGTGCATCTGTAAATAGTTTCCTGTTTTATATGGGAGACCAAAACAGACATTTAGACAACGGTCCAGTGCCCATGTTTGGAAGACATCTTTTTCCTGCAACTGTTATACTTTGTGTTAGTTGTTTCATGCATTTGTTTTCCAGTCCTTAGAATGCTAAATCAGGGACATAACCAGCCAAGTTAAAGATGGTTCAAAATTTCTTTCATATAATTTAATCAGCATGCTTGATATTTCAGTTATTAAACGGACCTGGAGTAAAGGAAGAATTTTAAAGTGATGCAAATCTAGAACCTGGCAGCGTTGCTGAATATAGAATACACCAAACCTGGTATTGTAGCCTGTATCATGGAAATTGCTAAGAAGATAATTCGATAGTTTCATTATAGTGCCACAAGTTCCGATGGGTTGTTTCTAAGACTAAAATTTAGATAAGTATTTCGTAAGACCTGAGAGTATTTTTAATGTATTGGACATTTAACAGTTTGTGCCATCCAAATAAACTTGTATTCAATTGTTGGAAAATATTGTGATCATTTAGTTTTTATATCAGTTGGCGGCCATCTTTTTTTTTATCTGATAGGAAGTTTCCATAAATAGGTAGAGCATGAAATAGACACATCAAGACTGTAGGAAGAAGGCTCATCGAATGCTTCTGCCCTCGAATAAGTTTTCAAGCTATCTGATTAGATAGCACATCTCATTATCAGTGAGAGTAAACAACTTAGTGTTCTCTATTTCCCCTTATTATCTACGATGGATTTACTAATTATCTTGATCTTTACATAAACCTAGTTTGAGAGCTCAGATTGTGTGATAAATTTAGTAGTTTTTAGGGATTTGGTTTCTATGACTTTGAAAACTGTATGCCTTTCTATTTCAAGGTTGTGTAACACTAACATACAACGAAGAGTTCCTTGTTGCATACGTAATCCAATAAAATCATCAATCCTATGCAATAGGCACTCAGACGGGGATAGAAGGCGAAATTTGCCAATACCTGCGGGGAGTTGTTGAAAATCGAGGGTTACTATAAAGTATAAACTGTGGATGAACATTACATATCCTGAGGATCTAGTATTGGAATCAGCCAATCAGCTCAAATGATTATCTTCAGTTGTTTCAACAATCGTATATTATTATGTCCAAATGCACTGCTTTTTTCTGTATTAGGGATAACGTTTGACTTTTACAAGATCGTAAGTTCCGTTCAATCTCATAAAAAATTGATATTGAGGCTATGTTACTTCGAAAAGTACAGATCAATCTGTGCTGGGTTCATATCTTCATTTCCAACATGATCACCATATCAAAATATATCTGGAAATCAAATTTTATATTTTTTTAGAATTCTTTCGTTATTTGTTTTAGAACTTTTGAACCATTCATTCGAAAGTACTAATTTTCTACCTATTTAGAAAAATAGTACAAATATTCTAAAAAAATATAAAATTTGATCGCCTAGTATGTTTTGATATGGAGTGGAGTTTTGGAGATCAAGTTGAACATTTCGAATTAACTATTTGGATTCTAAAATGAAGATAGATCCTAAATTTGTAGCACGGACTGATCCACATTTTGAAAAGTACTATAGTCTCACACAAATTGATATTATATATAAAAAAAGAATGTCAACACATCTTTGGCAGACTAAAAGCAAGCGTTTGCAAAATAGTGGACATTTTAAAACTGTTCCAACGTTCTCAAATGCCAGTAAGGAAACCCCTAGGATAATGTCTCTATTTTCAAACTACCCTTCAAGAACAATACACAAGCTCAATTTTTCACAAGTCTACAGCGGATCTTAATCATTACTCCAACATTGGGATTTTGGTAATTATCTAGGCCCACAAATCCAAAACAGGTTTTAACTAAACCTGGTTTCCCTTTTACCTTGACCACTCAAAATCAGGGTGTGGCCGATCAACAGCAGACTTTGGTGTTGTTTGCTTCGCTGGGCTAATAACCTGGTCCCAACCCATAATGTGAGGCAGCACATACTGCATTAACATAAAAAGGCGTGAGATTTATGCAAGCAGTAACTATTGCCTTAACAAGATATATAAATAAGAAAGTACCATGACAAAAAAAAAAAACAAGAGATGACACTACTAGTTTACTGATGCTTTGACCAAACAATTCATACTAAAATCTGAGTAAAGTTAAGTGTTCTTAAGGTCATCAAACCTCTTGGTGAGTTTAACTCCGAAACCTATCAGATTAGTTTCAAACGATAAATCAAAATTGTTGAAACTGAACTATTTCACGAGTGATACATTTACATGCAAAATTTATAAATTTCGAATTTTAGTATAAAGTCAAGCGGTTAAATAAAGGACAATAAGTTATTTTTAATGCATCCATTTTCATCATTTTTTGACCGGCTGAATATATAATTATATACAAAATGAAATTGAAAATTTACAAATTTAGCATGCAAACACATCACTCGTGAAGCAGATTGGTTTCAACAATTTTGATTTATCGTTTGAAGCCAATTCATTGAGTTTTGGTGAGCTTAAAAACAAGCCAGCTTTACTCCCAAAATTCAATATCCACAGCACATAAGATACTGGACAATTTGGAAATGTCGATTTCTCAATCTGGTTCAAAATGACCCATAGTGTCAACTGGTTAGTATACTTGACCCACTTAGTTTCAATATACATAGCCAACCTGCCCTGACCAGTTGCCAGAACTAGGAATCATAGAGCAAGGAACTTACACTGCAGGCAGTGCGCAGAACAGCAAACTCAGCTTTTGTAATAGCGACACTGAGGCGGTCGTTTGTCTTGCTCAAGTTATTCACAACATCTGTGCATTCAATAAAAATCTTCAACAAACAACTTGATAAAAATAAAAAAAATAATAATAATAATAATAACAATAATAATAATAATTATTATTATTATAATTATTATTATTATTATTATTATTATTATTGTTATAAGAGGAGGGATCAAGTTACCACAACTTTTTTTTACATTTTCAAAGTCCAAATCGTCGATCCAAACCATTAGATGTGATCTCTACAATAAAATGTGCTTGAAGACCAAATTTTACATTTTTTTGAACTTTTTTACTATTTATTAAGATGGGTACAAAATTCAATGGTCTGAATTTGACAAGTTTTTGTACCCATCTTAATAAATAGTAAAAAAATTCCAAAAAATGTAAAATTTGGTCTCCAAGCACATTTTATTGTAGAGATCACATCTAACGGTTTGGATCGACGATTTGGACTTTGAAAATGTAGAAAATGGTTATGGTAACTTGTTGTAACTTGATCCCTCCTCTAATTATAATTATAATAATAATAAAAATACTAGTAGTAGTAGAGTTATAGCCAGGAATGGCTGGGAGCCTATGGCCCCAAGCTTTTATTTATTCTTGCTGTTATTGCGATGGAAAGGCAAAATAGTTCCAGAGTTGATTGTCAAAATTTTAAAGCTGTCTACACTCCTAAAGATCAAATTAAGGCCAAAACTGTATTTGACCTTAATAAAGGTTTGAGGTTCAAAACTGGTAGGTATTACCAAAAATGTCACTCCGCTGAACCAAATATTTTGATATTGCTGACACAAATTGGCTTACTCAGATTGGCAAAATAACCGGATTGATCATTGATTGGAGCAATAGTTAGAGATTTCTTAATTTGCCCTTCCGAACTGCAATAAATTCAGAAATAAAAAAGAAACACTAGAACTTAGCATGGAATTAAGTAGATAGAAACCAGGGGCAGATTAATGCTTCAAAAAAATTGTAAATTTCATATGTAATTTCTGCTATTTCAATAAAATTCTATAGTCCCCCCCCCCCCCAACCCCCTGATGAATGAAGCATTTGTTTAATTTCAACAACAAATATGGCTCACTGTAAATACGTCTTGCTGAATATTATTTTTTACCAAATTCAGCCTCCACTAGTAAATTTCTGATTCCTCTGATAGAAGCAATCTCCTATCCACTACAGGGCCTTAAATTCATTCCAAAAAAGTGGAAATAATATAAATAAGGTCATAAATACACTCCAAAAGAATGATTATTCTACTTTACAAGTAGAAACTAATAGAAATTTCATAAGATATTAATGTGTATTTGGACAATTTCTCCCCTTTTAGTTTTATTCCCAGAGCATACATAATCACAAAATAGGCAAACATTGGTTAAGCCCTCAAAATGTCATATATATTTGAAAGGGCCACTATGAAACCATTGTATATCACTAGAAATCCACCTTAATGAGAGAGAGGGCATTTGATAATTAAGAAAACATTTTATCTCGCTGGAAGTCCACATCTATGCTGCTATCTTAACAACTAAGAGACCAAATAAGCATATGCATCATTTGAGATATATAAGATACCTTCAAGGTATTCATTTAACTTATCCTTTCGAAATAAAAATTGAGGTTCCAACCTTGACTTCATAGATGGGTCATGCAAAAACTCGCATGAATCTGAAGAACCCAGGCTAACCAGACTGCCTACTTCGGTTGGAGATAAAGCAAAGTACTGAGACACAACACAAAAACTCAAAATAAGGAAATAAGTAAATGTAAAAGACAGATGAACAATATATAATATTACATACAAAATTCCAAAGAAAGTTTCAACAAGGATGTCCATGTTCTGGTCAGGTCCATTTGTCTAGTTAACTTTGATAACCACAATATTCTTCTATTTTTACCTGAATGCAATTATGATCTGTGTATTTTCTTTTACATCTGCCATAAAGCAAAATTTTCATTTATGACATCCATATGTTACATTGGCTAGATTGAAATGGCTATGCTTCCCCCAAAATGTTGATCAACCCCAATTTTAACCTTAACTGATGGCATTTTACCCAACTTTGCATCATTTAGACCAAACTCCATCTGCCTGCTTACCCAATTTTGTCATTAGTCCGCTAAAAGTTTTCCAACCCAGTATATTATGTGGTAAGAGCAAACCAAAAATGCTCTCAAGAAGACAAAGCCAGTCTACACACCACAGATACGAGTGCCAGTAGTCTAATTGGACTGACAAGTATATTAACATTATGGAGGGCTCAAAATGTAATTATGCAAACTAGAATACAGAAAACAAAGAGCCTTAAAGACCTGTCTTTTCTCCCAGTCATACTTCCTAGTTGCAATTGCTGGCC
This sequence comes from Carex pumila, assembly GCA_033356055.1. Classification (NCBI taxonomy): domain Eukaryota; kingdom Viridiplantae; phylum Streptophyta; class Magnoliopsida; order Poales; family Cyperaceae; genus Carex; species Carex pumila. The sequence goes on along the minus strand of JARJHM010000283.1, from coordinate 41,931 downwards.
AGAACACCAACATAACAACTCCATTCTTCTCCATTTTCGAGCTTCCGGACTGTATGGGGAAAAAATAATAGAAATGGGAATGAGTGGTATTCTTATACAAGGAAACCAATATCCTTTTTCACAAGTCAAAAAGTGTTGTTTGGTACTAAGTTTTCTATATCTCGAGTTTTACTTCACTAAATCATACTACACTATTGTAAAGATAAAAATAACCCATGCTGCATGGATACAGATGGATACGAGTATCATGCAGCGATACAGCATTTTTTTAAAACTCAGGATACAATATGCTATAGATATACATAATATTATTTAAAAATATGAATTTAAAAATCCTAGTTTTCAACAAATAGAAATATAGAATACAAACTAAAACTATATATTTTACAGTATAATTCTTTTATATAGAACAAAACTATAGCAAAGATCACAGTTTCTTGGACAAAACAAAACAAAGTTCGGGGGCAAACAATATACTTCTATAGCAAAGGACCAACTATTTCAGAGGCAAAACAAAAGGATGTATCTAATAATGGAGAGAATCTCAAGGAATGCATGGATTATTGCAATCCGAACAGGAATGAGAAATAAGGATTTCAATTCCAGTTTTTGGGCAATACTAGTCCCACAATGTGGTAGCGCAAAGATTGGAGCTGCTCCCTTGCCTATAAATAAGCAGCCTCCCTCTTAGCAAAGTCACTCTTTACGCCTTGTGTGGCCTTCAGCGTGTCGATACGCGTGTCAGAACGTATCATAGACCGAATACTTTGGTCAGATTAAATAAATTAATCGGATACATCAGGTGGCATATCTGATACGTAGCGTACACAAATTGCAAGTGTATCTGTGTCCAATACGTATAAGATACAGGTACAGAGCCTATTTTGGCGAATCCAGGTAATATAGAAAATAACTTAACTCAGATTTCTCTGAAAGCATGAAAAAATCAACAAAACCCAATAGTTATGCAAGACTTAATACTATAAGCTCTATATTTGAAGGTTTAATATATCAATATGGTTTCACAGGTTGGACCTCAAGCCACCAAAGCTGTACAACATTACACAACCTGACTTTCAGAAGTTCCAATTATAAATGACAAAAGAAAAATAAAACTTACACCAATTGTGCAAAACTTGGGAAGAACAGGATATACGGTAAGGGCAGCCTTTCCCTTGAAAATAGTATAGCTCGCATATTTTTTACCAGATGAGCTCTCTAGTTGTAAAGAAACAAAAATGAAAGTTTGTTACAAATCTAGAACATGAGTTCTGTTAACTGCATAGTGAGATCACACAAGTTACAAGTTCAAACTCTAAAAGCAGTTGACTCATTCAACTTTTTAAACTTAGTGCAGTCAATAGCAATACTGGCAATGACCAGTTTGGCACCAGTATACTTTTGCAAAATTGTAACAGAGAAGCAACAACTAAAATGGCTCAAATGATTGCAAATTAGCAGTAGAAGATTAATAAAATGTATCTATGAGGACCTCGATTAACCTTCATTTTTTAAAGACTGTAACAAGCTTCTCATTTCTCAAGCACACTTAATTTGCACTCAGAAACAGCAACCAAACCAAGCAAAAGCTAATTGCATTATCGGTATAACCAGCATATAAATACCATACAAGAGAGTTTAGCAGACAAACAAGCCTCCATTGCTGCATACACGAGCAAAGAAAACAAAAACATTTACTCTGCAAGCTTATTTATTCAGCTATCTGACCTGGCTCAAATGGTACCATAATGTATAATGCATCCTCATCCTAACAAAGATTAAAATTACCGCGAGCAGATTCTGCAGTGGCAGTTGAAAAGATGCGTTGCATATGAAAGGAGTTGAATAAAAGCGAATCTTTCACATCTCTTGCCCTAGAAATAATAATGTCAAAGAGAAAAATGTAAAACACATAAATAGGAAATTATTTCCATTGCCTAACAGTTTTATTTAATCTAACAATAAGAAGCACATTGTACAGTTTAAAATATGAAATACCTCCTGGAACCAGTCCTTACCTATATCTCACAACAATACCAACTGAAAACATAACAAATGTGGGGCATAATGAAGTAGTTTTAAATAGTGAAATTTTATTGTTTTGTGCCCAACCAATAAATTGAATCAAGTATAATCGTATTTATGCTCTGCAAGATGCTGAATTATTTGTTTGTTCAACTAAGTCAATTTCCAATGGAATAATTCAAACGAATAGTACATACAATGACCGATTAGAACTTCTGGTACCTGTGAGATTAAAAATATTCTGCTCATGGAATATTTAGAAGCAGTTAGATAATAAATAGTGAAATCCATTGGATTTGGCACACGGGAGTGATCACAAAAAAAGTCTATAAAAACATTAGTATTTTTTATACAGTTAAATAATTAATAAAATAATGAACTTCTCTCGAGAAAAATAAATTTCAAGAAATTTACACTTGGTTAACTCTAGAATATTTTGTAAATAATATACAAAAGAAAGTTCAATATGATCGAAAGGGGAAGAAATTTTGGGACTAGCACTAGTTAGGGTTTAGGGTTTTGGGGACATTAATTTGAGAAATTAAAAACAACGCCAATTACATCACTAGGCCTCAAAATCCATACACGGCCACAAAAAATGAAGTTATTTTTTCCTAAGGACCAGGCATAAAAAAAAATAAAAAAAATTAGAGAGAGAGAGAGAATGTACCAAGATGATATTATTAAACGCTGAAACTACAAGAATCAGATGAGTTTTGCGGACTCTTTACCTGGAAGCGGCAAAACTAGATAGCTTCTGCATTGCTTCGATTTGTTGTTCTTTTCTTAATCTCTTCCTCTGAAAGTTTGGCGCTCTTTTCGCGGTGTTTTTAGGGTTTTGGGGTTTCAAGCGAGACTGAAGACAGACTTGAGACTGTTCTAGGACTAGGAGTACCGATTATATTATGCATGGTCATGATGTACGACAATAAATGCGAACCGGACGGAAGGAAGCCACTGAATTTCGGACCATGAGGCCGATTTTGGAAACACCAACGATCAGCGATGGTTTTCTGAGGCATCAGAATCGACGAACCTCTGCTGAATCGAATTCGTATCCTCTGCATTAACTCACCCGCCGTGCGTTAATAGATCTGGACCGTCGAGATTCACACTAATCCTCATCAGACGACCAATACGCATTAAACTCAAAATATTATCTTTTGAGTTAATGAAGAGGACATGCGTCCGAGTTCGACCAATATGTACTTTGCAAAGTACCATATCCTCTCTCTAAAAAAGAAATAATCAAGCATAATTTTTAATGTTTCTGTAAATCCTATACAAATTCTCTTTTCCGACAGGTCAAACTGTGCATGGGACGAATTCACGTCCTCTCAGGTTACCTGACTGAGGACAATTGAAACAGACAGTCCAAAATCATTTATTTTTTACTTGGCACGAATTTCAAAGCACAAATAATACTAAGCCTGCTCAGGGGCGGACCCAATACAGAACCAGGGGGCAGCAGCTCTCCTTAAATTTTGAGTTTTAGTGCGGATTTATCAATACCGATGGACTTTGTCTCTTTTTAAAAATTATTTTGTCCTTTTCTGAATATTTGATTTGTAATACGAGTTAAATTTAGTGTTAAAATCAAAATAAATTTCTTAAATTATTATTGGTAATTAGAATTATTAGTTAGAGCATCATAAATTATAAGTCAGAGTGTTAGAAAATATAAGTTAAAATATTTTTTTTTATCAAATATCCAATTAATTAATAAATTTAAATCCAATAAACTATTTAAATCTGATTTAATATTTTTTTTTCACCCCACAAAAATTGTGGGTTCGCTTCTAACCCTGCCTATCCTGAAGAGGTACCAGGTGGGATTCAAATTCCATACTGGTCTATGTTAAAAATTACGGTCAATTAGAACCGCTAGTCTTTGTATAAAATTGTACTTGAAATCTTAAAAATCAAATTTACTATTTTTTACACAAGTGGAAAATCACCTCAATAAATTATTGGAAAGTAGGTAAAAATAATAGTAATATTCTAAAAATATTAAATTTGATCTCCTAATATGTACGATTGTACCTTGATTATGTCAAACAGTTTATGTAAACTGTTTGAGCTTTTTTAAATATAAAGATATGGATTGTTACAGCACGTAGCGCAAATAGCGGACTACTATTACCACTATAACGGTCGTAGCTGAAATAATGCACTTTTATTCTATAACTTAGCGTTCAAGGTTCAAAAACGCTATAACGCACTATTTAGAACAATTTTCCACATATACTGGATTGAATTTGACCCGACTGGAATTAATCCAGGGCGTTGATTTCCCATGCAATAGCCTCAGGTACTTTCGGGGATACGAACTCCTGTGTTCATACCTTCATAGTGTTTGGTAAATGCCCCCGGGGGCTCAACCCGGACCGGTCCGCCCGTGACCGTGCCCGGACAGGACCGTGCCCGTGCCACGGGTATGCACGGGTACACGGGTACACAGGCACGAGTATTAAACCGGCTGGACCCGGTTTTTTGAAAAAATACCCATGAGAACCCTAACCCCCGTACCCGTAACCCATACCCGTGACGCCCGTGCCCGTGAACCCGTGCGCCTGTGCCCATGCCCGTGGCAGACTTTTTTTTTTTTTTACTTTTGGTCTAAAATTCAAAATTTAAACCCAAATTCCCTCCATTTCTATTTTTTTAAATATTTTTTTTAATTTCTGTTTTTAAAATTTTGTTTTTCTTATTTCTGTTTCTTATTTCTGTTTCTTATTTCTGTTTTTTAAATTCTGTTTTTTTATTTCTGTTTTTTATTTCTATTTTTCTTATTTCTGTTTTTTTAGTTCTGTTTTTCTTATTTCTGTTTTTCTTATTTCTGAATTTTATTTCTGTTTTTTTGTATTTTTTTTATTTCTGTTTTTTTTTTTAAAGAAGAAAAAAGAAACAGAAAAAAAAAATAAAAAACCGGATCTGGACCCGGACTGCCCGGGCCCCCGTACCCGTGACGAACACGGGTATTAAACGGGCAGGGACAGGATTTTTGAAAAAAAAAACCGTGATGCCCGGCCCGTTTTGCCCGTGCCCGTGCCCAGGTTTTGCCCGGACCGCCCGGCCCAGACCATTTACCAAACACTATACCTTCACATCCCTCAAATATCCTTATTTCTAATTAAATGTTATGAAAACAGTTGTTCACTTATGATTTATCTTATTTGTTATTCGCTTTCCTATTGAACTGGGAATAACAGATGATGCAAGCAAACTACTACTCGTGAATCAATAAAACTAATCTTCTTGTGAATCAATAAAATAATGTCACTGGTTGGTAACGAATTTTCATTCCCAAACAACAATTATACACCCACTCAAAAGATCAAAAGCTTTTGAATAAACCACAATCAATCATATATTACAACACAACACAATTACACATTTGTCTTTACTCATCGAACGCATCCTCCTCATCAGGTAGCATAGCCGTCAAAAGGGAAAATTTAACTCTCAGAGAGATCTTACCCCTCTCCAAATGCAACTTGGCCCCAGAAACGGCCCAATATCCTGGCATATCCTGTGGGCCCCGTGCCATCTCAGTTGTGTCAATATACTTTAACAATTTCGGTGCCTGGACTGGGACCGGGGGGCCCCCGGGATAAACCGCAGAGTTAATTATGACATCATTTGGTCGAGGAGTTGGTCTCTGTGCAGCAGCTGTGGCAGCAATGGAGAAATGGGTGCTGATTAGGGTTGAGATTAAGCCTGATTTCTGCACTAGGTTTGGCGAACCCTCCCACTCTGTGTTTTTTACTAATGCTGCATTGGTCACCTTGGCAAATTGGAGTCGTAGAAAAAGCACTTTCCTGCATGTGTCATTTTGTGTTACATCTCCTCCAATGATCACCATAGTAGTGGCATGGGCTAGATGGCAGTAGGCGGACATAGTTTTGTATGTTGATTTCTTGCCTTTGTATATTAAAACTCTTTTGAATTGTAGAATTTGTTATCTTTGCCTGGTGCTATTTAAAGAGACAGCAAGTAATATCTTCACCCCAATTCCATCATGAGTGGTACTGGCAGCTACCAGACATTTACACTCAAAAGTGTTATGCATTTTGTACCAACAACCATACAACTAAATATAGACTGAACCCAAGTGACAGTCCCCAGGTAACTGTCAGACTACTATTTTTGGTTTCCTAGTTTTTCATGGTGTGTATCATTTAATTTGGCATTCCATGATGAACATATCTAAACTATAATCTATAACAATAGAATATCTAAATCAATTACCTAAAGCCGTAGCTCCCAACATAAAGTTGGGCCCCGGTGACTATAGAGAGGTCATCATCAGACTCGACAGGGGCAGTGCACACATGGGAGAGGTGCTTCCACAGAATGGGCTCAAAGTACCTGCGGTCATAGGATGCCTCAATATCCGTGCGGTAATTGTAGGGGTCATCAGCCAGGTGGAGTATCTGGGGCAGGGAGCAGAGGTGCTGCAGGTGTATAGCCAGTCGATTGCTCCTCCTCCCTTCCAGGTACAGCCTTAACCCTGTTACTGGTCTCTTCCCCACATCCACCTGAGGTATTTGCAGTTAAGTGTTAACCCACCCTTTTAATATGGCAAAAGAATGTTAGATTATGGATACTGACAAATGAGAGTCAAATGTACCAGATTGGTGCAGACATAGAGCTTGGGTCCCATGAAGTTGAATTGGAGTGAAGTGCTGCTCTGCCTTCTCCTCTGAGGGCCAAGTGGTAGGTCACTATAGACCGGCGCCCACTGCCTCGGCAATTGAAACTCCAAGAATTGGTGCAGTTCTTCAATCGGTGGTTTATCTGGGGCAAAAGAGTAATACTTGACTAGTTGAGAAACATTTCATGAGTTCTAACCTCAAAATTTAAGAGTTACACTTCATCTTTGAATTATTCCGAAAGTGCCTTTTATTGACAATTGCAGAACTGAGGATCGAAAAGCTTGACAAATTTTTGTTATTAAATTTCAATCGTCCAAAATTTTGGTTTGTCCTTAATCCTGGACTACCGTTGGATTTCAACTTTGCTTCAAGAAAATTTACCAACTTTCAATTATTCTTGGACACAAGAATTCCTAAGTTTGTTGTTCAACCAACTTCATGAAAATCCTATGACTACTTAAGGTGGTCAGTTTTGCACCATCGATGACCTCTGGGATTGTTGATCAAATTAAACATCAGAACAAGTTTCAAGGTAGAAAGTGCACTTCAGCCAGAAAATTTTAACTAATTAAACAAAACCAAAGACCCTAAAAAATTGTGTAGTTCCTTCAGTTTCAACATGTACTGTTGCATTTATACATCTAAATTTATTAGACCAATCATCGGATTTTATAATTTGCATTTTTTTTATTATCAAATATCATGCTAGTATGTTTTCGAAGACCAACATGGAAAAATATGGTATACATGAAATGTTTTGTACAATTTCATTACCCTTCAATCATAAATTCTTCTCTGAGTGGTTTTACTATGTATCATAAACTCTGGGAATTCATACAACTGGGAATGTGGTGCATCTGTGTTGGTGGTACTTTTACCATTCCTTGAAATGGCATTGGATGTTTTACAACATCCAGACTTATAAGCAGTTTGGTACTTTGACGAAACAAAATGGAAATTTCTAAAACTTGAAGGAAATGATACGCAAATTACTCAAGAACAAACAATATAAGCTGAGAAAAAACAAAATCACACCGAAATATTAAAATAAAAGATTATTACAGCGTAGATAGAGATTGATAGCATGACTCAAGAAACCACTGCCAGGCACACCATTCAAGAGAGAAGTAATAGGCAAGAAAGACATTGATATAACATCGGGCTCGCCTTGAACGGTGTTAAGCCACTCCTCATGGCTTATTTCCTTGTTGTCTTTACCTCCTCTCCTCTTATGTATCACCACTATATCCTGATGATGATTAAACAAAGGGATGACAACCTTCTCTATCAAGTTTAAGCTTTTACAGATAGTTTGTTAATATCAAATCAGCACTGACAATGGATCGATGCAGATCATGACTAAACAAATAAGTAGTTTGAAACTAGTTGAAACTCTGACTGACAACCAAAAAGTAGTGGAAACAACATGCATTACTAGTACAATACCTCGCTATTAAGTACCGGATTCTAAACATTAAGGCGAGTTCAGAAACTAGTTGCTGAATATTACGACCACTTAAATATAAAATTTCATCTGTTAGAATGGTATTATACTCAAGTAAAGCCCCACAACAAGATGATAGAGACCTGACACTTAGTTTAGATATATACTTAATTAGTGATTTGGACATAGGTGATAAGTAGTATACATACATCCCTTGAAGCATAAGAGCTTGATGGGCTGGATTCTGTAAATCTCAATCGTTGCTCTCTTGGATCCATCTGTGTATCATATTTACAAAATGTGTTAGTAAAATAAAAGCATTTATATCTTGGGTTTGGAATAACCCAGAAAGTTCAATAAAGGTTAGTACATTTGCATTCTGACAGGTACATTAAACCCTCTATGGCCCTTTTTTTGTTCTCCAGTTGTCTTGCTTCATGGCCCATTGTTTAAATGTGTTATTAGTGCAGATCAAGGTTAAATAAGGCTTAATTGCATTGAGGCTGGCCAGATGGGGGTAAATTTTGCAGTTTAAAAATTCTACCAGTGCGCACTGGCTGAAACTCATCATCAAGAAACTCCCTCAACATATATTGCATCTTCAAGTAGCTAAATCAAACATCAGCTTAACCTTTTATTCTTTCACTTTTTCCTAAGTTGACCAATCAACCTACGTATGAGAAATTATGAAAACCTAAAACTGAAGTTTGCAGGGGCGAAGCCAGAAATTGAAATTGGGGGGTCGGATAATCTAATGTAGTGTAACTTTATTTTGTAAGAGGGGCTGAAAAGTATTGGTGCATGCAAAAATTACAAATTTCCAATTAATAGGCCCCCCTTTTCCCTCACCTCCCTCTGCCCCTGGAAATTTGCATCAAATTGACCGTCTGCTTTGCGAGAGAAACGTCTGTCTGCTAATGCCTTCAACCTCTTCTGAACTTCTACAGCCTGTAGGCTAGAAGAGTGCTGCTGTCTTATGTACACTACATCTTTGCCCCCCATCTTAACACCTATCACAATATGGGTCCCAAATTTTTCAATAAACCTGCAGTGACAAGGAAGTAGAATTAGAATAAAATTAAATATCAGGACCAGTGACCAATGACCATGGAAGGATTTTATCATCTAATAGGCCAGAACCTCTCAACAGCACAGTCAGGTATCGAATCCATTTAAGCAACAAAACCTCTATTAGCCTCACTGAGATCAAATATCGACTTTGAAGAATGCTAAATGGCCTTCTCAAGCATCAATAAATCCTTTACTGGCCATTTTAGCATGAAATCAGCAAACAACTTGTCTGATCAGTACAGGACCTCATACAATGTCCACAACACCAAGCCTTCCAGTGTTCACCTTGCTAAAGGCACAACAATTTTGACTGAAAGATACATGGGAAACCAGGAAGCAATATTCAATCCATTTAAGTCTTATGTGGTTCAAGAATGAGTTCCATAGCTGCTTGATCTGACAAAATCTACAGAACCCAAATTACCCAGCAAACCTACCCCTACCTCAATCAAACGCCAGAAAGGAAAATTTGATCAGTCAATGACCCAAATCAGACATGACCGAACAAGAGGCTGACCCAGTTCAAAGCAAGAAGTATACGTACTTGGCAAGAGCAGCAGGATCCCAGGTGGCGGGGACAGCCTGCTTGACATGATTGCAAAGCAGGATGTGTGGTTGTGATAGGGCAACAGTGTAGAGGGTGATGAAGTGGCCCTCAAAGGCCAAGGACTTGGTGTTGGCAGCGTCCTTCTGCCAGCTGCTTGAGAACTCAAACACGTGGTTGAAGTGCCCTGACGGAATCTTCCCCGACAGTGACATCTCCTGGTTGAACTGCTCCGACATCTGCACCATTTTTTGGAAGAAGAACACATAAAGGTACACACCAGACTCCCCATTTTGCTATAGCTAAAGCCTAAAGAGATGAAAATAAAATATGTACCAAAACAAAATGTGCGACATTATGCCAGCCCACGGATCATCAATATTTGAGTAAGCATTTAATGTAGCAACTTAACAAGGAAGCTTCATTATGCTAGCCCAAGCTGAGGAAAAGCTGGAGTACCGGTGATTCCACTTTTAGTAAAAGTCAGGCCAGTTCTTTCCTCCAATAGGGTTGTGTGGTACTTAAGTGCACAACTGTGGTAACTTGAGTTCCAATTATTGATAAAAGGAGGACAAACAACCAAGTCATTTACTGTTAACTTAACATTTATGTACCATAGGAGCTCAGTCAGGTTCACTAGCTTACATTTATTGGTAGATTTAGTTGCACAATTGCAGAATCCGCACCCTAGGAGCTCAGTCAGGTTCACAAAATGCACTACTAATGAGATGTCAAAACCTATGTGACAATTTTCTTCATGGTATCCACCAGAAAATGTAACTATAATGGTATACATTTTTGTTCTCTTACAGCTCCATTTATCAAAACTATACAAAAAAATAGGTAAATATAGGCCAAGCATACCTGTTGAAATGTCAGAACATCGGATTGAAACTTGGTTCTCTCCCCTTTGTCACATTTTATAGCTTTAGGCACATTGGAAACGACAATTCCACCGGGTATTATAATCTCTTGAGAATTGCTACGGTCAATTTCAATCAGGCATGAATCTGTGCCACTTCTCTTGCAAAATTTGAGCCTGAGATCTGCTGCCACATCATATCCTAGTCCAATTGAATCAATTGCCACTTCAGCCGCTTTCAACGGAGATGCCTTTAATGCCATATCTGTATTTTTTGGTTTGCCTTTTTTTTTTTTTTTTTTTTTTATCGATTCTTCATTCGAACCTCCTGATAAATGAAATTAGCAGCTCTTTTCTTTTTCCAGCCCAACTAGAGAGAATTGTGAAATAGTTGAGATAAATTCCAATAGCACACTGAAAATTGTTAAAATAATGAGTCGCTATTTTCCTTTCCAGCCCAGATAGAGAGATTATGAAATAGATGAGATGAATTCTAATAGCACACTAAATATTGTTGGGATAAAAGCTGAATTTGACGAGTAGCTAACTTTTCAATAGAAAATAGGATTCTAAATGACGCAATACGTTGAATGTGAAATTTATTTTTAATCTTTCAACTAAAAAGCAGGAGAGTGGACTCCTTTCTAGAGAAACGGAACCACTGAACCACGGATTTCGAGTAAACCATAGAATTTAATGCTTCTTCTCCAAAACTAATAAGAGTGAAAAGGAAACATAAAGAAAAGATTGATAAATAAAAAGGACTTAAAACCACAGATCGACTCAAAATTAGCCTTTTTTTACAAAGCAAGGAGATCGACAATACCAAACAGCGTGGCTCATGCACAGAAAAATGGACAAAACTTGTGCTTTCGCAGAAGAACATACTATCTACAAGTAAGAGTATCGAGCATTTTTGCGTAAATCCAGAATAAGCAAGTGAAGAAGGAAAACCTTGGATTTTTGAAGCGCTACAGATTTGAGGGAGAGGAGATGAATTCTAGGTTCGGAAGAACTGTAGCAAAGAAAACAAACCTTTCAATTGAATTGATGAAATTCTAATTTGATTATGGCTGGTCTACTTTCTTTCTTTATTCTCCTTTATTATTGTCATTGTAATAGTTTATAATATTTACTTTAAGCTGTTGGTCTTTGTCAGAACAATTTTACAAGTAAGCCCTCTCGAAGATGGAGTTTTATATTTATTTCTCTCGAGGGCCCAAGTGGGAGTTTTTATTTTGAAGGTCAGTATAAGGTGCCAATTTCATTAATAAGAAAATTTATGTACAGAGTTTTTCGGCATGTTGCGCGTTGGAACGTTTCATTTTTGTTAGCTGGCAAATTGATATATAAAGGAGGGCCTTAACAAAAGTAGCAAGCAATACGAGGGCATTTATGGAAACAATAACTATTTTCTCATCTGCCTCGTGTGAAGTCTCGGTAGTTGGGAGATGAGATACAACAGCGTGGCAGAGTTGCTCACTTCCTCTCAGAGTCTCAGTTCATATTAATTAGAATAGCAGAAACAACTTTTCTTCTGTTTCTTTCTTTAACTGGTTGGTGCGTATTGTTTTGAAATTTCTTTGGCATAAATCCAAATCGATGTCTCCAATTTAGAATTACCCGATACGGTGGTACCGTAGTTTGGGTTGTCAATGGCAACCTTTTATTTATTTATTTATTTATTTGATTCTTACTGTATCTGATAAGACATACCCTTTTTCTCTCTGTAAATTTACTGAAAATATGGAAATTTTTTTATAAACCATAAATAATTAAATTAAATTTACGAAATCAATATAATTATTTTTTTTTATAAATCATAAGGACCGAATAGTTCATTCGGTCTTTAAAATTGTCTTTTTTCCATACTAAATGACTCATCCAGTCTTACTATTTTTTCATTTTTTTCAATTGTTTCACAACTTCTTCTCATGCGGCCGTTTGTGTAAGAAAACTTTTCTGGAGACCATGTATATTAATTATAGGTGAGCAGCATCTTATAAATTTTACCTACAATTATATACTTTACTATAAGGAATAAACCTTATAAATGTTCTTCATAATTGCTGAGATAAGCATATATGATAATATAATATGCTTTTATCGTCATATTTGTAATAAATAAATGACTTTTTTTTATAAACCATAATTAGAAAATGTTTTTTTATGAAACCAACATGAATATTTTTTTTTTTTACAAACACTATAAGAGCCGAAATGTCATTTTAGTCTCGATATATACATAAACATTTGGGATAGAAATGGCAATTTGATCCCTAGTATTTTTACAATTTTTGAACTTATTATTTTGTCAAAATCTATGAAAACAACTAGGATCGAAATGACAATTCAGTCCCAAAAAAGAGATTAAAATTGTATTTTGGTTCTTATAATTTTTGTAAAACAAATAATCGTATTGATTTCATAAAAATCTCCTTTTCAAATTATAGTTTATAAAAAAATTATAAATAAATTAACCATGTAATTTTTTTATTATAAAGCACCAAAAGACATATGAAAGCATGTAATTGGAATAAAAAAAAAATAACATAGAATGAATTTGGGCTTTAACGAGTCCCGCTGCTCTTTTTGGAGAGTCAAAGATGCTTGAAATTGAAAAGGTCTCTTTTTTATCACTGTATAAAACCATTCGGTTTGGGTTTAAAAAGTTACGGAGACCGAATGAAACTTTCGGTCTGACGTAAAAAGTTACGAAAACCGAATGCATCGTTCGGCTATTCGGTCTAAAGCAAGGGCATTTAAATCTCTCTAAAATTAAAAAAAAAATTAAATAACTGTTAATTATTTTTTTAAAATTATGGTTTTTAAAATTTATAACTCTTACATTCTTGAAACTCATTTTAAAATTTCTATTAAGCTACATCAGTAATAAATTAAAAATGAGAAACAATTTGAATCAATAATTTAGCCAACATAGAGTTTATAAGCAGTTTCTTAATAAAAAACTTTCCTACATAATTTCTAAATAAAAAAAAATTTCACATTTCTGAAACTGAATTAGAAACTACTACGTAAGATTAGAAACTCTAATAATTTCAGAAATGTAGATACTCTAAAAATGGATCTTATGTGACCACAGCTATGAAAAAGTGAAAAAACTGAAGAAAAAAAATTGTGAGACCGAATGAGCCATTCGGTCCTTATGATTTTTCAAAACAAAAAAAAAGTAATCATATTAGTTTCGTAAATTTGGTTTAATTATTTATGGTTTATAAAAAAAAATCATGTATAAGATAAACATTTTTTTTGTTATTTAAATAAAATGAGTAAGAGTACAGATAAAGTCTATTTCATACTCATTATTAATATTATCCGTTATTTACTCGCTACCGTTTTATTATTCGACAACCATAATAGTTAAGATTAGATTACGAATAAAATAATTTGTAGAAAATAATTATAGAATCTGAGCAAGAACAATTTGTAACGGGTACAGATATGAAAATGCTTCCATTTGATCCTTACCGCATGCATTGACACCCCTAACCGTATGACGTACTGGATTCATCCTGTCAGAAATAAATGGAGAAAATATTGAACGAAATTAAAGCAGACAGCAATCGGCCGCTTACTCAGCAGATTGACTTCTTGAATGCGGATTGGATTTTTTTAATGTCAGTCCCGGATTTTGTAATGAATTACAACAACATCCGTATTTAAAAAAAATAACAACATTGTGTTTTGAATAAATTTTGAATTCAATCATTCAAAAATAAATATATTTTTCACAATGTGAAAACGTGGATAATATATACAATATGATTAATCATGTATAGATAGACAAAAAGATTAGATTGTTATTAGAATTACACTACAACTTAAATATGTCTAACACATATTTTTAATTGACTATAAAGAAGCATGATCTATAATATAAGTCATGTGAATTTTTCTAAATAGATAAATCCAACAGATTAAAATTATTTACCGAATTATTGTATTTTCCATTTATTTTTTCAATGTGCGTGGTGGACTCTGGATGGCTAAAATCCAAATTACAAGTCTTTCCGTGTTCGTTCTCTCGTTTTCTTCCCTTTTTCAAAATTTTCACTTTACCGTGGGTGATAAGTCATAATTTCATAAAACATAAAATATTAGAAAAACACAATCTATCGTAATTTTATGTCTTTATCAGATTCTGATCAAAGAATGATAAATTTAATTAACTTGGGGAGTATCAGTTTCCTCTGTTTTTTATTAATAACTTTTCTAAGTAAGGCGCTGGCGAGTCAAGACTCAAGAGTCACCTTTTTTCTATAATATAAGAAAAGTTTAGGGAACAAAAGAAAACAAGCGTAACACTAACGCCAAAATATGGACTCGTTTTATGAGCCAATTAATTCATGCTACTATTGTATTGACTTCTTGTCGTTAGTTGTGTTACCCTGTGCTGTGTTGATAGTTTGATACATAATTAATTATGCTGTCGTGTTAAACTGGGTTGATTTTATCTTTTGTCGGATACAGCATTTTTAAAAGAATACGGTACATCTAATGGAATCAAATTCACTGTTATTCTCTTTTTATAAACAGTAATACTGCTATCTTTGTTTTTTTTAATATATTTTTTTCGAAAACGAATCTCAAAGCAATATTTTCTTAACTTTTTATACACGCATCTTCAAACAATTTAATAACTGAATTTAAAAAAACAAAAATAGCTTGAATACTATTCATGCACAAAAATAACGGTAGATTTTGATCCACATCTAATATCACGAGTTGTGCTTTGTCATATTTTTGTATGTACAAACTGTGCTGTATTTTTTTTTGTATAACACCACTTCTGAGAGTACAGTTCACAAACGCATCCAAAGCTGATTGATGAAGCAATATTTTGTTCTTAATTATGTTTTGTTTTTATCTTGATTTTTTTAGCCAGTCGGTATTAAATGATTTTGAGGAGAATTTCATTTTTTAGGCAACAGTTGGTAGTAAATTATAATTTCAGCCTCAACTTAAAAGCTTGCTGTTATTGATTTGAGAGCCCTTAAAAGGGAAAATTTGTTCCTCCGCCCCTACTTTGCCTACTCATTTTTTTCCTGTACTGTGTTGGCAAATATATAACTGATAAATTATTCCTACTCAAATAGTCAATAGTCACAGCATGAATACTTTCACAGTTTGCTACAGAAGATAAAAAGAGATAGTTCTTGAAACGGTTATATCCACAATATATTACATTTTTTACAAGTTGAGTTAAATTCGAGAGCGATTAATTTGTTCAGCAGTCATCTCCGTCGTCATTATTGAACAGATGCGATCTATAAATACACTGTTTAAATAAACTAAATGATAAACTATTAGACTGAACAAGAACGTTATATAATTGAACTCAAAAGTACATAGATTGTTTCATTAGGTCAAAATATCAGTAGTAGTTCACGCCAAAATATTATAATTTGTCATGTTTATTATATTCAAGGGCTTTTTAACCTTTTGTAGTCTTTTATTGTGAGAATTGTTGG
Source organism: Carex pumila (assembly GCA_033356055.1). Classification (NCBI taxonomy): domain Eukaryota; kingdom Viridiplantae; phylum Streptophyta; class Magnoliopsida; order Poales; family Cyperaceae; genus Carex; species Carex pumila. The sequence continues at coordinate 25,835 of JARJHM010000283.1, read as the reverse complement.
CAATTAATCATCACTATGATCATCATTATTTTGGAGAGTTCCATTTTTGCTAATTTATTTTGGGCAGTGCTATTTTCAGATCTCAAAACACTATATTCAGTGCTGAAGAATTTATTTTTGTTTTGATACCAGTTTTACCCTTAATAATTATCTTCTTCTTTACTTATATTGTCAATAAAGAAAAAATATATATAAAGTTAACATGAAATAAAAAAATATCTCAATGTTATTTGGTACATAGATATTATATGAATGTCATTCATAAATGGCATGCCTATATTATCCGCGCATTACTAAAAAAATTGACAATATTTGTGTGGTGTGTATATTATAATTGTGTCACTTTTAAGATAGTATTCAGATAATATCTATGTAGTATTGAAACAAAATAACAATAATCTTATCTCAACTCGGTATTCTTTTCTCTAACTAAAAATAATCGGCCATTTTTTGTGTAAAGGTTTGCTGTTGACCGCGCTGATTGATGGAATCAAAATAATTCTTAAAGAAGAAAGATTGAAAAGTGCCGATAACGACAGAAGAAAAAAAGACAAAACTTATAAATATTAAAATATTGTGAGCTATCTGCTTCCGTGTTGCTGGTTTGCTGGCTGCTGAAAGGAGCGAATATTTTTAGAACTTCAGAGGCGACATAAAGTGTACCAAAATGGTAATAGAAGAATAGAGTCGAAAAAACGTGCTTTGCTGTTTCGTGCTATGATTAATGGATTCGGATCTGCTGAAATTTTAAAAAGAATTTCAGAATTCGTGCAATTTCAAATTCTCTCTGTTTCTCTCCCCTCTTTTTTTTCTCTCTCATTAGAGAGTTAATGAGAGAGAAAGAAGAGAGATAGGGAGAGCTTGGAATTGCAGAGATTCTGAAATTTTTTTTTGAATTTCAACTGATCTGAATTCGTGACTAATACGTTGTGATTTTAGTCTCGTAATATGCTGTATCGTGACTCGTACTGTGTCATCACTAAAATATCAAAGAGTGATCACGGCATGCGAGTTACACTATGACTTGCGTGTCGACGTGACTCATGTGCAGTGACTATTCACGTGTTATGTCCAAACGTAACTGGTCACGTTTTTTACGTTTAACTATTTTTTTCATAATTTAAGTTAGTTTCTTCAAGATTCACCATTTGATTAAAACCTAACGGTCCTAATTATATGTGACTCGCGTGATTATGTGCCGTGCCATGATCAGATCTTTCACTTGCCGTACCGTAACTAAAATGTCAAGGGATGGTTATGGCACGCGACACATGAATTACAACACAGAACAGTAACATATGCCATGCCGTTTTGTGACGGAGCCAATTCTGTTGTGCCATTTTTCCCACACTGTAGAAGAACGATGACTACGATCGGTTATTTTTATTTTAACGTTAGATACATGAGCAAAATTAACGCGTATTAAACTCACTAGTAGTAAAAGTTTAGCAAATGTAATTTTAAAATTTATTGAATTGACATTTTACGAGTAATGGGTAATGTGTATGCATAAAAATATTTGAAATTTTATTTGTTTGTATATGTCAAGTAGTGAAAATTTATTAATAAATGAATATATTAAAATAATTTATAATATTCTATTTTTTTTCTGACCACTTGATTTCATACTAAATAAATTTTAAAAAATTTAAATTTTACATGTATATTTATCACTCATAAAATACATCGATCTCAATGTTTGAATTTGTCGTTTCAAGCTAATCCAATAAATTTAGAAGTTATGTTTATCAAACTCTCTTGGTGAAGACAATATACCTTAGTTTTATGATGCGCGCAAAAGCGTATGCACAAAGTTTCAGTACAATAAGATGTACATTTTAAACCTTTAACACGCGTTTGAGTTAAATTGCAAGTGCACAATTCTATCAAAGTAGTATTTTAGGTATCGATCCACAGGGAGTACGATAAAAACTTAGTTCAAACTTTAGTAATAAATTTCAGAAAATAAAATAAAGTAAAGTGCAATAAAAGTAAATTGGGGGGTTTGTTCTAACAATTCCTAAGATTGGGTTCAATACTCAAAAGAAAGGAGTTTGAAACAATAATTGTAAATAAAAGTAAAAGAAGGGAATTGGTTTGCTTTCAAGATTTAGAGATCTAGAGGTCTTTGGTCTACAATTCCTTGCTAACTCTATTAATTCGGTATTTGTTTGAATTCATGTATGATTTGATGAGGTTTCTAACCTAATATGTTATTAAGGTTACTTTCGTAAATTAATAACGTGCCTAGGTAACTCGAACTTCTCAATGAAGTTCCCCACCCTAGCTACCTAGACCTATAAGTTAGTCTCTCATATCCTCAAATATTGGTACTTCGCAATTAAGTCCATCATACCAATACCCGATTTGAATTGAGATGTCCTAATTAGGGTTTGACTTCACGATTAGGTTCTTCACCAAATTCCTAACCTTAATTTCTATAGTTCCGGCTTAGATTAAATTGGTTACAATCTTAACCTAAACCTAAGGTATTTGCATTCATAGTTTGGTACTATCCTATTGATCACAGTCAATTTTGGTTCTTTCGAATCCAAAACGGGATACTACAATTCAAGTACTAACTATATAATTAATACAAATGATTAAATCACAGAAATTAACAATCAAATCCCATAAAACAATCATAATAAAAACAAATAACCGAAAAAATAGAATTAAACAAGTTCATGCATTGACCTAAACCCCTAGAGAGAGAACTACTCCCTCATGGAGAGATCCATTACAAAAATTGACAAAAATAAGAAGAAATAAAATAAAGAAATGATTACACCCTTTATTTGATCAAAGTCCTCAATCTTACCGACTTCTTGCTCAGGAAACCCTTCTTCTCCTTGCTTGAAAGCTTTCCTTTTCTCCAGAATTTATCGCTAAGAATTGTGTGTGTGTGTAGAGAGAGAATGAAAGAATGAGGGATGATGAATGGGAAGAGATGAGATGAGTGTGGATAATAAGAGATGCCCTCTTTTATAGCCAAGGATCATGTCCAATTAAGAGCTTAGAAGTGGAGTTAGTGGGTGTTATATTTGGATTGTTTTTCAGGATTGTCTTGTCCACATGTGGCTGTCAAAACGCGTCCATGATGCACAAAAAATAGAAAAACTGTCAAAAACGTACAATTTTGGCTTTCTGCGGGTCCAGTGCGGGTTCTCCGGGCCGCACTGCGGGTGGACTGATCCGCACTGAGAAAAAATTTTATTTTTTAGTTTCTCATGTTGTAGATCTTCTCGCTAGCTTTCCAAAAAGTGGTCATAAGTCTTAATCGGAGTTACGAGTCAAAAGTTATGACCGTTTTAAGTTCAGACTCTATTTTTTTGGCTGACTGCTACAGTGCGTCCGCACTGCAATCCGCATTGCTACAGTACCATCCGCACTGGGATCCGCACTGCTACAGTATCATCCACGCTGGGATCCGCACTGCGGATGCATCGAGATCCGCACTAGGCTCGGACTTTTCCTGTGCGACCAGAGTGCAGCTGCATCGAGATCCGTGCATCCGCACGGATTTTGATGTATAGCTTATTATACCTTTTTAAAATTGGCGCGCGTCCAGAAATCCATCTAAGTACTTATTTTGGCCATATTCCAAACCGTGTCTTCGCAGTGGTCATTTTTCTTCGATATTTCTTTATTTCCTGTAAGTTAAAACCAAGCAAACGCAGTAACTTGATCCTAGGTGTAATCTATTCACTTTATATTCAAAATACAAGATATTTGGTGTTATTTCGTGATAAAAATCATATCGAATATGTATATAATTTAGGCCTATTATTTTACACTAGACATATTGGATTGAATAATATTATTAAATATCGAGTTATTTTGAATTAAGTTCGGACCAATCAATTTACATAATTGTAATTTTGAGTTAAAGTAACTAGTCAAAAGTTTACTTAAATAAGTTGAGGTAAGCATAGATATTTAAATCGTTCACAAGTCAATTACGACTTAAGAGTTTCGAGTTAAAACTAGCCAAAAGTTTATTTAAATAAGTTGAGCTAAAGATAGATATTTAAATAGATCGAACATAAGTCAATTACTAATTTTGAGTTAAACTTGTGGACCTAGATGTTTGAGTGAAATCCGTACAAATTTTAAGATGGACCTAGTAGATTAAAGTCGGGCAGGGGCAGGGCAGGCTGGGTATACCTGGGCAGGGGTAAGGGTATTGGTCGGGCACAGGTATCACGAGTAGACGGGTATCTCGAGTATTTTTTTCAAAAATTGTGCGCTGCCCGTCCTATACCTGTGCCCATTGTACACTTGAGGGGCAGAGCGGTCCGGTTTTTTTTGTTTTGTTTTGTTTTGTGTTTTTTTTTGTGTTTTTTTGTGTTTTATTTATTTATTTTTTAATAGTGTCGTATAAATATTATTACGTGTTTATAATTCGATTTTTAAAATCTGAATAGTTTAATATCAAATAGTGTATGTGTATACATAAAATTATTGAGTCACATTTTTATAATTCCTACATAAATAAAATTTGTAACTTATATATAAAAATTATTCTTGCGAAAATTTGTATGTTTAATCGGCTAAGTACAAATATATTTATATATTTATTTCTTTACACGAGTCATTTTATTTTATTTTCAAATTCTCGTTCTAATTATATAGTTTCATAATTTATTTATATCTCAAAATTTTTAGTTTACATTTTAAATTTATAATATATTTTGTAAACGTTCATTTTAAATTGATAATATATTTTGTAAACGTTCATTTATTTTTGATACCTCGCATATTTAGCCTATATTTGACTTGATTTCGTACCAAATTCACGTTCTAAATTGTCAAAATCACGTGCATTTCATTGATATATCCTTAGAATTTGGTACTGCTGAGAGTTTGTTTGTTTTCTGCAGGATTGGAGCAAAATACACGAAGAAACGGCGTTTTTGGACTCTTTGGTACGGCCCTTACTAGGCTTAGCCGATCCAGCCTCCCTTCCATCTTGTACGGCCTAGCCGTACCACTTTGGTACGAGCCATACATAGATGCCGCCTGACAGAATTCAAATCTTGGCAGAGGCTATTTAAAGCGAGAGATCTCTCCATTTTCGGGGGGATTCCATTCCATTCTAGATTGAGAGCTCAGAGAAAGGGAGAAAGAGAGCAAAGGAGCAAGGAGAGAAGAAGAAGGAAGAGGAAGAGACAAAAATCGACGGATCAACCTCTTCTCCACATCCGATCGTCGATCTAGTTCTATCATGCCTCTCTTTATCTCTTTACTTGTATTTCTGGACAGATTCATGACTTGTGAGTAGTAGATCATTGTTTCTAGGGTTTGTAGATGGATTTTCTTAATTTGTGTTGTTTTTCTTGATTTGGATCTTGTATGAACTCTTTTGATTGAATTGATTGTGTATTTGCTTGTCTTGATTGCTTTGTCTTTCTGTGATTGCATATGGTGTGCCTATAGTGGTAGATCAACCCTAACAAGGTCATGTGACCATTGCCTTCTCTCAACCAAACCAATCCCTTTAGGTAGACTTGTTCGAATTGAAACCGAAAGGTTGAATTCTCCCCTAATTGACAGATTAGAGGATACCTTAGATCTCCAATCAATCAACTAGAGGATCTGGACCAAAATACGAGAGTTGAGGTTTAGAAACCTTAGAAGGTGAAGAATTGACTCCAAAACCTAGATCTTGAACCAACAAACGAGAGTTGAGGTTTAGGAACCTTAGGTATGGTCAATTGAACCTTTCTGAAGAGTTTAATACGAGTTACCAGCAAGAAATGCATCAACTCGAACTTGTAAGCTCTGTACTGGTACATCAGTACGGGTCTTACAAGAGTGGTGCGGCCTACCCGTACCAAGCCCCACTCGGCTTGGTCGGACCAGGTTGGTGCGGCCTAGCCGTACCAACTTGGTAAGACCCGTACCACTAGAGGCAAATCAGAGATGAAGTCTGAAACCCTTGAAACATCTTTTATCCCAAATCAAAACACAGTTTATACCTTTCCTTGCACATTTACTATTTTGTTACATTGTTTGATTGCTTGAGTTGATTCTTTAGGAAAACTAAGTACCAAAACTCCCTCTTTCTCACTTCTAGTCTTCAGTCGAGATAAGTAAATATCTAGATAAAGGAACCGTCCCTGTGGATTGATACCCGATTATACTCCTCGATAGGGTTGTGCACTTGCAACCCTAATCGGAAGGTGTAACCGCGGTTTTAAAAGGTACGCTCCCAAGCGTACCGAAATTTGCGTTGCGCTTTCACGCGAACAATTTTCAATAGGTTAAATAAAATATAAATAAAAATTATCTTAAATCAGTTACTTTAAAGAAATAAAATATAAATGAAAAATTTCTTAAATCAATTAATTTGATAATAATTATGAATTATTTTAAAGCAATAGACTAAAAAATAAAAGTTACACTCCTCATTTATTCTGGGCTTGGAACTGGCTATGTAAAATAGCATAGGCAGAATTCTAACTTTTTTTATTGTTAGTAATTCTTCTTTAAAATGAATAATTTAAAAACTAATTAGAATCTTTAGAAATTTATAATTTAAAAAATAATTATAAAGATTAAAAGAGGTTAGGAATTTATACCGACATTACCTATCTAGAAGTTCTCATTCCTATACCATTCTTTGCTCTCTTCTGCACCGTCTGAATCCGAATTGGCCTCGTGCCGTGCCTCGGTACCGCTTTCTTCAGTGTTGACTTCGGATGATGATGCTTCATGCACATGTTGCTTGCGCTCTTCAGCTTGAATCCAATCTTTCAAGCACACAGTCTCTCAAAAACATTTGCACCCAACTTACTGCGTTTATCGGAATTCCTATGAAAAATAAATATAACATATTTTTCAAACCTATGAAAAATAAATCCGAATTTCAAAAATAAAATCTAACATCAAAACAAATCTAATTACTCTACATCTAACAAATCTAACATAAACTAAATAAATCTAACATATTCAATAAATCTAACAAATCTAATTACTTAACAAATTTAACAAATCTAACATAAAATAAATCTAACAAAATCTAATTACTTAACATCCAATAAATCTAGCATAAACTAAATTTACTCTGCAAAAATAAATTAATCTAATATGAAATAAATGTAACCTTTAAATTTTGTGAAAAAATCTTGCGGGAAGTGCCGAACTTCGTAATTTCGTTTGTGTATTTGTAGAAGGAATTAAATTTACAACTATATATTTTTTTAAACAATAAATTTAAAATTTGAGAATAATAAAAATTTAGATTGAGAGAATGAGAGAATATAGATATTGAGTATTGAGATGGAGATGTGAAAATAAAGGTTGGAAGAGAGGTATTTAAAGAAATTTGATTGGAGGGATAAAATTTAAAAGAATAATAGGAAAAAAAAATTATAATGTCCCATCCGGTTGGTCTGGGTGGGTCCGGCCGGTCGGGTCCGGATGGGACTTGAACCGGGTGGGGGGAAATTTGAAATTTGGGTTTGATTTTTGAATTAAAGTGGATCGGGTATAAGGGTACGGGTACAGGTAAGGGTAGACGGGTATCCGGGTACGGTAAAGTCGAGTACGGGTAAGGTCAGGTACGGGTATAGTCAGTTCGGGTAGAATCGGGTATTTGTCAAAAAAACAGGGACCGGTCCGGTTTTTGCCCGTACCCGTTTACCCTACCTATACCCGGACTTGGGCACGGGTACCCCGGTCATAGGGTACGGGCAGGCAGAGTGCGGGCTACCCGAGTGGGGCATAATTAATACTCTAGATGGATCCACTCTCTTAAAAATAGTATTTGACGAAGGTCTAGGTGAGCAAATGTCCTTCAGTTGGTCTTCGTATGCGACGGGAATGTGCTGGTGTATTTTTGCCGAATTTTTTTAGTTACTATTTGGATAAAAAAATACAAAAACACAGAGTTGTCATAAAAATAAAAAAAAATTGCTATTTATGGTAACCAGCTCATTAATTCACATCCGTTATTATTTCTCGCAGCAATTTTTCGACAGGAGATTGCATTCTTACCTCTGCTTGCTGTGTCAACCATTTGCAAACAGTCCTTGCAGAGCTTTAACAGATCGTTGTGTTTTGTGTGGTGTCACATGCTCCTTTGCTTTAACATTTTATTATTTAGTCGCATCGCATGAGCCTTTTGCGTTAAGCATCCGGATTCATTACAACTGGAATGAAGTTCCAAACTGTGTTGATTAGTGTTTTGAAGTCTTCTCTTTTTAGCTAAGAATTTTTTAGAAAATTTTGTTTGACAAGTGCGTCTAAATTGTCATTTGGGTTGTGTTTGAAAACAAGTTTGACCATGATGTAAATATTAAAAATCTATGAGTTGTGTAACTTTACCAGTATCCTAATTCTTGACATGTGTTACTTTAAAAAAAGGTGCCCTCCCAATTCCCAAGATCCAAGAAAGATCATCTGCGGTTTCGCATTTTCTATATATCTAATGAAAGAATAATTGCTTGTCTTGCTGGTAAATTTCCGTTAAATCTGGAAAATTGAATCATCTAAATAGATGGACAGGGGTCTTTAAGATTTGTGTCAAGTTATTTAAAATTTGTAAAAGTTAAAACGAATGGTGTAGATTTCTCATTCTACAGCTAAGCTGAGAACAAACTGAATGAAACCGGACCGAAAATTGAATCAACCCGACTATGATAATTACCACTCAGAGAGAAAATGGAAGAAGTAAAGAAAGAAAAAAGAAAGATGAGACAACTCTTTACGTTCTCGTCATCGAAATTAATCATAAAAGTGTATACTTTATTCACATATAGTAATAAATACTATAGAGTGTGACGAATTTACAATAGCCAAATCCAAAATGTCAAGATAGATGAGTGAGACGACCAGAGATGAAATCTTTGAACTGAATCATCCGTTCAAATAAGATAAGACAAGATGGACCGCACAGACGAGAAGATGAAGTGAGCGGGGTGGAACAGCCACATGACCGGTGTTTGACTCTCAAAACTACAATTTGTCTTAGATATCGATGCGATATCTCTGAGGATTTTGCGCGGAGTTCACGAGGGAGCGTCTGATAATTGTTTCTAATCAATAATTATCAGCTATTAATTAGTATACGCAATAGCAAATTTGAATGAATTCTAAGGGGATCGGACATATGATATTGAAATACCAATTTCCAAAAAACTATTTTTTTTATTTGAAAATTAATGAGTTGGAGGATACCAGAGTTATAGTTTTTAGTATAAAACTAGTATGTATATGTGCATATGTGCATTGCAACATAAACAGATTATAAGAAAAAAAAATTATATAAAATAACATAATTTTATAAAAAATAATAGATTAAATAACAAGTAATAATTTTCAAACGGTACATTGAATGACATTTACGTGTAAATAATATTTTTTAAATAACATATGTTTTTATTTTTATTTGATATATTTTCATAAATATATATTGACATACAAAATGACAAAATAATATTCTTTAAATGATATAAAATATTTGAAAGAAATGAAGATATGACCAATCAATTCAAAAGTTTCTTAAATTACATTTAAGAAAAAAAAGAAATTAGGACCGATCAGAAAGATGATGCAAATTGCATGTACAGAATACGTGTAGCGAGTGCGTGTCTAAATAAATTTAGACTTCTACACGTAAATAAATATAAAATGATATGGAATCATAATATTTGATCGGAGAAGTGATATTTAATTTAAAATTTAATTTTTTAATCAAAATCGTTGGCAGTATATTTACGTGCTTAACATAAGAACATAGATATAATATACGCTGTTGGCCTGTTGACTTCATTTTAATACATGTATTGGTGTTAAACAAACAAATTGGTAGTTTTTAGTATAAAATTTATTATACGCCGTTGAGTTCATTTTAATACACGTATTGCTGTTAAAATAAAATGATAGGTTGTCGTTCACTTTGGTCTTTGGTCCTCATTGATTGTAAAAAATTCATTACTATTATGGATAATGAAAAACAATTACATCATAAAATAAATTTCACGCAAAAAAAAAAACACATTCTACGTAGGATATATTCGCATGAGTGCAAAATTTATTACATAGAATAATTATTTAAATGAATCACATTTTTGTAATCCAAAATTTGCGCATCCAAACAATTAATTCCGAAATTTTTATTAATACCCAAAAAATTAAAAAAATTAAAAATCTATCCAACTTTTCGGAGGAATTCGAAATTTGCCCCTTTCGGTGACGAAATAACCGGACAAAGCCCCTCTTTTCGGTTATTTAGTTACCGGATCCAGAAATTAATCTGGTGACTAAATAACTAGTTTCAAGATATAGGTCTGATGACTAAATAACCGGATTTTTTTTTATAAAATAATTAATTTTTTTATTATTGAAATATTAGAAATGCTTAATATATTTCTTTGAAAATAGATGAAATATAATATAATTTAATTTATTAGAATGATTGCGATAAATAACCCGGATCAACATTTTTTAGATTGTATTTTTGATAGCTGTAAGAAAAATTAATATATTTCTTTATGTATTATTGGAAAAAAATAAATATACTTTGAATGTGAGTTATTGATCGCTGTTCAAAAGTCACTTCTAGGTAATACAGAAAATATTGTGATTCTTCTAGTACATTTAATTTCTAAAAAATTGTATCTATATTGAGAATTTTTTTTGAATAACAATCATTAAATAACTTAAATTTTTTTTAAATAGATACAACTTTTTTAGAAATTAAATGTACTAGAAGGATGACAATATTTTTTGTATTTACCTAGATGTGACTTTTGAACTGGGATCAATAACTCAGAATCCAAGTATTTTTATTTTTTGCAATAACACATAAAAAAATATATTAATTTTTCTTACAATCGCGAAAAATTTGGCCTGAAAAATGTTGATCCAGATTATTGGTCGTAGTTGTTGTAATAAATCAAATTATATTGTATTCCATTTATTTTCAAAGAAATATATTCAGTATTTCTAATATTTCAATACAAAAAATAAATAAATTTAAATAATTTCTGTTTTGTAAAAAAAAAAAGGAAAACACAAAACCGGTCATTTAGTCACTGAACCTATATCTTGAAACCGGCTACTTAGTCACCGAACCAATTTTTAGATTCGGTGACTAAGTAACCAGAAAGAGGTGCTTTGTCAAGTTATTTAGTCATCGAAAGAGGTAGATTTTGAATTTCTCTGAAAAGTTGAATAGACTTTGTAAATTTATAATTTTTTTGGGTATTAATAAAAATTTCGGCAATTAATCAACTGAAGGTGCCTCGTGCAAGTCAACTACATAAACTCATTTACATGGACTATCCATATAATTGACATCACTTGCCTGTTTTGTTTATATAATTGTTGCAGAAATGATGCATGGTAAAGTAACTGTCATCAAGCTTCCGAGCTAACCTTTTTTTTTTTTTTTTTTTTTGAAATGTTGCCTTTGAGCTAACTTTGTTTTGATCTCTGCGTTGACGACGTACATAGGTTAATGATGATAGATGAAATTATTTTATTATCATTCAAAACGTCATGATTGGGGATGTGACATTATGTTTAGTTTCATTAATTGTGATAAGGTAATGACAAGGTAATGACGTAATGTAAAAAAGAGAGATCATGTTTAATTATAATAATTTATAAATTCATTCTAATTTTTATACAAATTATGTTCTGTCAGATGTCAAATGCAATGCAATGCCTCCGCACTTTCTCTGGAAGAAATTATTAAATAACTTATTTAATAAGACTAGAATCTTATGAAATCTGGAACTAGAATAATTAATAATATACGCCTACATAGACTTTCATTATTGACTGGTCCAAGATTACTAATAGATCTGCTGTCAGTAGCGAATTAATGTTGGAATTCAAATAGTTTAGACACGGCACAGATTGCACAGCTCAGGACACAGCACAGATGTTCACGTGTCCATGTCGCTAGAAGCCTCTATGATAGAGGAGTTGGCTAATATGACATTGGTGTTATTTGAAAATAAATAATGTTATATTTTAAATTTTTAGATCTGTTTTAAGATTTGTAATATTCGTTTTTACTGTTTAAATATTTTATTTTGTACGAATTTTAAAATAAATCTAAGAATTTAAAATATAATGTTATTTATTTTCAAATAATACTAATGTCATATTAGCCTAACTCATGATAGAGGGATCGGAATATCGGATTAAGAAGCACAATATAGTACTGCACAGCCAAGTGTCGAGAACGACACTAACACGACACGTCGACACTGCACAGCCAACATAGCATTAAGCTATTATTATTCTGGGATTCCAATTTTGCCCCACCTGATCAAATGGTTCAGATTAATTTTCTGTATTTTTAATTTTTGCCGCCAAAACACTGCTCATTTATTAAATAATAGTCTTACAGCTGAAAATTGTGACTAGTTCCAAAAAGGAAAGTGGCCCTATCTTACAGGAATAAACAGTATTAAGAATTGTTCTTCATTTTTATTTTTAATTATATTAATGATCCGAGATCATGAAATCTAATTCTATAATGGAGGCTGTTTCTTATTGATTATTAGAGGATTACATCACAAAGTCAGATGATCATTAATAAACTAAAATGGGTCCTGTGCAAGACTTAGAGCATCTACATATATGAAACTATTAGAGTTTCTAATCTAATGTGGCAGTTTTTAATTTAGTTTTAGAGACGTGAGATAGTTTCTTATATAGAAACTATGCAGTAATTTTTTTTTATTAAGAAATTGTTTATAAACTCCATGTTGACTAAATGCTCGGCTCAAATTATTTCTCTTTTTTAATTTGTTGTTGATGTGACTTAATGGAATTTCTAAAATTAATTTCAAAGATGTGAGAGTTAAAAACTTTAGAGATCTTAATTTTTAAAAAATAGTTAACAGTTATTTAGAAACTCAATTGAGTTGTTGGGATGTAGATGCTCTTATAATTATTCAACGGAGGTTTTTTTAGCTTTCGTTGATTATTTTAACTTGTAAAATTATAAATTAAGCGTATTTATACTTAAAATTTGTAATACTTTTATACTTAATAAAAATTAATGTGTTCAAATTTTTTAATATAAGTATTGATTGCTCGAATTCAAAATTAATAACATTGACAATTAACCAAAAAAATACAAAATTTAAACTTAATTTAATATGCAACTATTATCATTTCGCTAATTTATGGGCATCAAAGTCTGCGTTGATGATGAATATGTTCCATATTGGCGATAAAAAATCCATTTAATATATAGAATTGCACGTTTTATTTTTTTTTATGCAGATTTTAACAGCGTATCTTTTATTTTGCGCAGCGAAGTGTAGTACAATCTGATTTTTTTTTTCTTAATTCAGCACTATTTAAGCCAAAATGACGTTGTTCAAATCCACAGTAATTTTTTTGTTGCCGCAACAAAAATTTAATTATTTTTCCAGAAAAGGAGTGCTTCATTATGTCTGTTTTAATAATTTAATATTTTCTAACACTTACATTGTATTTCTATGGCCAATTATATTATTACGAAATACAGTTCGTATTAGACTAATTCCTTTTATCTGCATCAACATGCGCATAAAAATATGCTGTCAGTTTATCTTTGTTAATGGAAATGTCGTTTTTTAAGCTTTCCGTAATTTTTTTTTTGGAAAATATATTAAATCTGGAGAACATCATAATCAAGAAAATTCGCTCTAACTGTCGCTAAAAAAGAAAAGAAAAAAGTGCAGTTATACTCTTTCGTTTGTAACAACATGATTTTTTTTTTAATAAAACCTAGATATTTAAAAAGAAAGCGTCTAATTGTCCACATACTTTTGTCCATCATTTGTTCACAGCTTTGACTTGCGCAAGTACTGTAAATCTACTTCTACATGCTGTATAATTATACAATATATCAGTTAATCACAAACCATCCAGGAACTATTTGAAGTAGTCCCATGATAGTTAAAGACAGATTGCAATTTGCACAACAGGATAAAAAAATTGTACTTTCAAACTGTACTTTCAAAAATTGCAGTTATAGGACGTTATTAGCAGTTAATGTTAGTTATTAACAGTTATTTTGATAAAAAAACGTGATAAAAAGGCAAAAATTAATTTTTCTGATTATTTTTTTTAAATTCTTTTTTCTCGATTTAATGAACACACAAATAAATTATCAAAATATTGAATACTGTAAAATTGACCACTTTACCTATAAAAATAAAATGTAAAAACTATAAAATTACAGACATGCAAAATTCACATATGAAAACGATAAAATATAATGTTAAAAAATTAATTTTCAATATTGTAAAATTATCAAATTAAACTGTGAAATCACAAGGTAAAAACTATAAAATTATAAAATTAGCATATCAAATAAATTTAAAAAAATACCAATTTTCAATATTGTAAAATTGTAAACTTAAACTGTAAAAATAAAAAGTAAAAAATAATATGTAAAATTAGCAAATGAAAACGATCAAAATACAATTTAAAAAATATAAATTTTCAATACTGTAAAATTGTTAATTTAAACTGTGAAAATAAAACGTAAAAACTATAAATTTTCAGTAATGTAAAATAAGCATATGAAAAGAATAAAATAAAATGTAAAAAATACAAAATTTCAAAACACAAAACATACAACCTACAAACAATCAATATTGTAAAAAATTTTAATCTAAACTATAAATCAATTCCATATATACTGTAAAATTTTTGAATCTAAACATACATACATCATCTCTTCAACAAAACAATACTATTCATCACATACAATATCTATTCAATACAAACCATAATATTCACCACAAAATAACAAACCTAATTATATCATTTAACATCCAGAATATCATAAAAAAAAACTATGGAAAGATAAAACTTCTATATTAAAAATCTCATCTATTCATTGTTGGGATGAGTAAGAAGCCTCATCACAAGAGCCACACGTTCTTTCGAGATATCATCCTGGATGCAAATAAAATAAACAACACAACAAATTAGATTTATAACATGTAGATACTGTAAAAACTATGAACTATATCCTATAAAACACTCTATATATCATGTAAAATAGTGAATTATATAATGTAAAATTGTGAACTATATACTGTAAATATGTAAATATCAATAATAATAGATACTATAAAATAGTGCATATATCATGTAAAAATGTGAATTATATCTTGTAAAAATACTCTACATATTTCACCAGATCTGAAGTGGTATATGTTAATTGACTACTTCAGATACGACAAAATACCATCGTGTTCTTCTTTCGAAGGTGAAATTGAATACTGTAAAATAAAATATAGAATCATGTAATTTCGTACATCAGACAATTCAAAACAACAACATAAAGAAAACAAACTATGCATTTCAAATCAGACCATCAGATAATGCGAGATCCGTTATTGAACAGTAAATGATACAATTAAAATTCAAATCAATTCTACCTCAAAAAAAATTCAAATCAATGTTCATATAATGCATACACGCCTGAGACTACATCAATTCAAATAAAACTTCAATAAATACAAGGAAATCATGATTATCAATTCAAATCAATAGAAGAAAATGAAACTTAAATAGATTAGTAAATAAACAAGTTGTTTTGAATACTGTAAAATCACAAGATGCATACTGTAAAACTACAAAATTAATACTGTAAAATAACCCGATTATACTCTAGACCGCCTTGCTCTTATCTCTTTTTTCCATATCGCCTCACTCTCATCTATCTCCATCAGATCACTCCTCCAGATCGCCTCTCTTAGATTGTCTCTTTCCATTAGAATCTAAGAGAGATGCCGAAGAAGTCCCTCGGAGAGAAGAAAGCGCTAACGAGTGACGAGCGGCGAGTAGTGGTGTTGCTGTTGAAAAATGAACTGTAGGAGAGGAGATGGTTCAGATCTGTACAATCAAGAACCTGTCAAAGAGAGAAAGAGAGATCTCTGAAGAGAGGAAGAAGTTTTGTTTATGTGAAGCGAAAAAGAGAGATCAGAAAGAGAGAAATAGAGATCGATAGTTTTGCTTCTGTGAAGAGAGAGTGAGAGAGAGAGCGGAAAGAGAGATTAGAAATTATTTTCAAAAGTAGAAAACGCTAACGAGAAACTTTTATAAGAGAGAAAGGTGGAGACCGAAGACAGTTAAAGTCAGTTAAACTGGGAGTTCAATAAGACTGTGGACAGATAGTGAACAAAACATGATGAACATAAACCTTTTCTCATTTAAAAATAAAGCTAACGCTAATTTTTGTTTTTAAAAAAATAATTGACATTATGTCTAGAGTTGCATTTTTTTTTTAAATAATAATGTTATTTTTTTAAATTAGAATTTGACAAACAAAAATTCAACACCATGCTAGTAGTACATACAAATAAGAAGAAAAAAAAAACACGAGTAGGCAGACGGGAAAAGCACACCTAAAGTAGTAAGATATACGTAGAAAGAGAATTAGTCTTTAATCTAATGATACATATTGTAAATATCTTTTGTGAGAAACCGTAAGTTTGAAATCTCAATGAAAAACTCTTGTAGATATTAATAGTTAAATGGTTACTGTAAATAAAAAAGAAAAAGAAAAAAAGATGAGACCTAGGAAAAACAATAGAACAAACGGAAATATGCTGCTGTTACAAACCGAAAGGCCTTTCAAATGTGATAAATTCCAAATAAATACCCAATCCTCATTTTTATTTATTTATTTATAATGTTCAAAGTTCAAACTACTATTTATTTATTTTCCCTAATTTGCGCAGAAAAGAGGGAGAGGCAATTCGGATCATTTTCTGGAGGAAATCGCCAAGTAGCACCTGCTGGCCCTGCTCAGAAGGTGTTTTTTCAGTTTTATGTCAATAAAATGTCAGAAGTCTATGGTTTTTATTTAATTTTATTTGTAGAGGATGATAAATATTACCTATATTTCTTTCTTCTTCTTCTTCTTCTTCATTTTTTTAGTTGTTGTTGCAGCAACCTAACTTTTGCCCCCTGCCGCTTGCTTTCTGACAGCCAAATTGGATGAATGCCAATGAACTTTTTGAGTTTTATAAAAACTTACAATATTTAAATTAAAAGATTGAATATACAAGACCTACATATCAAATAAAATCATACAAATGAGATCTATCTATCTATTTTTTTCATATAAAGTTAAGAATCAAACCTTTTCACTTTAAATATTCATAAAAATATTCAATCCTATCTCGAACAAGCAACCTCTCATTTAGAAAATATAATATTACTTTAGCCACAACCTCGGTAAACAAAATTGTAAATTTTGAGCTTATTTTCACGAGGAGCGTGAAAAACAGTATATAATAAATATCTACGTCAATGACCATTGATAAAGGCTTATTTTCCTGAGGAGCGTCAGTTCTACATGGAAAGAGGGATACTTTCATATGGAGGATACTTTGGGAAGCTATGAATGTTTCTCGTATTCTCTTTTTGAGGGAGGCTCAACTATATGGCGGTAATGAAATTGAAATAATTTGATTTTTTTTGTAAGAATAAAAAAATTCTCAAACTACAGTTGTTCTACATTACATATAACGGATTTGTGAATAATTAATGTCTACGAGCCGAAAATTAGTTCGCAAACAATAAGTGAGGGCTTTCTACTTATAAAAATTCAAATTCTCTTCTTTTATTTCTTGTTGTTATATTATCAAATAAAAAGGTGATCATGTGCAGCAGCAGCAATGAAACCGAGAATCCGGTAAAACAAAACGAAACTTTCTATCATGTTTCATATGAAATGCACAAGAACGTTACCAGAAAACGCCAATTGAATTGATGAAGGGAAGCCCTTTGACAAGCCTCTGAAAAAACAAGAGCAATTTCTGAAGCTTTCTTTGACCTTGTCACATTCCAATCATGATCCATACATGAACTCTGTGACAGGCTATGTGCTATATATATACAGAACAAGTCATATTATAGTAAAGCGCTCTAACAGCAAAAAATCAAGATGAGGCGAAAAATCACTCGAAACCAGCGTGGCGACGGCAACGTGACACTTATACCGGTAATGTTAGGTTACCTGTGTCTAACGAATGGTGCTGTACTTGCCTCACCACAAATCCCGGCAATATTTGCATTTGGAGACTCCCTGATTGACAATGGAAATAATAACGGGTTGAATTCGCTTGCTAAGTCGAATTACTACCCGTATGGGATTGATTTCTACCAAGGTGCCACCGGCAGATTCTGCAATGGCAAAACTGTTGTTGATGCCCTGTGTATGCTCCCTCCCTTTCTTGTCCTTTTCACATGGCTTACCTCAATGATGAACAGTTCTTTTATTTAATTTAATTAAAAAAAATTACAGTCCCTATGGTTTCCTTTTAGGTGATTTACTTGAGCTACCATACATACCAGCATACATAACAACTGGTCTGAATGGAACAAGGCTACTTGGTGGAGTTAACCATGCCTCTGCTGCTGGTGGCATCCTTGATGAGACTGGCCAACACCTTGTACTCTCTCTCTCTCTCTCTCTCACACACACGAAAACTATTCTCGGAAACAAATGTACATACAAACTTGGACTTAAATTAATTAATAAGACATTTTAATACATAATTAGTGTAATATATAAATATATTCCTGCTGACGAACGATTAACCGATGCCCTTAATTGATGTCTGTGTATGTATATTTTTTTATGATAATTAACAGGGTGACAGGTACAGCCTGAACCAACAGGTGCTAAACTTCGAGAGCAACCTTGACAGCATAAGGGCAGTGCTGGGCACGGGGAGGAGCTACGACCAGTTCCTAGCAAGATCAATTGCAGTGATGGTGTTTGGAAGCAATGACTACATCAATAACTATCTCTTGCCTTCTCTGTACAATTCAGGCTACACCTACACACCCGAGCAATTTGCCAACCTGTTGCTTAATCACTACACCAGACAGATACTAGTAAGCATCCGAGCAAAATTCACCATTTAATTTAATAGTAGTAATTTAAGTACACATGATATAATTATTTTGTCACAGGCATTGTACAGCGTAGGCCTAAGGAAGTTCTTGCTGGCTGGGGTGGGCCCCTTGGGTTGCATACCTAACCAAAGGGCCTCAGGTGCTGCTCCGCGAGACCGATGTGTTGACCAGGTAAATGGGATGGTAAGGTTCTTCAATGAAGGGCTCAGATCGCTCGTTCAACAACTAAACACCAACCACCCCGGTGCCATTTTTGTCTATGGAAACACATATGCTGCTGTAGGAGACATCCTAAACAATCCTGCGACTTATGGTACATCGATCAGTCTTAAATTCTACCTTGAATTTCTTGCATTAACGCAGAAGAAAAGATAAAAGAAAAATGCTGCGACTGATTCAGTGAATTAAACACACATCTAAATTCTAAGGTTAATTTGGATCAATAATAATACAAAGAAGGTTTTTTTTTTTTTTAATAGGGTTTAATGTGCTGGACCGTGGTTGCTGTGGGATCGGGCAGAATCAGGGGCAGTTCACATGTTTACCGCTTTCGGACCCGTGCCCCAACAGGACCGACTATGTGTTCTGGGATGCTTTCCACCCCACTGAGTCAGTCAATTTGATCTTAGCTCAGAGAGCCTACACCGGGAACCAGACTGACGTCTATCCAATAAATGTCCAGCAACTTGCTCAACTTTAGTATATAGGTTCCATTTTGGTACCTGATTACATCAACCAGTTTTTTCTTTCTTTTCTTGGGACATGGTACTTGTAGGTTTCATAACGAATGGAGGTTCTATATGATGAATCATGTGCCTTCTATATTCTATAAAATGGTAAAACTGTTACATCGGACGAGTAATGTTGCCAGTCAGTGTTGTGTTTAAGAAAAAAAGTAGTTTCTTTTCCTCAAGTCAAGTAGAACTATAACATCGTTTCAGTACTTTTCAAAGGGCCATTGTGATTTTCTAACTTTTGTGATCCTTTTCGTCGAAAATTTTTTAGCTGTTGATTCAGAAAATAATAAAAGATATATAATATGATCAGGTTCAATTAGAAGTTCTCCCTGTATTGATTGATTCCCTTGCTTCATCAGGCGCAGTAACATGCTATACGGAATATTAATATAATTGATCCCTACAAACTTATTAAAATCAAGCTAATTTAGAACTGTATATATACCTGTAGTCGTAGTCTCGTGTATCCCGTGC
This sequence comes from Carex pumila, assembly GCA_033356055.1. NCBI lineage: Eukaryota > Viridiplantae > Streptophyta > Magnoliopsida > Poales > Cyperaceae > Carex > Carex pumila. The sequence continues at coordinate 5,721 of JARJHM010000283.1, read as the reverse complement.
TTTAAATGCTGTTTTTAAGAGTCCCAAGTGTTGTGTGTTCTTTCATTCCCCCCTTCTCAAACTCTTCAGAGCCAGCATGGGAACATACTGTTTGCAAATATCACAAAAGATGTTTCGTGTATAGATCATCATGTCCATCAGCATGTTCAATAAAATTGCTGAAATTGGGAGCAAATTGCATTGCTTTGCATTTATCATAATAATCACGGTTCTTTCATATTCTATTAATGACTCGATGGTTGAGTATTCTGGCTATTGCTACATAAGAAAAAAGAATAAAATATCTAAGTTAAATTACGAACAAAAATAAATATAGCAACTTTTTTTATTCAGAAACAAAATTTTAGAGATTAATAAAGGTACATAATCAATATAGAGAACAACCCAGAATTACAAATTGTGGGTGAGGCGATAATAATCACATTTTTATAAAATTATGAATAAGAATGTCCATTTGCTTCCATTACATTAAATAAGCGAGACATGTGCAACTAGTTAAAAAAAATGTTAAAGCTAGAGGAATGATGCAAGAACATTGAAGATAAAAAACAAATTAAAAGAATAAACTTATGAGGCTAATTTAACAAATTAAATGCACATACCTGGTCAGAGGGTTGATTCATGATGTTACTTTTTTTCTCCATATATAATATTGATTAGTATATAACCGACAAGAATGGTTATTTATTTATTTATTTTCCTTTTTATTATTTTAATTTGGTAATATGGGGATACAGATAGATATTTTACGTATTATATAATACGAAACCAATAAAAATTTAATCCAGAACAAACGGAGTATGTGGGCCAGTGTTTTAAAATGTGGTCATATATGTGTATGCAATGGTCTTCTGACTTGCAATTGTGCATGAAGTGGTACGACATATGTGTATGAAGTGTCCATACAACAACTTTTGTTGCAACTACTCAATTTTTGACTTGTTGCATGGATTATTCATGCAACAACTTCCAAAATTGTCAATTGCAACGATTTTCTATGCAACAAGTCCAAAAAAATATCGTTGCAACAACCCTCGTTGCAACTACTTAATTTTCAATTTGTTGCATGAATTATCCATACAACTGACATTTTTGGAAGGGTTGTTGCATGGACACGCCCCTGCAACAAGTCAGAGTATCCATGCAACAAATCATTTGTTGCATGGACACTACTTACCCATGCAACAAATATTTTTATCCATGCAATAAACCCAAATTCTAGTAGTGAGAGAAAAAATAAAAAATATATAAGTCGGTTAAAATAAGGGGTCAAAGTAAAAGAAAAATATGAATATGAATATATATATACGTGAATTTTTATTTTAAAATCCACATGAAAATTCGCATATGCGTCCGCATACCACATATGCAGTATGCAGTGGTTTTTTGCATGCATTGACAAAACTGTATTTTAAAACACTGATGTGAACATTGCATGCATGTATATGGAGAATATTGAGGCACCACTTCATAACTAAATCTATGCACGTTAACTGCGAGCACAATACTCTAACAGTATATGTGTATCAGTGAATAAAATACTATATATATATAGAGAGAGAGAGAGATAGGCTACGCTGAGTTGCGAAATAAAACGCGTTTTTATTTCACGCCGTATTTTTATTTTGAAAGTCCAAACGACCGATCCAAACCGTTAGATGTTTAATCCATATATAAATGTGCTTGGAGACCAAATTTCATATTTTTTTGAATTTTTTACTATTTATTAAGTATTTTTGAAAATTGCTGTTTTGCTGTAAACAGTGAAAAACAGTAAAATTTTCTGGACCATCAGATCAGCGACTTTCAAAATTGCTTAATAAATAATAAAAAAATTTCAAAAAATGTAAAATTTGGTTTCCAAGCACATTTCAATATGGAGAACAAGATGAACGGTTCGGATTGACCTTTTGAATTTTAAAATCACAAAATATAAGCATGAAATAAAATAGTCACTTTACTTTGCATGGAATTAAGAACAATGTTCATTGATTCCATATATTTTTTGTGTGTTTAATTTATCTCTGATATTTTAAAATGATTTAAAATTATTCAAAATTTATTTATTAGTAAATAATATTTTCACTATTTTTAAAGTACTCTTTCCATTGTTGTCATTCTTTCTAGCATGATTAGACTTTTGGTAAATAATACTTCCTTTTTTACTCAGTTTAAAATAAGGGTCCAAGATTGATACTGAGTTAGATCATATTTTATAATCATAATTTTCGTATTTACTCACATCTTTTATTTCTATAAAATAACAAAAATGTGACCAAAACATGCATCTCAAATGATTGTGCTCCTTGCAAAATAATGAAAAATAATATTGTTTTTACCAAATGTACAACTGTGATACCATTTTCATTTAACTTTAATTAGCTTTATTAATCACATGTTAGTGTCTGTGAACATATTTAATCAGTATCATAAATTATCGAGATAAAGAGTAATTAATTTTGATTGCTTTTAGCGTTCAAAAATTAATTTTTACTAATATCATATATAATTCACATGTTAGTGTAATTAATTTTGATTAGTATCTTATTTAATTAGTATCATATTTAATTCACACGTTAGTGTAATTAATTTTGATTGCTTATAGCGTTCAAAATTGAAAAAGACATTCTTAGACACAGAGTCAGTGTTGTAAAAAACCCGCCTTAATCAGCCGTTTAGTCTATGACAAACTGCTAAGAATATTTTTCAGATTTTACCGATTATTCCCAAATATTTCCGTTTATTCATAATTATTTCAGTTTATTCTCATTTAATCGGTCGTTTATTACCGTTTAGGCTATTTTTTGTGATTACAAGACCCGTAGGCTTTTTAGTTGGTTATGGATTAGGTCATGATCAGTTATCTATTGTGTTGTTTAGCCTATTAAATCGGCCGATTTGTTCGATTAATCAGTTACATGCTTTGACTTGTCTTATTTGGACTTTTTCTAAATGACAGTTTCATAAAAATTGTATCAATTAACAAGCAAACTAATACGTATATTTAATAAGTTTTATGAGTTAAATTAATCATTTGTAATTAATTATGAGTATATACACATAACTTCAATGAAAACACAAAATTATCAACAAAATTTATCAATTAATGAGTTGCATACCTTGGTGGTATTCTGTATGTCCGACAAGCGCATACTATTTAGTATTATAAAAAAAAAACGTTTGTTTAGACCGATTAGTCGTTGGCGGTGATTAAACCTTCACAGATTTTTCCGACTAATCGATCAATTATTTCTGATTAATCATTTGGCAGTACTCTTTCTCTAATCTCGTCCGACGAGTGCATACCATTATTTACAACACCGATACCGTTATTTACATCACTCACGTAGACATCTCATTCATTTTTAAGATGGATGAGCAGATATGATTTTTTTTAATAATTTCATTAAAATAAATCTTTTAATGCATCTCTAAAATTGCCACTTAAGACTGGGATTTGAAATTAGAATGAAATTCATGTATTTTTTTTTTTTTAGATTTTACAATTACAAGATACTTCTGACAGTGGACTGTGCAATATGGCACTGTTATATATTGTGTTGTTTAGTCTATTAAATCGGTCGATTTGTTCGATTAATCAGTTACATGCTTTGATTTGTCTTATTTGGACTTTTTCTAAATGACAGTTTCATAAAAATTGTATCAATTAACAAGCAAACTAATACGTATATTTAATAAGTTTTATGAGTTAAATTAATAATTTGTAATTAATTATGAGTATATACACATAACTTCAATGAAAACACAAAATTATCAACAAAATTTATCAATTAATGAGTTGCATACCTTGGTGGTATTCTATACGTCCGACAAGCACATACTGTTTAGTGTTGTAAAAAAAAAACGTTTGTTTAGACCGGTCAGTCGTTGGCGGTGATTAAACCTTTACAGATTTTTCCGACTAATCGATCAATTATTTCTAATTAATCATTTGGCGATACTCTTCCCATAATCTCGTCCGACGAGTGCATACCATTATTTACAACACCGATACCATTATTTACATCACTGACATAGACATCTCATTCATTTTTAAGATGGATGAGCGGATATGATTTTTTTTTTTTAATAATTTCATTCAAATAAATCTTTTAATGCATCTCTAAAATTGCCACTTAAGACTGGGATTTGAAATTAGAATGAAATTCATGTATTTTTTATTTTAGATTTTACAATTACAAGATACTTCTGACAGTGGACTGCAATATGGCACTGTTTATGCCAGTAAAGCAGTTAAAAGAAAGAAAAAAAAAAGTGTCTCCCTAATGCAAACAAGTATTCACATCAAATGCATATTCTATGGCATTGTAAATTTTTTTTTTTTGGTCTTTGGAAACTTGGAATTGTATCGATAAACCGCCGAAATTTTTAAATATACCATTCTTTAAAAATAAAGAAACCAAAACGCCATGGATTGCTGGAAATTTTAAAAATAACATGGCCGCTTGCGTACAAAGCGGGCACTTAGGAGTGGGCCGATTCCCTCCGAAGCGGTTCATTTTTTGGGCCGCATCTACGCACATCGGGCTGGCCGCTTTGGGGGGTAGCGGTCACGCCTCATCGCGCCACAGCGGCCATGGTAACGTATATATACCCCACAATCTCGTTTTTTTGTATCATATCCTCATTCCTCATTCCATCCCTTCAAATCAGGTAATTTTCATCTTCTTTCTAAATTTAAATTTTAGTTTAAAGTAGGAGTAGGAATAAGAGTAGGAGTAGGAGTAGGAGTAAGGTAAATATTTAGGGTTTAGGATCAGGTAATTATGAAATTGTACCAAAATTAACTATTGACCAAAATAATTATGAAATGGTATGAAAATTGATTATTGATCAAAATAATTGTAAAATTGTATCAAAATTGATTATTTGACCAAAATAATTATCGTATTGTACCAAAATTATGAAAATTAGTTATTGACCAAAATAATTAATACCCAAACTATAATTCTTTTTTGAAATTTAATTTGAAATCCTAATAAGACCAAAATAAATACAGCATGGCATCTATGGGATCTGGACCGTCTTCTAGTAGGGATGTACCTTCTTCCAGTAGAGGTGCACCAGTACCCACTCCATATGAGATGTCACAGTATGTCGATGCGGCATTGACATCTGTGGTCCCCGGCATCTGGCACCGCACTGATCGGGTATCAGACTTTCTCTGGTACCCGAATGCGGAGCACCGTATCTTGGAGGCTGCCACTGGAGTAAGTTTTATATTATTAATAAAATTATAATTTTATTTCAAATTTTATTTCAAATTTTATTAATAATTTTTTTTTAATTTAGGGACTAGATACAGTTACAGTACGCCACAACAAAATGTGGCTTAAGTACCAGAAGGCCTATGCAGGGACGTTGCGTGCCATGGGATTGTACCAGCTATCCCAGATGGCCGAGGAGATTGCCGATCCGGGATTGTGCTCTGGGCTCATTGAGCGATGGCGTCCCGAGACCCACTCATTTCATCTCCCCCACGCTGAGATGACAGTCACCCTACAGGATGTCAGTTGTCTATGGGGCATGACCATTGTCGGGGAGCCTGTGACGGACGTCGAGTATGGAGATTTCAGAGCCTGTGACCGCACGCTGCTTTGCAGAAAGAGAAGAAGAGAGGCTCCAAGAAACAGATCTCCCCAGGTATCATCAGCTTGGCAAAGCTGAGAACCGCCTTCAAGGAGTTTCCAGCTGCTAGTA